>OX371224.1:287997674-288552617 GCA_947310385.1 Nephrotoma appendiculata
TCTACGCCAACCAATTGAGGAAAACATAATAATAAGTGAGAGACACAGATTAATAGGCTACTCAAATATAAAAGTTGCAAGTTTATTTTCATTTGATAAAATGTCGGCTTACTCAGAGGTTGAATCTAAAGGAACCACATATAAATCTGGGTATTTTTTATCAAACAAAATACAAGATAAAGTTCATTTATATCAAATTCTTGCAATACTTATAATTGATCAAATTAGGGCGCTATTAAGTTTAAATGAAATTTTGATTAAAAGATTTAATAGACATCTACTTGCATTTGAAATTGATAAAGAAAATCTCACTATTTCAAATAACTTGATATATGATCTAAACCACTTCAAATCACCACCATTTAATTCGCATACAACTGTGAATAACACTCGATATTTCCGTGTACCGCCCGATTTTTAAGACCGTTTCTTTAAGAAACCCTATTTTGCAAACCATCAAGTCCTTTTTAAGAAACCATAAATGTTTTTTAAGATCAAGTATAACAGTAATTTAGAAGGAATTCGGTACCAGACGAAATTCAAAAATAAAATATCATAAATCACTAACATTTTATTAAGCTGAGTAAAATATCATGGAGGAAAACACAGTTCCTTGCGAACCAACTAGTTTCGAACTAGGATCGTCACCGACAGTTATTAAATATATAGTGACCGATTCAAACACAAATTTATTGAATCTGGTAAATAATTACGAGTATCAAGGACATCAAAATACATTACAAATTTGGGCCCGTAATTCAAGGTAAAGCAAAAGACGAGCTTCAAAAAGTATTAGCTGAATGGAGATGTGAGTTTCTGTTTGAAATGTTTCTAGGTGCGTATATAAATTTGTCTTTGGGGTTGATTTAAATTTTCATTTCTGACAATTAAATTTTTTACCATTCTAGAAGAATCGATTAATGTAGATGCCCTTCGCAATATGGAGAGGGATCATCTCATGCTATTATGTTGGAAAAACAAAATTAATGTAGGCACAATGATAACAGTAGAGCAACAACTTAAGTTATGGAAAGCCAAAATCGCAGGTGAAAATAGTACGGACGAAACAATTGTCGATGGTTCCCAAAGAAGTTCCAGTGGAAGCGGTGGTACTTCCAATTCAATTAATTTGGACAGTATTTTAGAAGACACCAGTGCCGGTAAAAAAATTGTTGAAAACTACCTAAAAGACCATTTACAGACGCTTCAAAGACAGTTATTCTCACGCTTATAACGAACTATTTTGAAGTGCACGGGAAGTAATCGAATTGTTAGAAAATTTCATTCTGAAGAGATTGTAAGTTGTCTCCAAATGTTGCGCACATTAAATATTTTAAACATTTTTTGAAAGCTGATAGTCCCTAAATGAACGTATTATGTCAAACAATCGGGGAAGAAAATGGTGTGTAAATTATACAATAAGTATTTTAATTCTCAGCGGCTTTTAAAAGAATCCGGAATAATAGAAAAAAGACCCCATTCTTCTGGTGGAAGTAAGAAAGTATTTGTTCGGAATTCCAAAGCTAACGAAATAGGTATTTTAGTTCTCGACATCAAAAAATGATTTAAATTAAACAAAGTTTAATATTAGATGAACAAATATATCAGTAAAATTTACTTATTATTTTTTCGGAATACTAAGAATAATATACATATTAACATAATTCGAATTCCAGAAATTGAAGGTGATATTGAGGAGGACCTGGGAGCTATTAAGCAAGAAAATTGTAATTTTTCCGAGCTTGAAGTTTATTGGCGACGGGCTTGTGGCTATAGAATTAGGGATATTCATAATATAAGTCTTAACGGGAAAAACACGACATCTGAAATATTTAGTGCCTGGCCTAGTTATAAATCTAGTTTGGGATATAAATTGGTAATTTACTTTTTAATCTAAACATTGACTCATTTCATTAGTTTCGATTTATATATTTCAGATATCAATTGATTACACACATTTATACGGTGCTATTAAATTTAACGACAGATTTATAACAAGTCGTGACAAATTACTGAATTAAATACAACCGAAGCTCAACGATCAAAGTATGAAACATATAGTGTCCGAAATTAATTCAGCTGATGTCACTGAAAGTAAGTAACGCCAACCACAATAAGTGGAACTCATTGCGATGGGTGTCATATTTTCGTTTCCATCTAAAATATAAAAGGAATACAAGTTTTGTAAATTATGGGCGCCGATTATTGAACTCGGCGGATTTACTGCCGTGGGAGTCCAAATACCGATATTTCATAACTGTTGCATTGAAAACTTTTTTCGCTAACTATTCGTAATATTTATGCTGCAGATTTTGAACGAACACTTTTATTTGTTTTTCATGAAAATAAAACTAGTATTTGTTTTTTTTTTTTTTTTTATTATCGATAGTTTGGACTCCGCCATAGTAAATCCACAGTAAAACCGCATTTCGCGTATTGTTGAAACTTATAAAATTTTAAATTGCTACATTTACCTTCTTTTCAGATCAGAAAAATCTTTATGTGATTTATCTATTTCATCATTTGATACCTCCAGTATCAAGGACTATGGTAGAAAATCCCGATTTGTCTAAACAAACATGTTTGAAATTTTCAATCAAAGATTCCCAAAATTCAATGTTTATATTTGGAGAATCGGTATTGGAATGTGAAGAGCAAATAGAAAAACTAAAGAATTCTAAAATGCCTGTTCAACCGTTTATCATCTTGCTTGGGACTTTACATAATTCAAAATCATTTATAATATATTTTGATGAAGTTCGATACAAATTTAATTGCATTTTGACAGGCTGTAGACGCGTGCTTCAAGATATTTATGTTATTTAACTTCCAGTATCCAGTAGCATCTATTTTAGTATGGAATTTTATTCAAAGGTTTTTTTTACGGTATTGAAACCGAATTTGATAAAACTTATCCCAATATTAATTTAATAATTCAGAAACTCGCTGATAAAAATTAACTTTTGTATTAATATTATTCCTTATAATTTCGTTATAATTTAGTTTTCAATGAAGTTGAAATGAAGTTGTGCAATACATTTATAATTATTATTAGTCGATAAGAATAAAGAGATTTGGTTTATTGAATTATTTTATGCTTTTATTTCGAGTTCGAAGACCATCGCTATCCCATTGAACGAACTGCTATCTAAATGACAACTAATAACTATTATAATTGATAAAATGTCCATGGAATTAATCGATTTAGTTATTACATATACGAAATTTTATTTTTTATATAGAAAGTACATATTTTGAAACTGTTAATATAAATGAATTGTTCGATCTATATGATAGTTTCAATATAAAACATTCTATTAATATGAAACACTGATCGGTTTTTATAATTGATTTTCAATCAATGTGATGATCTGCTGTCAAAGAAAATATAGTCCAAATTTAATGATTTATTCTATCGTATTAATCGAAATCATGATCGGTTCATTATTAATAGTATTTTTATGACTACAATTGTATTTTTTTCAATATGACTGGATTTTTCTCTCAGTGTGTTCAGAGGTAGGAACTTATGCGTATTAAATTAATAATTTCTACCCAATATGGAAAGTATTGATCATAATTTTTTTTGACATTTACGATTTTTCACTAGTTTTTACAAAAAGTCTTATTTGGTTTTATGTGTCCGTTTGTTAAAAAATGTTAACCACAACGACTCATTTAAACCGTGTCGTTTTTGCGGGAAAAATTTATCGCAAATTAACATAAAGTTGCTTGAATGTTTAAATTTTGTTTATTGTTTTGTTTGCTGTTGAATTTAATTTATTGAATCAGTTCAAAGCTGTATTGCCAATTAATAATCTATTACAATTAATCAAGGATTTATAAAAACAATATAATATATCAATTACGTCTTTATCTCATACAAAACAATAAAATACACACACGTCGTATGATTGATAGTTTTATGAATATTCACATTATCTGTACTTTAACCATAAAATAAATATAATATGAGATAACAATACAAAACCAAAATAATATTTTATTGTTGTATGGTATTAAAAACCGCTTTAAAAACAACAAAAAAACAAAATAAACATAAATAAAAGAGAAGAATAAATTTTTTATAGCTATCTGTATAAATAATATTAATAATAATAATAAAATATGTTTTTAAATAAAAATTTGCCCATATGGCAGTGTCATGTGATTTTCAATCCATTTTTCTCATTGTCATTTTTATTAATGTCTGTCGAAAACTGAAACAACAACAACAAAAATAAGTAATAACGAGAAAGCCTCCAAAAATATTCTCTTGCATCCTCAACACAAAACGGGAACACAAAAATTTATAATAACGACATCTGTCAACTTATCAAAAAATACAAAATCCCTACCAGCATAGTTTAAACGATATTATCACACCATATACGTAAAATACGTAAAACATATCTTTTGATATTAATCAAGCTTTTTTATATGTGAGCTTTATGTAATCGCACTTAAACATGTAAACGTATATACTCAGCAACACAACAACATTTCTAATCAAAATGTGAGTAATTTTTTTTATTTTGCAAGCTCATCGTAATTAGTATAAACTATACTCTTCGACCGACCGACTATTATTTTCCGCTACATTTTCATTAATTAAATATTATTTGATCTTTCTGTAAAATAATTGTGCAGATGCGCAATTTTGAACGTTATCTGTATATACTCGTATACAATACCATGCATATGGACGAACTGACGTATATCAAAAAAAAAATAAACATCGATATCTTTTTTCATCGAGTAAATAGAAAAATTTTGTATTTGAGCAGAAAAATAGAAAAATGTAGCAGATTGAAAGTTTGTAGTTTTTGATGGAGTGTAAATGAATAGTGGAAGGAGGAAAATGAATGACGAGTGCTTTTATTTCTTTTTTATTTTATCTATAATATATAAACAAGGGGGACCTATTGAAAATTGCATCGCCTTTTTATTGAAAATGATTAAAGATACAAAGGAAATAACCATTGATGATGGTTATTTCCTTTGTTGATCAGGTAGAACAAATAAATTTATATATTATAAAAATTGTATCGGTTGCTCTTTAATGACTTTGGATGTCCTTGTAGAGTGGGAATTCATAAGAAAATATTTGAAATATATAGACAACTATAAGTGGATCTGACGGCAAAAATATTAAGTTTGAATGAAAAAAAACGCGCAATGAGCTTATTTTTAGTGTACGTTTCGACCAAAGAATTCGTAGCTATTTTAGCAAAGCAACTCACACGGATAGTATACATACCAAAATAATTGTGTTCAAGCACAAATTTTTTATACAAACATATTAAAAAAACAAAGAGAATAGCAACCAAAAAGTACTAATGCCGAGATGTTTTTTGGTTGCTATTTTAACATTAGTACTAAAATATAAAATTTCCCATAGGAAATTTAATATTTGTACATCCCTCCACTAATAAATGACAGCAAAATCATTTGTTGATAATAAACTATTTGTGAAAAAATAAAAATAATAAATTAAATAATAATTTTAAATTAGTTTATATTAAAATAAAGTTATATGTAAGTAAATATATCGTTGTAGTATAGCAAGACAATATATTTTTAATTGAAAGTTGCTATTCATATTTTTGTCATTCTAGTATGTCGGACTATGAAATTGAATATGTAGATGATGAAAATATTGAAATTGCGACACTGGTTATAGCAATAAACAACTATTCAGGAAGTAATCAGATAAGCTCCAAAAAGAGAGATACTGGGAAACGTAAAATGAGGAATGACTTGTTAAAAAGTAATACGAGGGTATATCAAAAAGTCTTGCAATATCATATGAAAAAACAAAGTGAGTGAGACAACAATATATTTTTCAAAACCATTTTTTATCGCGATGAAACTTCTAGAAGAACATTTCGATGTAAATTTTACAGTTCGTTTGTTTTTGTCAATTTAGTAACATGTGTTTTGAATTTTTCTTAAAATGAATGAAATTGAATATCGCGCCGTTATTAAATTTTTCTGTAAAGATGGACGAAATGCAATTTATACATTCAACTATATATCAAAAGTTTACGGCGAATCTGCACCATCATATGCCACAGTAACAAGGTGGGTAAAATTATTCAAAAGTGGTCGGGAGTCATTAGAAGACGACAACCGCTCGGGTCAGCCAGCAGATGCCATTAGCCATGAAAACGTAATTTTGGCCGAATCTATTGTATTGGAGGACCGGCGTATTTCTGTTCCGCAGTTAGCGTGGAGACTTTCTCTTTCATACGGTACCACATATACTATATTACATGACCACCTTCACATGTCGAAAGTAAGTGCGCGATGGGTTCCCCGTTTGTTGAATGCAGAACAAAAAAAAATGCTCGTTCAAACTTCAAAGGCGATTTTAGATATGTACAAAGAAGATCCAGAAAATTTCTTGGATAACATAATAACAGGCGATGAAACATGGCTTCATCACTGGGATCCGGAATCCAAACAAGAATCGATGCAATGGATTAAACGTAGTGAACCACCACCAAAGAAATTCAAAACTCAACCGTCTGCTGGTAAGGTTTTGGCAACAATTTTTTGGGATGCTGAAGGAATTTGGGTAATCGATTATATGCCAACGAAAACCACAATCACAGGCATATATTACGCAGAGATTTTGCGAAAATTCAAAAAAGCGATCCGGAAAAAACGGCCAAGGAAAGTTAGGAAAAAATCTTGCTTCTTCACGACAATGCACCCGTGCACAAGGCTAATATTGCTCAAGGTGCATTAAAGGACTGCGGCTTCGTGGAAATTCCGCATCCACCGTAAAATCCAGACTTGGCACCCAGTGACTACTTTCTGTTTCCCAATTTGAAAAAAACACTAAGGGGCCGGAAATTTTCCAGTGACTATGAAGTACAGTCTGTTGTAAATGAATATTTTATGGAGCAAAAGAAATCTTTTTTTTTAGAGGGTTTAGGCAAGTTAATTGATCGATGTGACAAATGTATAAACCTTAAAGGAGATTATGTCGAAAAATAAAAATATTGCTGTCTCACTCACTCTTTTTTTTCATATGATATTGCAAGACTTTTTGATTTGCCCTCGTAGGTATGATTTTGAAAGTGGGTTATTGGACGCTGTATTCGATCGTCCCGCTCTTTTCGATTATACTCTTCCAATTATAAATCGCACACCATCGATTTTAACGACCCTCTTGAAAGAAGTGTGTAAGGACCTTAAAACTAAATTCGACCATATAAATATCGAAATAGATTTCGTAAAAGATCTATAAAAAACGCTACGAAATAACTATACGCGTTACAAAAATTCAATTCAAAAAGAGCAAACCAGCGGGTCAAGTTGCAAAAATGTTACTAAACCAAAATACTGCCAAAAATTACGGCGTCTGGATAGTGTTCTTGTATACAACGAGCGTGCGTATATAAATATAAAAACCAGCATAGTTTAATTAACAAAAAATTAAAATAATGTTTCGTATTTTAGGCATAAAAGCAATTTGGATGATGCACCAATTGAGAACAAGCCATCAAATGATAGTTCCAGCTACCAGTGCGATGCTAATATAGCTGCAGAAAACAGTACAGAATTAATACCAATTAAAAGGGCTAGACAAACAAGTGTTCGGTCTACTTGTTCCACAACGCTAGATTTGTTAGAACCCCTTAATAAATTAGTGAATAAGGTAGGTAACATACCTGTGGTGGTTATTGATATGGAACAACATTTTGGTAATCAGGTGGCCATATTTTTATGGGAACTTGATAAAAAACAAAAGTACCAAGCCCAATTATATTTTATGAGCTATATATGAATGAAGTAATGCAAAATAAATAATTCGAAAAAATAATTTTGTTATTTCAATTTTTTTTTATTTATATATAGTTTTAAACAGCTCCCCATTGCCACGGTATCGACCCATTGGTCATAAAAAGTTCAGATAGCTCATTTCGCACTTTAATAGCTGTTAAAGTTGAGTTGTAACTTCCTTGTTTGGAAATAGAAGGCAATCCGCCAAATCTCCTCCAGTCACCATATCGAATTTGGTTGTTTTCAACATTCTCTTGGTCCACTAAATTATTTGGGCAAAATTGCTTTTGGTGGTGAACTGTACCCTCCTCTTCCGCCAAGCAAAAATTATGTAGGCATACAGATGCTTGAACGATTCGATCAGTAGTGTCTATCGAAGTTTCCTAACTGGTCTTGAAAATTCTCCAGCGAGCAACTAAAATCCCAAAGGCATTTTCTATCACCCTTCTAGCTCTTGATTGCCATTTGCCGGTAATTAAATATAATCTTTTCATAATCCAGTTTACCAGATGATTTACGGGAAAATGGGGTTATTAAGTTGGTTTTTAACCCAAAAGCTTCATCTCCCAATAAATAATATGGCAAAAATGGACCACCATCAAAAATCTCACCATTAAAGGGCACATTTAATGTATTAGCAGCGAGTATTTTTCCAATTTCTGAATCTTTCAATACCCCTCCGTCGCTCTCACGTCCTTGAGATCCAACATCGATAAGGATAAAACGATACTGGTAATCGCAAACAGCCAGTAATATAATAGAAAAAAATTGTTTATAATTATAATACGCGGATCCAGAATCGGGTGGTGCCTGTAAATAATATGAAAATATATGTAGATAAAGCAATAATATACACACTTATATAAATAACATACCTTTATGTTTATATGTTTTCCATCTATTGCACCAATGCAATTAGGAAAATTCCAACGGTGGTTGAACCCCTCTGCAATAGACAACCAATCTTGTTATGAGTAGGAAGAGGCAGGACTACATCATGAGGACACTGGTAAATTGCTTCTAATGTTTCAGTGATTATGTGACAAGCAGTACTTTTGCCTACTCGAAATGCATAGGATAGCGACCTTTGGCTATCCTCCGTAGCTAAATATCTAAAACATTTAAAAATTAAACCTAAGGTAACACAAATTATTATATTTATAATATGAACCTTATAGTAAGCGCCAGTCTCGTGGAGGGGTTGATGTATTCCCTGTAATTTGTGTTAGTTTTCTGAATAAGTGGGCTGACAAGTTTTAGAAGCTTGTCAAATGACGCATTTCGTCTAATAAATTATGATCACCGTTTGTTCTTCTAGATTCTGCGGTGAAAATATTTCGTACCCACCATCTAGGACTTTTACGTTCCTTCTTTTTTAATGGATTCTGCAGCATTTCTAACTATTATTATAGCCAGAGCAGCAACACATATCCCATCGTACTCATCCATTTTTAAAAATTGTATATTATTTAATAATTAAATAATAATATATAAATACATATATATAATTGTATGAAATTTTAGAGTATTCGTGAGCCACATAGAATTGTATGAAGCGTCAAACTGATTCTAATACTTATAGAGTGATATCAAATCAACATACTCACACAAACAAAGCAACACAAATTTCCCTTTGCTCAAATAGCTACGAATTCTTTGGTCGAAACGTACACTTAGACTGTGTCCGAATTATGTGATAAATATATTTTGGTACTAAATTTGTGAAAATGCAGAACGCATCCGATTTATGACAGTCGTTAGGTATACTAATTTTTGACAGTTGCGTGGTAATTTAATCGAAGAAATATTATCGTATGCACTTTTCAATAGATTATTATAATTAGAAATTGATTAAAGTGGATGATTTGGATTCAAAGATGTAATAATATACAGCAATATTATGTTTTGCTTTATAAAATTAATTCAATACAAAGTTAAAATCAAATAAATCAAATTGTGTTTATGATTTAAATCTTTTTCTTATTTATAGTGTTATCTTTAATTTAAATTAAACAAAATTAAATTAAATGGCCGGAGTTTTTATCAAAAAAAAATTATCACACAATTCGGGCAGCAAAACGACCAAAATTTTACAGAAGGAAAATTTTTTCACGTTAGCTAGTGTCAAATGTTTCTGCTAGAAAATATTTTTCACTCAATTCGGACACAGACTTAATGCACTACTATGTCAAATTCCCAACTTTAACAGTCGTCTAATTTAAAACCGGTGTGAAGTTTCAAACGTTAATTAGAACTGTAGCTACACAATTTAGCAAAAATGTGTAGTTTACACCTAAATTGTTTTTAAAAGTGTATGCATATTATCTATATTTAACATAAAAATAATTTATAAGCAAATCAACGTAAACTAATATTTATTTAATAATTTCTAATTAAAAACAAACAAAAAAATATGATTATATGCAATTATTAATGTTTTTAAAGTTTTATACAATCAAATAATAGGCTCAAATCTTTTTCTAATTAGTATAATCCGTACTTATACAAAAAAAAAAGTTAAGGTTTCTCTGACAAAATTTGATATATTGACAAAAATATTACTTGAGAGCTGATCATACACATAAAATTGCCAATCCATCCTAGAGTTTCTGCAATATAGCCACTATCACTATCGAATCGTAGCCATTCGAGCCTATTCAATATATCTAGAGTCTTAATCAAACTTTACCCCCAAATCCACAACAGATCTTTTTGAAACTTTTTGCATAGCTTAAACTGACCAATATCAATCTAAAAATTTTGCTCATTGATGACTTTGAGTTCTCAAGAAATTTAAGAAAGCAAATAATGAATGCAGAATGATTCAGTTATACCCGTGAAGTTTGTCCTAACTTTGTCCTAAAATTCCAAAAACAAAATTTAGGACAAATTTAGGACAAACTTCACTCGTGTGTCCAGGAGCGTGAAGTTTGTCCTAAAATTGTCCTGACTAATTTATTATGACTACGTATTAGTTAATGTCTCGTTATAATGAATTATAATATTTGTAATATTTGAACATACGTATATAAACAAATTTAAAGTAAAATGAGACTGTGACTCCTGAAAACATAAAAAAATCCACGAACATACTTTTGTTGACCGTAAAGTGAAATTATGTGAGATAGCTGATATTGTAAAGATATCAATGGAACGTGTTGGTCATATTTTGCACGAACATTTGTCCATGAGAAAGCTGTATTCGAAGTGAGTACCGCGTTTATTTACAATGGATCAACAACGATAACGCGTTATGATTCCGTGCGCTGTTTGAAGCTGTTTGAGTGCAATAAAAAGTTTATGCGGTATATGACATTGGATGAAACATGGATCGTCCGAAGCGACGAAAAACACAACTGTCGGCTGGAAAGCTTATGGCGTCTGTATTTTAGGATACACATGGTATAATATTTGTTGACTACCTTGAGAAAGGAAAAAAGTCAACAGCGAATATCGGGTTATTGGGAGGAAGAAATCGCTGAAAAACGACCACAAATGAAGAGAAGATAATGGACCACTTCACAAGTCGATAGCAACAATAATAAAATTGCACGAATTTCATATTGAATTGCTTCCGCATCTGCCATATTCTTAAGATTTGGACCCAGTGATTATTACTTGTTTGTAGGCTTCAAACAAATCTCCAGCGAAAGAAATTTGGCTCCTCTAACTACAAAAATGCGATTAATAAAAATTTCCTTCAGCCTCAATTTTTCGAGTGATTAACAAGCGAGCGATCGAGGACCTTGAGATTTTTGCAGATGTACCATTCGTTTTATCAGCGATGATTGAAAATTTGCTCTTGATAAAGTTCTATATGAGTCTGTCGTAAGGATTGACTGAGCGGTTTGAAATTGAAGGTTCCTCTGATTTTTGCCCGAAACTGGTTCTCTTGAAGTGGCCGCTTCTATGTGTCTTCTACGTTTTCCATATAGATTCTTTTCGTTTATTGGAACAAATAATGGGTTGGGGGAAAAAATGCATTATTTTTCGCTAAATGGCTTTAGTGACATATATCCCGTGATATATTTGTCGCTTTATACCATACTTATACTCGTTAGAAAGTCAAGATTCATGCACTAAAAATTGCTTTTGTCATGGTTTTGATTGATCGTTTCAGTTGTGAGTTATAGCGTGTCAAGGATATATATAAACAAAAAGAAAATTCACTATATTTTACAATTTTGCTACGATAAAGGCGAAAACGCAAGTCAGGCGGCTGAAATTGTGAATGGTGTCTGTGGTCTCGATACTGATCATAGCCAATTATGTGCAATTTTGGTTTCATTGATTCCGTTCCGATAATTGCGCATTAAAAATGTATCGCGCACTGGAATGCCAATCGTCGAAAACGTCGATATAATCCTGGAAATCGAAGTAGACCGGAATGCCAGCTGTCGAAGCATCGCTCAGGAGCTGAAGGTCGTCTTTCAAAAGGAACCTCTATGTTTAGGTGCTGACGAGTTGGCGCTGAAAAAACTTGATGGGTCGTGATTCCATCTGCAAATACTTAGCCAAACGGAAGGAAATCGAGCCATTTCTAAAGCGGGTGGTAAGTGGCGACGAGAAATAGGCCATGTACGACAAAATCAAGAGAAAACGATCATGTTCGAAGGACAGCGAAGCGGCCCAAACAGTAGCCAATCAAGGAATGAACTACACTGATTGAAGGCAGCAATCGTCCAGAAGCGGCCATAATCAGCCAATAGGAGAGGTGTTGCGTTCCACCAGGATAACGCCAATCCCCCCTCACACGTCCATGATGACCCGCCAGTAGCTCAGGAAGCTAAGTTGGGAAGTTATTATGCATCCACCGGACCTGGCACCAAGCGATTATTACCGATTTTTGTCCTTGGCAAGCACTCTTGGCGGTATAATTTGGCCTCAAGAGAGGCTTGTAAAAACTGGCTATCTCAATTTTTTGCTAATAGAGGCAAGTCATTTTGGAAAAGCGGAAAAATGTAATTGCCTTCTAAATGGTAACGAGTTGTCGAAAAAAACGGCTCACGTTTGAGCCAAAATGGATGATTGTAGCCATGTTAAATAAATCCTCGAAATAAAATAAAAATAATATTCTGGGAAAAGAATATCCTTATATTTCTTTTTATGTATTAGGTGTGCACGTAGAAACTGTGCTTTTTTAGTCAAATTCACCTTTATTGAAAATTAATAATTGTTACAAAAATCAAGTATTGAATTATTCGCCATTACTATATATTTAGTATCAGAGGGAGGCAAGTCCGGAAAATACACCGCATATGTGCTCTAAAACTTCCCAGCTAGAGACGTTGAGTTTCTGGGTCGATTTTGCTAAATATGGGCGAGCGTTGTCATGCAACAATATCACCTTCTGCCTTTTTTGACCCTTAAATTATCATTTTTCCTCTAGAGTATCACATAATTCGATCAATTTCGCCTGGTTCAGCTGTAACAGATTGACCAGTTTCAAGAAGTTCGTAGTAATTGACTTTCCAATCCCACCAGACATACAGTAACACATTATTGACATGAATATTCATTTTTGCAACTGATGTTGATGCCTGGATCAACCCATTGTTTTCCGCGTTTCGGATTATCGTACAAAATCCACTATCGAGAAAGGAAATTCATGACATCTATGCATGAACGCAAATGCATCTGCACCCTTCGGTTTTTGTTTTCCTCGGTCTGTTTATGATGAACCCATTTTCCTTTCTTCTGTATTTTTCCCATTGCAGTTGCATGCTTCTTGAGTTGTGAATATTCGTCTTCAAATTAATTTTACTACACCTGGATATGGATCGCCCTCAGGCTATATTTTGTAAACCCAATTGTCCTATCTTGGATACGTTTACAAAGAAAGCTGCTTGAGGAAATCGGTACTTAGCTCCAGCCATCCTTTAGTATCAATATACAGCCGGATTCATTTGGAGTTACCCAGAAGGCAACTCGACTGTTGTGCTAAGTCTAAATTTCCGGAAACAAATGTACAGGGTCCTTCATCAGGACCCAGGGCCCCTTTCAAGTTTTAAGTTCAAACGTTTTCGATGAAAACTGCCTAAATTTTCGAGTGCCAGGAATTGGTTGGATTGGGTCTCAGACTAAGGAAATTTTGTTTAGAGGTCCTCCGTTAGGGTCCAGATTCTTTCTTTAATTTTTTTCTAAAAAATGAACATTTTTGGTAAAAAATATTGAAAGTGGGTTTATAAGTACAGGGTTATCCAATTCGAGGTTGATAAAGTAAACTTAAAAAAAACACACAAAATATTCGGAATGTATTGTAATTTTTATTTCATTTTACAGATTGATCCTTGCCATTTTTAGTTAAACAAGATATCATTCAAATGTCCTCCACGGGACTTCTTACAGGCCTTGATTCTTTTGAGGTAATTTTCAATGACTTTTCGGCACATTTCGGGCGGTATCTCGGCCATTACCTTACGAATATTAGTTTTCAATTCGTCAAGAGTTTGAGGATTGTTTGCGTAAACACGATCTTTCGCATAGCCCTACAAAAAGAAATCCAAAGGCGTTAAATCACAGGATCTGGGAGGCCAATTGACATCAGCCAATCGCAAAATCAAACGTCCAGGAAATTTCTCTTGCAAAAGATCTCGATTTGCTCGTGTTACGTGACTGGTTGCTCCATCCTGCTGGAACCACATATCGTCAAGATCATAATCTTCGATTTTCGTAAAAAAATAATCGGTTAACATGCGGCCATAGCGCTCAGAATTGACGGTAACGGTTCGTCCATGGTTGTTCTCAAAAAAATACGGCCCAATCACACCACCAGACCACAATGCGCACCAAACAGTGACTTTTTCCGGGTGTAATGGCTTCTCTACAATCAATTGTGGATTTTCTGAGCCCCAAATTCTACAGTTTTGCTTATTAACGTATCCATCAAGCGAAAAATGAGCTTCATCACTGAAGAAAATTTTGTTCGAAAAATCAGCATCGACGGCGTGTTTTTCCGCGTTTAATTTTAACGCGTTGGTCGATTGTTAAATGCTCCATATTCTTAAATGGCAGAATGTCAACTAAATAAATGACAGCGTACTTGACGTTTATCTTTGACAGATGTCGGTATACAGATTTCTACTTTATCAACCTCGAATTGGATAACCCTTTACCAGGAATCGATTGTGCTAGGTCTAATTTTCGGGAAACAAAATGTACAGGATCCCCCGTCGGGACACGAGACCCACTTTCGATAAAAATAGCCCGAAGAATATTTTCGAGTGCCAAAGATCGATTGTGTTGGGTCCCAGCTTAGGAAAATTTTTTTACAGGGTCCTTCGTTGGGGTCCAGGTTCCGTTTTTAAATGTTTTCTAAGTCTAAACGTTTTCGATAAAAATTGTTGAAAGGCGGTTTTTAAGTACCAGGAATCGATTGTGTTGTCCCAATTTCGGGTGAAAACATTTACAGGGTTCTCCATTGGGACCCGGGTTTCATATTTATTTTTTACAGTTCAAACATTTTCGATAAAAATTGCCGAATCTATGTTTTCGAGCAAGTGGAATGGATTGCACTGTTTTTCAACTTTACTGGGCGCATTTAGTGGGAGGCGCGTTGCCTGGGTTCCGTTTTTAATTTTTTCTTTGTCAGACGATGGAATTTCTGAGAGGGATTTCGTTAACCCCTAATCGATTGCGTTTAATCTCAATTTCGGGTAAACTTGTTTATAAGGTATACCATCGGGGGCTATTTTCCGTTATACATTTTTTCATCGTCGAATGGTTTTAACAAAATTTGCTAAAAAATGAGGTTTCGAGTACCAGGAATCAATTGCATTGGATCTCAGTTTCAAAAAACCCTTCTAACATTAATATCAGCTCCAACTGCAAGCCGTTCAATCTATACTCGTAAATCACATGGAATGTATTACTGAAAATGAGATATTTCCGTAAAAAATTATGGAATTTCTCTGTATGTTGGTCAGATGCTAAAAGACACTCCATCGAGTCTAACGATATAAGTCGCGGTACCATTATTCATTTTTGTATGTTTGAAAGATTACGTCTTAGGATGTTGCTTAAAATCTTTGGAAATGCCATAAATTTCATTTGTATAAAGTTCTTATTCGTTCAATATCAATAGTTTCTATATTTGTTGAATCGCAAAACTTATTTGTATATTAATTTAATTTTACGCACAATACCATCTTTTGGTATTTAAATATTTCTCTTCAATTAAAAAAGACGATTTACGATTTTATCACTTTTCCTTTATACCCAATTTGCATATAACATAATTTTTTATTTTAAAATTCGTTTTAACGAGAGTTAAACCAATACATCTCATTTCAAAAGGTTAGGACAAAGTTAGGACATACTTCACACCCGTATTCAATTGCTCTACAATTCCATTATTGGAGATTTAATCAAATATTCTTGAGCGTATCCATCCTCGATGACAACTAATCTACTAAATAGTTTATCATCATTATTTTATACTTTTTGGTATCTGCATACATTTAGAATAATCATCTGTAATTGTATAATGCCATCTGAATTCGTATTCAAGAAGCTCCTTTATGATAGAATAAATGTCTACTGACATGCTATTTACATCTGAATTGAACATTAGGAATAAAAAATTGAAAAGTGTATATATTTCTTTCTATGTGTGTATTCTATTTTTGTCGTTATCTGTCCAAAACAATATTGTCAACCTACATGTGTGTAATAAATTACAAATATATTTACGCTGAAAAAAATTGTGCACGATTTCGAAACAAATTACGACCAACATAAATTTAAAGTGAGCCCTATTCTCGGTTCGCTTCTTAACAATAGCGGCCGTGAATTTATTACACCTGGACAATAAAATAAAATTTGGCCCGGGAGTTTGTTTGCCCAAAGGAAGAATAATATACTAAAAAATCGCTTGAGTAAAAATAAACACGAGCGTTATTAGTTTAGTATCATGTGTTTTGGATTGGATTTACTCGAAGCTGAATGGAAAAAGATAATTGGAAAAAAAACTTGGCTATTCAGCAATTGTGCGAGACCGAAGTAATAATGCAGATGGTCGGAACAAATTGTCGCTATAATGCAGATCTTATCGGATCATGCTTGGTTGAAATGGAAGAGAGTCTCATAAACATGACCACGTAGCTTGATTGTGAAGTTTTAATACGACAATTTAATTCGTATGAGCTTTCGTGTGGCATCAAATTTTATCTGAAAAACTGTTTTTTTTTCAAAAATTGTAATTTCCGCTTAAATTTTTGGAAACATGATCTGGGTCAGTACTGGCACGTTATCAAAGTTTATTTAGATTGTTTTAGTTTACAGTCGTTTTTTTTTGCTACTAAAAATCTTTTCAAAAATTTTGCAAAAAACGAAAAAGCTACTATGGCAGCTGTCACTTATGGTGGATTGATTTTGGTCAAACATCTGTTGTATCTACCAATTTATAAAAAAAGATTAAATTTGAAGTTTCATTCCGATCAATCATTTTTTCTGGGTTGCGCAGGAGCCTCATCTTAAATTAAATTTTGGAAAACCAAACTGGGCCAGTATTGTTAAAAAATTAATTTAGAATCGATCAGTTAATAGTCTTTATCGTTCTTTCGTCGCAAAACACTGCTGAAATCTCATATTTTACGGGAAAAATTAGGTATGAAGTTTCATTACGATCAGTCTATCCGATTGGGATGTAGAGTGCCAACATACATTTAGACTACTCCTTTATCGTTTTTGCAAATATTTTGAAATGTCGTAAACATTTTAGAAAAACGGTTATAATTTAAAATCAAATAAGTCTACATAATCTTTTTTAAATTTGACTATAAATCACGAGTTTTGTTAAAAAAAACTATTTCGCTAAAGTCAACAAAACATTCCAAGGCTGATTGTTCATCAAAAATAATTATCATTCTTAAACTTGTAAAGTTCTCAACTTTCAGTCTCAATTTTTGCCAATAATCCTAACACTGTTTAAGCCAAGCAGTACAAACATATATCGATTTTTGATTTAGGTTTGATTCAGAAAACCGCCATATGTAATCTATTCGGTTTGTTTGAGTTCCCCGTAAGACGTTCAGATGTGGATAAGGAATTTTAGCATGACAAATACTCAATTTTTCAACAGACATGTACCAAATTCATGTCTTAATATTTCGACGACATTCTAGTCACTCGTACAAGCTAGACCATTTTATCAAAGACCAGCAATTCAAAAATCTGAAAATAAAATTTCAGCGAATACAAGACGCCGATCTAGTGATCATTTTAAATAAATGGGTATTTGAGGTGAAACAAATTAATTTCGTCGGCCTTGAAAATACGAGGGCAAATCAAAAAGTCTTGCAATATCATATGAAAAAAAAGAGTGAGTGAGACAGCAATATTTTTATTTTTCGACATAATCTCCTTTAAGGTTTATACATTTGTCACATCGATCAATCAACTTGCCTAAACCCTCTAAAAAAAAAGATTTCTTTTGCTCCATAAAATATTCCATTTACAACAGACTGTACTTCATAGTCACTGGAAAATTTCCGACCCCTTAGTGTTTTTTTCAAATTGGGAAACAGAAAGTAGCCACTGGGTGCCAAGTCTGGACTGTACGGTGGGTGCAGAATTTCCACGAAGCCGCAGTCCTTTAATGCAGCTTGAGCAATATTAGCCTTGTGCACTGGTGCATTGTCGTGAAGAAGCAATATTTTTTCCTAACTTTCCTTGGCCGTTTTTCCCGGATCGCTTTTTTCAATTTTCGCAAAACCTCTGCATAATATATGCCTGTGATTGTGGTTTTTGGTGGCATATAATCGATTATCAAAATTCCTTCAGCATCCCAAAAAATTGTTGCCAAAACCTTACCAGCAGACGGTTGAGTTTTAAATTTCTTTGGTGGTGGTTCACTACGTTTAATCCATTGCATCGATACTTGTTTGGATTCCGGATCCTAGTGATGAAGCCATGTTTCATCGCCTGTTATTATGTTATCCAAGAAATTTTCTGGATCTTCTTTGTACATATCTAAAATCGCCTTTGAAGTTTGAACACGCATTTTTTTTTGTTCTGCATTCAATAAACGGTGAACCCATTGCGCACTTGCTTTTGACATGTGAAGGTTTCCATGTAATATAGTATATGTGGTACCGTATGAAAGAGAAAGTCTCCACGCTAACCGCGGAACAGAAATACGCCGGTCCTCCAATACAATAGGTTCGGCCAAAATTACGTTTTCATGGCTAATAGTATCTGCTGACCGACACGAGCGGTCGTCGTCTTCTAATGACTCCCGACCACTTTTGAATAATTTTACCCACCTTGTTACTATGGCATATGATGGTGCAGATTCGCCGTAAACTTTTGATATATAGTTGAATATATAAATTGCATTTCGTCCAACTTTACAGAAAAATTTAATAACGGCGCGATATTCAATTTCATTCATTTTAAGAAAAATTCAAAACACGTGTTACTAAATTGACAAAAACAAACGAACTGTAAAATTTACATCGAAATGTTCTTCTAGAAGTTTCATCGCGACAAAAACTGGTTTTGAAAAATATATTGTTGTCTCACTCACTCTTTTTTTTCATATGATATTGCAAGACTTTTTGATATACCCTCGTAAAAAACGATTACGATACAATCGCTAGGAAGCGATCAGTTTTCGAAAAAAAATTTAATTTTTAGGTTGCGACGTTTTCAAACTGGTTCACCAAAACTATACCCAAAAAAATTTTATTTCTATATTAATTTCCAGTAACTCTGTTGTCACTAATCATTTGAGTAGATTATTTCTGTTCTTGGCCAAGCCAATGCAAGATACAAAAGTGGAAAACTTGAACTAGTCAGTTCAGTGTTCCTTCCGACATATGGTTTGTGGTAAACGGCCTTGCTTTGAATCTGCATTCTCTGCTGGTCTACCTAACTTATTTAAATTTCAACGCAAGCATACGACAACTTTAGACCCATGCATGCAACGAGATTATTAGACGTAGCCATTGTAGCTTAAAATGATTATGTGTATAACCGATCAACAGTATACTGAATCAAAATCAATTTTGGAACCAAAACGATCTGGTCTCACAAATTCAAAAATATTTTAAGCTATAGTCCATCCATGATCGGTCTATTAACCATAATGGCATGATAAAAAATCAACAATTTTATTTTTAAAGTTTGCGAAACTTGCTCACATGACCAGACCTTTGCACAGGGCCCAATGGCCTCCGTATAAGAGAGTAATCTATCAAGTGGTATGGTGAAATGAAAAATATTATACAATATTAATGAAAGGCAACGAATTAAACTTGTAAATAAGGTTTTATCTTTCAGCGCATAAGACGACAAAGATGATAGCGTTTGATCATCTGATATGGTTCAGTAAGCTTAATGTCTGTCAATAGTCATTGACCTTTTACAGCGCTGAGATCAAATTCCGAAAACTTTATCATAATAGTAACAAAAATGTAAAATTCGACCGTGATTTAGACAATTCACTGAATTCGAAACCGTAAGCCAAAACGAGATCAGAACGCGATCTTATAGTTGAAACCTTTCGGTTTTACTTGAACATTGGAATGTTCTAATAATACCAGTTTGTATATGCGTATAAACAATTTTGACTCAAATTTATCAAAAAAGTTAACTATTTAGTTGACACAGTGAAGGACGTTTTTGCGACTGCATGGGATTGGAACAATTCAACATATGGTTCTGTCGCAGCTAGACTTCAAATATCGCTGATCTTAGCTGTAACCCTGTAAATTAACCAACTGCACAGTTCAAACACAAGGATAGGTTGAATTTTATTTTTCACATTTGACATAACTCCCACACAAAATAAAATATTTAGGGTTTCATATTAATTTTCAAGTATAAAACTTTTGATAACTGCATAACCCCATCTAAAAGAGGATTTGCAAACAATTTATTTCTTACAAAAGTAATTATTGTAGTCATTTGAGGCAAGAGTGAAACGCAAAATATCTAACAATTGAGGCAGCATTATTATAAAATAGAGGCTCACCACAATTTCCTTCCGACAGCAGAACGAGCTAATCATAATATTTTCCATTATAATTTATTATTTCAGAGAACAATTAAATTTAATTAAATAAACCAAGTAGAACTAAAAAAAAAATAAAAAATTGTATAACTTACATTATAGTTAAATTGTAGTAAATGTAGAAACTAACAAATCAATATAGTCTTTATTATAATCTATATGGTATTTTTGTGTAGAGGGTTATGTGGTACGAGTATATCAACATGTAGAATACAGTTTTTGGTTTATTTCCATTTTTATACCTCATTCATATCCTATTTCATATACCCCCGTATATGAATATATATACATGCTTTGTGCCTGTGTGTAAACACATAAAACACAGAAAGCATGTTTTATGTACCAAACCAAAATACAAGTTTTTTTTCCATTATATGCGACTATATAGACGAGGATGTATATAAAAATTCAATTATAATTTTTTTGTGCTGTTTTTGTATTTTTTTTAATATCACTTTAATTATAAATGTTATGTCAGAGATAAAATTAATTAAAATATAATAATAATACAAGAACAACAAAAAAAAATCTTTTTAACTTGGTAGATCAGTAGGTAGGTAGGTAAAAGCTTTCGAGTATATTATTGTTCTCAGTATTAAACAAAAAAATTTATTAACAATTTTGTCGCCTTTGTTTATAAAATATAGAGAGAAAGCGGCAGCAAATTTTTTTGTATCATATTTTAGTTTGTGTATATTTCACATGTTGTATGTATGTAGATGATAGGTTTTGATAACAAACACAAGTAACCAACTTAATGTACCTTTAAAGTGAAGATAACACATTTTTATGCATCTTACAATATTATGCTAAGCATGATTTTCATTATATTTGGTAAGTTTTTTATGTAAAACTAGAAGAGATCTTTAAATTATTGTAATTACACAAATTATTATTATTCGGGTTAAACAAATAAATTTAAAAAAAAAGGCTATTTCCACCTGGTATGGACTTGGAGCCAATTTAACGTCTTAGCTAGTATGGTGACCTGTCTGGCCATATGTGCCGCTTGGTGGCTTTATCTCCAGGTATTGTGGTATAGAATTTAATGTGGACTCATATAGTAACTACAGAAATTATCGCTATTCGGGTTAAATACAATATTAGAAAAAAAGTTTTACCAGTAATTTTTTTTTACATTAATATTATTTTTCTATATTGTTTGCGTTTCTCATGTATAAATGGTTTTTCGGGATGGTGCTACATTTTTTAATGTATATAAAAAATTTTCGAGCTGGCTTCATTTATCCAAGAAATCCACGAAAAATTTCGGGCTCGTGCTAACTTCATCGACTTCTCGAAGATATAGAGCACCATTTATACTGCATTTTACAAGTCCTACGTCATCATTATATAGTGTGAACTGTGTTGTACTGGGTGTCAAGGTTGAAAGTAACAAACTGTAACATTCACTACCAGTTTCAATACGTAATATACTCAATTTGGAAACACGGAAGAGGCGTTATATCAACAAAAACAACATACGCGTTTAACCCCTGTATTGCGGCTAAAGTGGAACATCGACAACGGTGTGCATCGGTAAGCCGTTGGTTTAATTCACGGGGAGCAGCGAGACGCTAAGAGGGAATCATCATCTTCGCCTTCTTATTAAAAGGAATCATGTAAAGTATGGCATGTTACTAATTTTATTTTGTTATTTTTACTTTTGGTCCATTTCATTTTCATTTTCCTTTTACTGTTGAATCTATGATTAATTTTTAATTCAATTTGTATTATTAGAATTGACAAACTAAATTCTATTTTGTGTTCTCAATATCTTTTAAGATCGATTTTGCTACGGAATAGTTTTGTCGTTGTTTAGTCAATTTTGTGAATATGGTCAGTTTAGCTATCTTTCTTATCTGCGCGGTTGCAAGCTGCGGTGATATGTGTTAGTAAGAGAACGTAGGAAATTTAATTTGTTTGAGGAAGGCGAACCAGAATGTTTATAGCATGATTAAGATTTTACCTGGCATTTGTTAGTTTAGTATATCGATTTAACGGCTTTTTGGGTTAGTCAATTTTTTTTTTATTAGCACACTTAAAGTTAAAATTTTATAGCATGGCGGTTGGTAAAGTGGACCTCCCCATTTCCGGCTACAGAGCTATGCCGCTATAAAAGTGTGTGACCACCGTCATAACAGGACTAAACACTAAGGTTACAATCCACATTTAACAAAAACAACTGTTTTTGTCAAAAAAATTAATTCTGATATAGGACTTAATATTGATTACAGCTTGCTATCGTGTTTGTTTGTCCGTCCGAGGTATTTTGTAATCGAATTTTCACCAACTCTTTGACTTTATTTAGAGTGTTATACCTTACTGATCAAATTAATACTCGATGGCAAAGCATTAATTAGTAGTTTATAGCCTGCTGTAAGGAACATTTGAAGATATATTGAATACATCTATTTTTAATAATATCAGGTTCGTCGCTTTTTTATATTTTATGTTTAGAGATTGATGTCTTTCGTTTTACAAATCGCAGTTGGAAATGCGGCAGCAACTTATCACCGGCCTCCACAGCAAGGGGCTCCAAATATGTCGTTTTCTTTATTTTAAATTTAATTATCACTAAAACCATCATTTATTTTGTTTATAATTTATTTAAATAAATAAAATGATTAAAAGGGCGCCAAAAATTGATATTATTTTTAAATATATAAAAATGTATAAATGAACTAGAGTCAATCGAATGATTATGGCTAAGATTAAAAAATCTATAATCGCAATACCAGAATCCTCAAAGATCTATAGCGCAAAGTCCAAAAACGTGTGCCAACTCTCATTTGTACTCTTTTTTCTAAACCTTATGGAACAAATAAAGGAAACAATTTGAGTTTGGGAAACCTTAAAAGCTGGTGAAATTGGTAGAAGCAGCACTATACCTTAGAATTTACTCATCTAAATAATAACTTTAATAAAATGAATAATCTCACTAAATGTTCCGCAGCAGGCAAGTCCCTCAGAAGCTAACATGATCAAATACTGAAACACAGGATCTTAATTGAAAACCTATTAATTGGCTTGTCTATCAGCAGAAGAATGCACTGATACCGAGTTGTAAGAAAGCCAGTATTGCGCCTTAATTTTAGAAAAAAACCGTCTTTTTCAAAGAAATACGTTTGAAACTAACTATACACCTCCAAACATGTGGCTCGATTTTAAATATTATTTGCTAAACATATTATAGCGATTCTACAGCTTTTAAAGAATCTGAGTAGATCTGTATAGCTTGTACATCAAAGAAATTAGGTGGCGACGGAAAAGGCAACGGAATACAAGGTGACAACGGAATACAATTTCATTGTGTGTAATAACGCAACTCTAGTGGTTATAACGGCTGCGATTATCTTCAAAGGCAATGGATGAAGAAGTCAGTCCTTACCTCTAGAGATAAAACTTTATCAAAGAGGGTTCCAAAATGGAGGTTACGCTATGATGTTCTTCTTCTTAGCTCCTATGGTTTAGAGGATACGATTTAGAGTTTCCAATATCGATTATCGAGTACCCGTGTATTTGGGTATTTTTGACCAATTTTCAATACTTGACTACTCGGGTATTTTCGAAAACATAAAAATTTTTAAGGTTATGTATAAAAATCCTAACGCCACCACCATCAATACGCAAGAAGAAGAATATGAAGATGAGGACGCAGATGAGGTAACTTCAGTGACTCCAGCAATTATAATGAATCTGGCGATGACGAAAATTTAACTATATAGATTATACAATTTCAACAACTAGAATCGCACGACAAAACATAAAAAAATCTTTGGATGAAGTGAGAAAAATCATTAAGTTTTTTAAAAAATCATCGATTCGAACGGAAGTTTTAAATAAAGAAATTACCTTAAAAGAGGGAAAAATATTAAAACTAATACTTGACTGCAGTACTCGGTGGAATACACTATAGCTACATCTATCAAGCGTTTCCGGAAATTACACACATTTGTTAACTCTGCTTTTGATAAACTCGGTATTGAAAAAGTTCCCGAAGGCAATATTAAAACTTTAACGGAAGTTGCAGACGTCCTTGATCCGCTTAAGTTAGCAGTTGAGAAACTTAGTAAACAGGAATCAAACCTATTGTCTGTGGAGGGTACACTATTCGATATTTTTAAACAACGGAAAAAATTGAATATTCCCTTGTCACTGGAATTGTTTGATGCGATAACTATAGAAATTAATTAACGCCGAAACGTAGAAATTGTATCACTTTTATATTTTCTTCATCATGGATGCTACCCCAAATCCAACGAATTTTTTTACATATTCCTCAAAAACATTAATCAAACAATCAGCTAAAGTGCTATACAGTCGCTTACTTTCATTGACTCAGCAGGATGCAGCTGTTATAAGCTCTTCTGATAAAGACGTTTCATCACCTACATCATACATCGAGCTTTGGTAATGCCTCAATTCCTTTACTGAGCTGAAGCCAGAAAATTCATCTGGCTCGTCTAATAAATGTAATATTGAAAAGGAGTTCAAATTTATAGAGGAGAATGGAAAACCAACAGAACAATACAATACGCCCAACATCAACAGCATGCGAACGTGTTTTTTCAGTATCAGGCAACATAATGACGAAATGGCGAAGTCACCTTAACACTAGCACTCTCAATGCCCTGGTATTTTTAAAATATTATTTCGCATACAATACTAAATGATAAGCGATTAATTGAACCCATAAATGAACTTTTTTCGTTTCGTTATGGTATAACGTTTTGTTTTAATTATTTTTTAATGAATTTTTATTATTTTTATACATTAGGCTGAATACTGAGTACTAAATGAGTTGATCTTAAAGTTTTTGTTGAATAAAAAGTTATTTAAAAAATTAAATGATAGTCAATTTTTCATATCGTCGGAAGGTTATTTTTTGTTGAGTATTCCCGAGTATCCGCGTATCAATGAAATCAGTACTCGATTTCTCGTGTACTGGTTCAGTCGAGTATTTTGGAAACTCTAATACGATTACGTACATTCGACTTCGTTAATGCGATTATTGCATAAAGTTCTTCACTACCTTGCTTTGAACTTCAATCATTTCAACCGTTTCCTACCGTTGAAATTTTAGGTCAAAATCCACCTTATTCTGCAAATCCTCAAACTATCGTACCTTGATATTATTCTAAAGTTGGAATTTGTAGTATTTGTTCCTAATGTACTGTGACCTCAACTCATTTTCCGTTTTAGTTCGGCATAAATATCTCATTTTCTAGTAATCAAGATATAATGTCACCAATAAATCTTGGTTTCCTGTCCAACGGTTGATATCTGTAAATTTATTATCGTCACTTATATTGTACTGTCAAACTTCAACATGTACACACTTTACATAGTTCTAAATATATTTTTGCACAGTTATTGGAATTATGATTGAGTATGGAATTTTTTATACAAAAATGACACAAGCAAAAACGAAAATGAAAATTTAGCTGCTAAATTTTGTTTTCCTGTCCAGGTCGGTATATATCTCGTGCTAAGATAAATTTTACATTTGACGAAAAATTTGGCTAGCGAAATAACAAAAATATATTTTTTTTTGTTATTTCGCTAACCAAATTTTTCGCTCACGATTTCGCAGATGCGGTACGCAGCTGACGTGAAAGGTTTGTAGTGGTCCCAAGCACATATAGACTGCGCTAGTGAAAAGTCAACAAACGTTTTCGAAACAATTTATCTGTTTAGAACAATAAAATTTAGAAGAATTTTAATAGCGAAACGTGAAAATTAATTTATTTTTTAAATGAATGAACAAAATAATTTTCTAGACCATGAAAATATTTTCGAACTATATTTTTGTTGTAGGACAAATAAAACAAACGTCAAAATTTATCTCTTTTAAGCTTACTAATTTACCTGTAATTTAGTGGAGACTTGTGGAGACCGCGTTTAAATTTATCTTAGCGCGAGCTGGATACTTAAGCGTAGTACTCAGTTCAAAATAAAATGAAATTTTACCGCGGTCTCCAAAAATCTATTTATTTTCGCATGAAATAGAAATGAATTTTTTTTTTTAGAATTTTTAATTTTAACGTATAAATTTGAAGTCATACATAAATTAATTTGTTTATTTTACGTAAGAAAATTAAATTGATTTAATTAGAATTTATAGATTTGCGGTTATAAAAAATTGGTTTACTGCCAAACACTAACAAATGTCAAATTTTCGCGTGAAAATAATGTGCCGAGACATTATTTTCACATGAAAATAATTTGGAGAGTTTATGCGCACCATCTTTGATGAATTGAACACTTTTTGATTTTTAACTGGTGAACTGAGTACTAGGCTTTAGCTGACGCAGTTTAGCTAGTGAAATTTGTATGTTTCGTATAAAAATGTAGATTTCTCTGTTTGACCCTACACATTTTTCGCTGCGTTTTTATCTAAACGTACGATAAAAGTAAATTAAATGTTTGACATTTTATCAATTACATATGTTTATTTACATCTCTTTATTTGTTTGTGTTAAACAAACTCACATAAAACATATTTTGACCATGTTATAACAAAATAATAATTCAACATGCAGCTACTGCGTTAAAATTTTACAAAATTCTACAAATTAATTTTTCATAGAACATTCTGCTTAACTTTGGAAACCAGTGAAAATTTCATTTCACGTAAGTTGCATACTAGTCTTTAGTGGTTAAAATAATTCAATATTTACACTGCATCAACATTAATAAACATACACATTATTTTTTTCAATAAATTCATATATTTTCTTTACACGACATCTTTAGTATTTGATTTTTTTCTATTAACTAACTAATAATATCACATTTAAAAAAATAAGAAAAAATATAAAAATTAATTCATTTACTTGACAGAAATATAACAAAACTTAGTCAAAGAAAAAAACATACATCAAAAAACATACAATTCCTAGTATTATTGCTAATAAATAAAATTAATTATATGTGTGCCACCCTTTCTAAGTTGTGCCCTAATTTAGGCTATTCTGCATTGAATGCACCAGTTTTCCTGTTCTTCCGACGTAATTTGGTGCCACTCGTTGATTAATTTATATTTTTAATCGTCTTTTGTTCCAATATCATGTAGTCTCACCCGTTTTTCCAAATTATCCCAATGTTCGACGTGGTTGAGATCTGGCGATTGTGGTGGGTTTGGTAAAATGTATTTGACATTGTAGATCAACCAATTTTTTACCAAGTGGGATGCATGTTTCGGATCGTGAACTTTAACCAAGCTAATATGTCGATCTATTTCAATTTTTGTCGCACTCTTTTAAATGATTTTGTAAAATTTACAAATATTGTTCTTTATTCTTGATAGTCTCGACAAAAACCAGATCTCCGACCCCCACGATACTCATTGCACCCCATACCAAAAATCAAAAAAATGAGGTGAATGTTCATTTTGTTGATGCAGCGTAATTTCTACCCTGTATTGTGCAGAAGAATTGATTGATTATGAGATGGAACTCCATACATAAAAAGTGTTAACTTCAATTCATATTTACACTGATAGTGATAGTTTTAACAGGAGCGTTTTCGTTTTTAATAATATTTTGAAATGTATTATCGTTTTCAAAAGAAAACGACTAAAAGTTTTTTCCAAGGAGCAAAAATTTCTTGCCATGTTGGTCGTTGCCACTAGATTTGAAAATAAAAACTGTATGTTTACATTTGGTCAAGACACATTTTTGGAGACATATATGTCTAGACGAACTTATTCAAATAAGTCTCCTTGCGATGTGACTTATTTGAATAAGTCGGTGTCCACAAATAAGTCGGTGTTTGGGACACAGCCTAAGAACTAAATGATTTTAAACTAATTTTGAAATAATTTCGGCGCATATACGATTTTCAAAATTTAAGCGGAAAGGTTGATTTTTGACAAAAGAATACCTTTTCCAATAAAAATTCGGCGCCTGTACCGCCTATTGGATGAAATTTCATACAGATATGCATTTTTCACAATATTCCAAAAATTATTTAGTTATCCCACTGAGTTTTGGACAAAACTGTTGTCTCAACTTAAAGATTATAAATTTATTATGCAATAATACCGACTCATTTTTCAACAAAAATTTGGTCCATGTATAGCCCAAGCCATACGGTTTGGGAAGCGCGATCAAAGAAACTCGTTTTCTTCGTTAACTCGCTTTTTTCGTAAACTGATTTTTGACTTTTTTTTATTTAAGCAAATATTTTGAAAAGTGTGTAACATTTACGCAAAAACTTTAAAAACAAAACGATTTTTAATTAAATTTTTTAAATTTGTTATTTAAACTATTTTTAAATATTACCGAAAAATACAAATTTTGAAACCGTTGCACCAAAATCTCGCTTCTCTACAGTCTAGATGGAATTGTTGCAATGCAGACATCAGTTACAAGTGAGAGTGATTATTAAAGTGCTTTAGACAGTTATTTCATACGCTTTTACAAAAATATCGGTTTCTTAAATGATTTTAAAGTGGTTACCAAATAAAATGAGTCATTGGGCAAAATTAATGGTTTATGGATTTTAAAAAAGAACCAAAACTGAAAATATTTCATCGAAATATCTACATTATGAAGAATTTATTAAGTATATTTTCTGAATGTTATAATGTTAGGACTGTATGCAATTATGCATAAGTGTGTGGCTGAATGAATATATCAGTTAGGGAATGTGAAATTTTATTATGATTTTTACATGCAATTAAACAAACAAAACATCAAATTGAGCGGACACTCTAACATTTTATTTAATTACCCGTTGTACATTTAATACGGACGCGATGATGAGCATCCCGTCGAATAAGAGATTGAGGACGACTTAGTTTCATTTGATAGTCTGATTCAGATCCAAATTTTGTGTTGACAAATTCAGAGATTTTTTCTATCGAAAACGAGTCAGTAGCAGTGATGTCGATCAAATAGCAAATCAAATAGAGCATTCTCTAATAAGTGAAAGCACTTTTCTTGGACAAAAATTAAAGCACATGAAAGAAAAGAAACCGCAATCAAAAGGAATCGTTTATCATATGTTAGTAAAAAGGGAAGAAATATACCGGCAAGTGAATATAAACCCCTTGAAAACTGCAATGATAAATGAAAATATCTCATTTTGAGTAATATTGGTCCCTCGGAACTTATAACCAAAGAATTTTATTCATGTCATCTTTAATTGATGTTCAAGAAAAGAACACCTAATCGAACAAAAAATTAGAGCCATTATTCTCGTCGGCATACTAGCAAGAAATATTTGTATGCAGATCTTACAATAACAAAAATATATAATCACTTCTGTGAACAAGTGATGTCCCACCAGTGAGTTTCATCAAATAGTCGCAAATTTTTGAAGGTATAACTTCTATTGATGTTTTCTCTATGACTTATGCAAAATTTAATTATTTTTTTCTCTCAATAGGTATGGGTTAAATTTATGTCACCAAATCGCACATCGATGCGGCATTTTAGGATTCTAAGGAAAAATCTAACCTATTATCGGAGCAAAAGGCTCATCATTTGGATGCTGATTTATCATAGAAACCGAAAGACATCGATAAACGTATAGCAAAGAAATCAACCTACATTGAAAACTTACACGTCTGATCTTCAAGAATGCTTTCCGACTTCACAGATTTTTTATAAACGGCAATTATGGATATACAATTTTATGGTTCACCATTGTGTTACGAACGATACATTTTGCTATATGTGGCATGAAGCAGTGGAGACCATGGTAAAAGTAATATTAAATTAAGTTTATAGTTCCAGGTTTATAGTTATAATAATTCAATAATCGAAAGGAAAAAAATAAAATCATCTGTCAAAATACACCATCCCAGAGACTGGTATCAGTTAATTCGATTGGTCAGAAAAACCAAACGTTCACCGTAATAGAAATGCTGGAAACTGAATTTTATAAATTTTCACCAGGTATCAAACCAAAGTATATGTGGCGCAATATCTATAAAAATTCAGAAAGGTTTGATCATAAGCTAAAATTTTTTGAACGCTGAAGAAACATTTAAGTAAAAAAAAAAAATACGCCGCCGACGGATTAAGACGCTCAAAATTGAAAGTATTGAAATTCATAATTATCCAAAAACTATATCAGTGTTGAAAAGAAAAAGGATTTGATGTATTTACTTCCAGTAATCGGTCCATGCCTTTATGATTTTTACAAAATCTGAAAAATGCGAATATGGCGGATCCACCTAGATTAAGTGGAAGAAGAAGATGACCAAAACTCTGAAAATATTATTCACGGATATTTTTACTGGAATATTTAATTATGGAATTTCATATGAATGTAAACGGATTCAAAAATTGAGTGAAAAAAAGTAACTTAAATGGGCAAAGCTTTACACGGTTTCAGCTTCTGGTTTCAAACTTAGTCGTTATAGATTTTTATTGTTAATTTTAAAACTTATTTTATATTAAACTACCAAATTCTTTTGAATTGTTTAATGTCGCAGTTAAATCGGATTTTGTAGATAAAAGAGGAAAAAAAGGAAGGTGAAGCCCTTGTGGAACCGTGTGTATAGCATGGCTCAGTTAACAAGTTCCTTTATATTATAGAGGCTTTTATTTTTAAGGTTGGTTATAACTTTTTTGGCACTAAGATTTTAAGTAGATTTTTGTTATAATTGGATTATTTACTATTTGCACTATTCGCTTAAGTTAAGTTAAATTTGGAATATTTGTAGACCAGCGGGTGTAGTAATAGCTTATATTTGTTTTGTGTTATACCTTTTTAAATATAAATGTGCTAATCATGTGGCTTATTTTTATAAGTTAAGGTGTATTTTAAACTCCATTTTTAATTCCTTAAAATAATATAATATATTTTTTAGAAAAATCATTCAAATTTTAAATTGGTCTACTGAAAAAACACAAAAATTTATTAAGGCGGTTATGCCTTGGGTCCTGCCTAGTTATTTTCAAGAGTTTTAATAAAATTGCGGATAATTAAATTTTTCCCTTTCGAAATCAAAGGTGGTGTATTGGAGATCTATGTTGGCCACAATATATTCGTTCCTTCGTTTTTAAGTACAAAGTAATGTTTTTATTAATAATCAGCCAGTAGTTTTTTTTGTGCTGTTGTTGTCCAAATAAATTTGTTATGTTTTTTGGTTAAATCCGTAAGTGGTGCTACCAGAGTTGCATAGCATGATATTAAACGATGATACCAGCCATCCATTCCTAAAAAACGACAAAGTTTCTTAAGAGTAGTAGGAACTGGAAAATCGTGTATAGCTTTTACCTTTTCTGGATTTGTAGAAATAGTACCATCTTCTATTACGTAACCCAGATAATTTATTAAAGCAAGAAATGACTTTTTTCAATATTCACTGTTAAGCCAGCATCCGATAATCGTTTAGCCACAAGAGACAGCAATTCAAGATGATCTTCAATTGTTCTGGAAGTAATCAGAAGATCATTCAAATACACAAAAACGTGATAATGAAATTTATGGGATAGCACCTGATCCATTAACCGGCACATTGTTTGAGGTGCGTTGCAAAGACTAAATGGCATTACTGTGAATTGAAATAGAGGTCGACCAGGAACGGTAAATGCTGTCTTATCTCGGGACTCCTTATCCAAAGGAATTTGCCAAAAGGCATCTTTCAAATCAAGACTTGAAATAAATTTAGTATCCTCTAGTCGACTTAAGAGTCCGTCAATAATAGGCAGCGGATACGCGTCCCTTTTCGTTACTTCATTCACTCGTCTTGCATCAAGACAAAGACGTACTTTACCATTTGGCCTGCGAACTAATGTCACAGGTGAACTCCATGAACTTCTAGATTCTTCGATTAATCCTAGAGACAACATCCGATCTTTCTCTTCATACATATCGGCAAAGCTCCCTATACATCAATGAAATGAGATATAAGAGACGTCTTACCTAAACCTTGCTTATTAAAAGATGGGAATTCAGATATAACACTATTAAGTTGCGCTTGCTGATCTGGAGGAAGTATATGACAATTATCAGCATCAGGATCAGATTTATTTAGTTCACAAATTGTTTTAGAGACTATATTAAACACTTTCCAAAAGTCAATATCTAAATACAAAGTCTGTTTTAATCCAGACACTAAAAAAATGCGCATTGATTTTTCAATCCCATTAAATTTAATTTTAACCCACATATAACCAAAAATTCTCTCCGAATGACCAGTAGCAGTTTTGACATTAGATGAAATACTATAAACTTTATTATCAGAATTACTAACGAATGTTTCACAACCTTTACCTAAAGCGGTTATGGATGCTCCACTATCCATCAGCCCTGTATAAGGAATGTCATTAATGCTAACCTGTGCGAATGGTCTTTCATCTGTTTCATCAGGGAAAAAGGTATCAGATATATCTAATTTAAAAATTTATCGCCTATTCCAATAATTTTTTGGCGAACGCGTGCTGAAAAGGTTTTAGTATTCATTTTTCGCGGATAAACAGATGAAAGAGCATTAGACAAATTAGTCGTTGTTTCGAAAATTTTGGGTTGGATAAACGAAATTTCGAGCCATAATTGTGGTCTCCTTTGGTTGATGCGGTTGCTGCTCTTGACTCCGGGGAATTTTGTCCGCAGCCGATTTCCCCGGGTTGACGTTTCCCGACATACATTTAACACAATTTGGTTTCAAGACACCATCGGCACCACACCAGAAACAAAAAACTCGAAGCGGTTTGTTACATTGGTAAAATTAGTGTAATAAATCAAAACAATTCCAACATGTGCAATACGTTAGATCAACTTTTGATTTGGAATTTTGATTAGAATTATACGCATCAATTTGAAAAGGTAAATTCTGATAATTTGGAACAGCACCCAAATTTGATTGAAAACTTGGATTTTGTTGTAAGGAAAAATTATCAGGTTTATTTTTATTAAGCTCAATCTGCGAATTATAATCGGGATAATTATAATTTGAAAAAGAATTCAACTGAGTTTCAATTTCATTAACACGTTTATGATTATGTTTAGATGTTGCATCAAATATTTTATTATTCCGTGTCCATGTATCTTCTAGTGCTACACATCGCCGTACTAAAGCACCAATACTATATCGATATTTTGATCATCTTAATGGTTTTGAAGATCAGGACGCATATTATAACGCAGTATACGTAGAATATCAGTAACGGATATTGGAGAACGAAATTGTAAATTTAATGCTAGAATTTCATTATAAAATTCAACAAATGTTTCGTTTATTTTCTGCTTTCTCGAATCAAATAAACGTCGAATATCATCGTCCGTGCGACGATCTTGAAATCTTTCAATCAAAGATTTTCTTTTATAAAGCACCAGTACCAGTTACACGCTGCATTTTTTAGAAGAACACCCAATTCATTTCGCAATTTATATTCATTTACTTGGTAAGTTCTAGCAAGATGTTCAACTCTAAAAAGAAAACGTTCGACAGGTATTCCTCCAGCAGAACCGTCGAACTCAATTTTCCATTTAGAAAGTTCGTGATGACTGTTAGAACCACCTGACGAATTAGGTACAGTAGAGAAAATTGGTAAAGACTGTGTTTGAATTCGAGCTTCATTTAACTGAGGCTTTTGGATCACTTGTGGTGATTGCGTTTGTAAATATGATTGATGTCAATTTTGTTGACATTGAACATTTTGATTTTCATAATTTTGATTAGCCAATTGATGTGAATTAGCATTTGAATAAGTTAATAAATTATTACTATTGGTCTGTAAGTTACCTGATCTAATATTTAAATTTTAAAAATGATGGTTTAAATTATCTGTTTCGGTTTAATTTTGATGAATATTCAAATCTCGAGAAAGTGTAGACAAATTAGTTTTAGATAAATTAGAATGCAAATTATCACTGTTTTCTACTTTCGCTTTATGTTTTACAACCAATGTATTTCGGGAACAGATTGATTCTTGATCCGATAGATCGTCCTCAGATGATGACAAATCAATCGCTGAAATACCATTATTTTCATCCATTTGTTCCACAGACACGTTTAAATGTATTTTGTTGCTTACAACATTCGTAATATTAGACATAAAATTTGTTACTCTATCTAACAACTCTAAACACTTAGCTGTATATATTTTTGTAGAATTTGACAAACGAGATAATCTACCATTGATATGAATTAACCGTGATAGTGTAGTATTGAAATCAATATCCTTACTATCTTGACCTATCAAACTTGTATACCACTGAATAAGATCTTTTAGTTTATTAAAACATTTATTAATCTCACGTTCAGGGTTTTTAGATGCCTGTATATGAGCTTTTTGCGGTACAATAACAGGATTAACACGTTCGTTTTCTAACGCTACCTTCAACAATTCAGATTTATTCAATAAACTACCTTCTATATGTCTAACTTCAGTTTCAATAAGGAACTCATCCAATAAATCAACGTTCAAACGATCCATTTTAAAAATTGAATTAATATATATACAAAAATGAATAAAAATATTTATGAAATTACCAACGAAAAGAAAATTAAAACTATTTACAAATTTAAAAAAAATTAAATTAAGTTATTATAATATAACACAAAATATATTTACAGAAGAAAATATTTGAAAATTAAGTTTAAAGAAAATAAAAAAAATCCTTGATCTAAACACTAAATTTATTCTTCAAAATGTAATCCTTCAATACCAAAAAAACAGTACTAATACTGATCCACCTTGAGCACAACAAAATTATCGACGACACGAATTGAACTTGATTATTATTGAATAAACTTCCAAATTAGAAACAATATTGATAGTCACAAAAAAATATAATTTTAAAATAAGTAAAATTAATTTAGTTAATAATTGATTAGTTCAAATATTAGTAAAAAAAACAATCAATGAATAGATATTGGTTTGTGTGAACATCAACCATGCATAACCTTCCAATTAATAAAACAGAAACTAAACAAAATGGAGAATTAAAATGTTTTGTAACGGAAAAAAATTAAAATAAACTTGAACAATGCATGTTTAAATTATTCAACCCAGCTTAGAATATAAAAAAAAAAATCATGCACCATACACTAAACTCAATTATTCGATCCTAACACAATATAACAGAAATCACACTCTTAATAATCAATTGGAAACTACGAAGAAAAAGTTGAATCTAAAATATATGTGCAAACATCGAACAATCCCAATAAAAAAAAAAATTCATACATAAATATTTACAAATTAAATGCAATTTTGCTTAATCGATCCTAAATAGGAGTACGCGAGCAACTTAAATTGAAAATATAATGTTGAAAAAAAAAATTTTAAAAGAAGAAAAAAAATTTGAGGTATGAAAATATCTAACACTAAATAAATTCTGTTATGCTTCAATATGCCTTAAAACACCAACAAAAAATACATCTGGAAAATAATTTAAATTCAAATCCTTAAAAGGAGAAATTATTACAACCAAACACACTAAATGGTAATAAAATAAAACAAATTAAAAAGGTTAAAAAAAATCATACTAATTATAAAAATACACAATTTGGGCGCCATATTGATACCGGTAAAATTTATGAGCATTTAAAACCTCGGTAGCTCAGTTCGTAGAGGTTTAAATTTAGTCGTGGTTCTTGCTCATGGTACTAAGCATCAATAATATTAGAAGTTAACTGACACGATGACATTCACACAAACCAAAAAAAAAACTAGTAAATCATAATTTTAAGAAACCAAAAACAAAAAAAAATTTAAGAAGGAAATTAAAAATTTTCCTATTGAAAAAAAAAAAAATTTTATAACAATTTATAAATTTGCTTACAATCACAAACAAAAAAAAATTAACGGAGATAATTATATATAATATACAGCTATATACAAAAATTAGTAATAAATTATATGTAATCATATAATTACAAAATTCCATTTGCTTGACTCAAATACAGATGCACCGTGCTGGACACCCTCCACCATACAAACTGCTTGGTAAATTTCATCATCCCTCTTATCAACTATTGATTGATGTATGTAAATCAGATAAGTTTTTCAAGATTTGGTGTTAACCGACGATTTTTAAAAAAAATCAAGCTTCTTGTCTTGATAATAATGCTTCTCAGATTTTTCTATTCCAGATTTTTTTTTTTTCAATATTTTCAACTTTTTGTGTATGAAAAGAGGCGTGTCTGTTGTATAATTAACGTGATGTAATTGGTTAAAACGATGGGATAGAAAAATCCGAGATTTTTATCCGTCGTATGAACTCGCTGTCACAATACCCAAAATTGTTAATGAAAGCACTTTAATATGTTAAATTGTTTTTTTTTCTTTTTTTTTATATTTTCAAAACTTTTATAATTATTTTAATTTCAATACATATTTATACATAGTATACAATTTATTTATTACATATTTATTATTTATAGTTATTACATACATATTTAGACACAAAAAAATTCATAAATTATAAAATTTCCAGTAATTATTTATGAGTACTATTTATGCTTTAATTGCCAATTTTAAGTTTCTTAAAAATTGATTTTTTTTTCTTATCCAAACGTCTTAATTTTTTTCCACCAAACAAGAACTCCGCCAAACTAAAAAAAAACTTTTTCGGTTTTTTTTTTTTTCGAAAATTTTGTTATGCCCAGATAGAAAGATCAATAATCGAAATTTCATAGCTAACTTAATTTTATAGAAAATTTTGAAAAGCAAAGTAAATTTAAACAAAATTTTTTAAACTGATCAAAAAAAAACACGGTGACAATATTTATATTGTAACACACTCAATCGCTTATTCGCTACTCACACAATTTTAGTATGCCATCTGTTCATTTAAGCTGCAGGTTAATTCGTACACTGAAAAGAAAGGTGGATCTGTGTTGAGTTCTGCACTCCAACAAAGGGTCAAGTTGTGTTTATTAACATTAAGACTAACCACTGTACCAATTTTCTGGTAAATATTTGTCCAGTGTATAGAATATTACTGGTTGTCACATATTCCAAAATCATTGCTTAGTAGTTTCGAACCAGTCAATTAGAAAATTCATTAAAACGCGAGTACTTGATGAATATACGAGTTGATATGAAAATGGAAATTTAGAAAACAATTTGTACTAATGGGTCTGCCCTTATCGTTTTTTTGTCAACCTTAGCTAAATCAATATTGTATTTTATTTCAATGACGAATTAAATATTTAAGTTAAATCCTTTTTATGAAAAAACAGTATTCCCGCTATTTTTAACAGATTCATCACAATTTGGTCCATATGCCATGAACAAAATATAACACAAAAATCAATATAACAATGGTATGGCGCCACGCATATAAATTTAAATTACTTTATAATATATTCGGAAAGGATTCAACAAGATTTGTGCTACACATTCATATATCATGCCGCAATGTATCCTTCTGAAATTCAATTTTTGGTGGTTTAGCATTTTGATCATAATTCATTTTTATGTTTTATAATCATATCTGCAAATAAAATAAATTTTAACCAACATGTAATGTTTAAGAAAAATAAAATTTATGAGAATTGAACGATTTTTATTGTTGATCAACTCGCTTGAATAATCGTCTTATATATGTACATGTGTATCAATATACACAAATAACTGGAGTACAATAGAAGTTTTATTGATTTCAATTTTTACCGCATCTTTTATACAAAGACATTGGTTTATGTATATTCATGGGGATGAATCCGGAATCTTGTCAGTAAAGTTGTACAAAAAATCATAAAACGAAATAGTTTTATATTTCTTGTACATAACCAAACATTTTAAGGAATAAGCATTGTGTCACCATATATATTTAAATTTTATTGTTAGGATCTACTCGTTCCCTTTATATGTTTGAGTGAGTTTTATGACGATGGTATTAGTTAAAGTTATCTTAGTTTAATATTCTTAAGAAAACTACCCGCATACTTACATACATAAATAATGTACATAAATATATCAAAATATTGTCATATGTCAAATCTTGATTATAATTAATAGCAAAATTTTATTTAATTAATTAAAAATAAAAATTAATTTTCATTATAACGAGATAACAAAAACCTAAAAAAGGGTTAATCTATATTATAATTAAGGCAACCTCTAAATGACATAAATATAATATACAAATTTGATACACACGTCTTATCTATATTCAGATGAATCCTTTCTTATGTATAAATGTTCTAATACCCTTTTCATCCAGATACACGCGTACACAGACACAAATACACACACAAATCATCATTTTTAATCGACAGGAAATATAAAAGCTTTTTCATTACACATTTCAATGATAATTGATTAGAATCAGTGATTTTTGATATAGAATTTTTCTTCCCCAGTTTTCATCTTTATGTTTTATCGCTAAGATTACATAATTTACTTAAGAAACACAAAAACAAAAAATTATATTGGTGATGAGATGACACAAGAGTTATATAGGATGATGAAAACGAAGTAATAATAAAATTACAAAATAAAATGAGAGGAAAATTCCATTGATTAGAATTTATGATACACCAACAAAAAGGGCGCAACGTGCGGAAAAAGGGATTGTTTGTATTGCTATATAAACTTAATAAATAAATTATTAAGAACGCAAAAAAGCTTTTTTTAGCACAACAAAAAATTCTATCATCCTTTATATTCACATATTGCTATAAACGTACCTTTTATTTATGGATATATAATATTAGCTCCTTATATATTTAATCCAATTTATCCGAATTAATATCTGTTCGTATATAAACATATACATTTTTATTAAAGTTAATTCTACTTAGTTAAAAATGAGCTTTTTAAGGGAGGCAAAGAATTTATGTAAATTAATGGAATATTTCGTATACATTTTATATTTAGAGGGTTAATACTAGACATTGTGCTAGATAATTAATTAAATTTTTATAATATGATCAGGCTCATAATTATATTTATAATATTATAGAGGCAACTCTTTTTGTGTTTCGCTATTTAAGAAAAAGCTTTTTACAATGTTTTACATTTTTGTATTAAAATGGTGTTATAATAATTTTTATGGAATGGGTAATACACGTGCACTGTTTTTCGACACACCTAATAAATTCGTTTGTCTATTTTACACTCAATTTCTAAAGGTTACTTTATTTACGGTGGATGGATTTTAAAATACGAGCGTAATAAATATCTGAAAAAAGTTAAATCAGAATGATTTGGTATATTTGCCTACAACACAACATAACTATGATAAATCGATAAGCAACAATAATAAATATTTTAACACTTTAATGGCTGCACATCGTCTGCGCAGTTAAAGTTCGACAGGCGCCGGCAATATTTTTAAAGAATTAATTTAAAAAAACGTTATAAAAATATAAATACAAATTTTTGATTTTTTTTGTTTCTTTTTGCAATCATAATTGCACAAAAAAATACCGAAAAAATTGCACAATGATTACCCACTATTGAGGTGCAAAACTCATAGTCTGACCCACCTTCTATATCCTATAGGCTGAGACAAGCTTCAAATCCACAAGAGAAATTGCGATATTTGTTCAACAATTTATGGCCTACATACTTAAGAGGACTTAGTTTTAGAAATTTAAACAATATTGCATCTGTTGAAGAACTAACGATGCTTTGTAGAGACATCGAAAGAATGGAAAAACTTTGTAAAGAAAATGCATTAATAGGAATAAACAAACGGATGCACCAATTAAATATATTGGGGCAAAATTCAAATTCAAAATTTTCTAATTTCAATAAATTTTCAACAAATTTAAATTCAGAACCAAATGAAAAAGCAATAGAGCCAAAATCTTTTCGAAACTCAAAATATCCAAACCGCAATAATAGCAATAACAGGCAAACTTTCTCCCAGCCTAATATTCAATTGAAGCCTAATTATGGATATCGTAATTCCAAAAAAATGCAGACTCGGTTCCACAATACCAATAGCTCAGATCCCAGAAATATAGGACAAATATTGTTTTCTTGTGTGAATTGTTTTGAAAATGGACACCAACCTGATTCATGTCCAAAAGCACGAAGAGCCAACTATTTGTGCTACAGATGCGGTCGAGAAGATACCATATTTCCCCACTGCCCCACATGTCATCCACCTTTGCTCCGGCAAAATTTATTAACTCCAAGACCAAATCTTTCTCAAGAGCAGCCCCACTCTAAGATAAATCCCGCAAATAATTTTACCCAAGAAAGGCCTACCACTTCATCTGGCACAGATTCTGAAAGCCCAAACAGAACGGTAGCTTCAATATTTAATCAAAAACCGGGAGACAATAGATTTTATTTAGATGTTGTAATTAACGACAACCCTAAAACCGGATTATTAGATACTGATGCTACAATTTCAGTGTTAGGAAAAAATGCTGATAAATTCCTATCCCAATGTGAATTAACGACTCGAAAAGAATATATAAAAGTCTTTGTAGCTAACGGAGAATCACTTCAAGGACGTGAAGTAGTAGATGTATTTATTGAGTTCAATAACATACGCCGAAGTTTGACTATGTATGTTTTACCCCAAATTACACAAGATCTCATTCTAGGGATGGACTTTTGGCAGAATTTTGATTTAAATCCCACACTTTTTTATATTAATTCAGAATCTCAAAATACCTCCGATAGTTCAAAAGAATTTCTTACGGATCAACAGCAGAAACAGTTAATACAATTAATTGCTGAGTTTCTTATTACTACCAATGATAATTTCGATTGTACCCAAATAGTTTCCCACACTATTAACACAGCTGATAATCCTCCTGCGATGCAGAGATGCTATCCTATTTCACCGCATGTCTTAAAAGCAGCTGATGTTGAACTTCAGCGTATGTTACAATTGGGAGTTATCAAACCATGTCCAGATTCACCATGGAGATTCCCAATGTCAATAATTATTAAACCAAATGGGAAAATAAGAATGTGTCTCGACGCACGAAAATTGAATTCGGTGACGATAAATGATTCATACCCAATGCCACATCTAGAGAATATTATTTCCAACCTGAAAGCAACAGCATACTTGAGTTCTATAGACTTATCTGACGCCTATTGGCAAATTAAATTAGAGGAACAGTCTCAACCAAAAACAGCTTTCGCTTTGTCAGGTAGGCCACTGTACATGTTTGCACGTATGCCTTTTGGATTAGTAGGTGCCCCCGCTACACTGTCTAGGCTAGCTGATGCTATTATAGGTCCGGAATTGCACCCATACGTATGATCCTACCTTGATGATATTATAATTGCAACTGACAGCTTCGAAAATCACATAAAATATACACCAGATAAAGTAGATGCAATTATCAATTACCCCATTCCAAAAACTGTACGACAGATTCGTCAGTTCTTAGGAGTTGCAGGTTGGAACAGACGTTTTATAGCCAATTATTCAACAATAGTTTCACCCATAACAGATTTAGTAAAAGGAAAACCCACCAAAATCAATTGGACAATCGATGCAAACAAAGCTTTCAATGAACTAAAAGAGGCAATTGCCAACGCCTCTACTCTTCATAATCCAGATTATACACAGCCATTTTATGTTTGTACCGATGCTTCTAACACCGGTGTTGGAAGCCAACTATATATCAAAAAATAGATGACGATAATTTTCCTATTGCATATATTTCACAGAAACTTTCACCAACTCAGAAAAAATAGAGAACAAGAATGTCTAAGTATTTTAATTGCTCTTACCAAATGGTGACATTTTCTGGAGGGTTCCAAATTTTTTATATTAACTGATAGTTCAGCACTTAAATGGTTGCTCCGCCAAGGAGATTCAGTAGGTCGTGTCGGACGGTTGGCTCTAAAAATACAACATTATAATTTTGAAGTAATTCACCGTCCAGGGAAAGAGAATATTGTTCCAGATGCTCTCTCAAGATGCCTCGAAGAAATAAGCCAAAATACCTGGTACAATAGTTTACTTACTAAAGTTTCCGAAAACCCACTACAACACTCGAATTCTAGGATAATAGATAACAAATTATACCAACTTTTTTAAGATTCGGATAAGTACAATGTAGAAAATTATCGCTGGAAAGAATAAGTGCCTGAAAACGAACGCAACGCTTTATTAAAAAAATTTCAGGACGAGCCAAAGGCTGGACATTTCGGCAACTTTAAAACTTACCGCAGAATTTCAGATTTATACCATTGGCCCAACATAACCGAAGACGTGAGAAGCTATATATCAAGGTGTGACACTTGTAAAGCATCTAAATCTCCAACCGTCTCGGTCTCATTTTGCGATATTTGATATTAAGCTAATCTTTTTTCTTTTTAACGTGATCTTTCCATCTGAGCCTGGCATCTAAGGTCATCCATAGATATTTAGCATTATTTGCATTTGGAATCTGCTGACCGTTAATGATTACACGTTTATAACGCCTTTTAGATTGGTGAAATTCATATGCGTGGTTTTTGTTACATTAAACCCGATATGCAACATTTTTGTCCATTTTATGATTTTGTCACATGCTTCTTGGAGATTCGTTGAGTCGTGTTTTGACCGTTGACTAGAACAGTCGCATAAATTATTTAGTAAATATTTGTTTCTTTAATAAAATTAAAGTTATTTGATTTCATAGTGGATAAATACCGAATACTTATAATTTTAACAGTGTTAAAAATAATTGAATTTGTGCATAAGTAACTTTAATAATTTGCTGTGTACTAAAAAGTGTTAAATTACTTCAGAATTGTTTTTTTAATTGCCATTGAAGGAAATAACTTTGTTTTCCGACCCGTTAACAGGTATTCTCTTCTCGTGTATAGTTTTTTACATGAGATGGGATTTGTGGCCAAATTTATTTCATTAGACATAAGCTAGAAATTTAAAAATTTAAAATTTGAAAATAATATTAACAAAATTTTTGTGTAATTAATATTTACTGTTTTGTGTCGTTTTTGTTTGATCATGCAAAAGTTGGTGCAGTTTTCACGATCGTGTATTCTTTTGCTGTACGAAAGTAATTAGGGTTGAGGTTAAATTTGGAACGCATTAACATGTTCGTATTGCGTGTAAAGGTAAAGAGAAAATTTTAATAATTTTCTGTATCTAAAAAGGTTTTCAATGTGTTAAAACATAATTTTTATTACAAAATTTAAAATATATTAACGCTAGGTAACTGTATTTTATAACACATAAAGGTGTAAAATATTAGTATTTGCATGTAGTCGGTTATTGTAAGTATTTTTTGGGCGAGAAAGGGTTATTTCAATTCTGTTTTGTTACACTCGTTTAAAATTGTTGATGTTGTTTTTGCGAGTAAACAAGTTTGATGACCGACGATTTTCGTTTTATCTGGTTATCGTATAATTTTGTAACCTACGTTGTCTTTTATTTACATATTTACTTGCAAATTTATAGCAAGTTCTTTCCAAAAATAAAAAATAAATATTCTTTTTTGTATGTCAAAGAACACGATACACGATTGACTTTTTTTTGGTAGTGTATCTGTGAAAAATTGTTGACATTCGATTTTCAAAAATTTTATATTGACAGTTTATTGTCAACAAATTATCAACACAATTTTTTGTCAACACAATTATTTTAACACAGTGAAAATGAAACAATTGCGAAAAATAAAATTATTATAAAAAATTATTTCCTATGTCAAATTCTCACGGCCAACTAGTCAACAAGTTATAATGTTTATGTTTATATTTTTTGAAGTGTTTATGTTTATATTTTTGACGTAAATATGTTTATGCGTTTGTAAACTTCAAATAAAAATCTAAAGAAATATTGAGATTTTTAAAAATTGATTGCGATAAAAAAAAATCAATTTTTTTACTTGGAAAGAACTTGCCACGGTATTTCGATCAAAATTTGTTGATCTCAAACCAATTTTTTTGATTTATAAATTAATTTTTTTTTGCAAAGAAATTGCTATTAATGTAAAAATATGTTTCAATGTGTATGTGTGTATGTAATCAGAATCACTTAAATATAAGTCGTGCTAACTCCACACATATAAAATAAACAATAACTAAGTAAAGATGTATTGGATTTTTTTTCCAGTAATTTCTTTATAACTACGTATAAATGTGTTGGTGCAGAAACAAAAAAAATGATAACCAACACACTCTTTGTAAGTTTGTTTTAAATAAGTATCTGTCAATGAGACGAGTAAGCATGACTTATATTTAAGTAGATTCTGGTGTAATAGACGTGGTTGAATGAAGAGTATATAACAAATCAGATAACTGTTTAATCAGTGGTTATGCATGAGTATGTGGCCGTCTCGATATGTAGGGACTTTATTTGTACGTATGTAGAACGTAAACACGGAGAGAAGCTTTCGTGCAAATGCTATGGAGGTTTTTGGAGAGTTTTTTGGCTTTATTGGTTTGCATCTTCATCTTGTAGCAGGTGCGGCGGATAAATGGATTTTCATTCTATTGGGCATTGACTTTGTTTGTATATCATATATTTGGTGAATTGGTTTTTATTTTTGGGGTGGTTTTCGTTTGGAGATTTGCCATTTCCTGTGGTGGTGTCTTCTTCAGTCTGGTTGGAGTGTATCGTATGAAGAGTGGTAATTTCGTTCGTTTTATTCTCTACTGTACGGTAGTCATCGGATTATTATTAGAAATTATTAGAAATTAATAAATTATAATTTGTACATAAACGTTTTAATCTAGGGTTGAGTTGGTTTAGATATATATTTTGTAATTAAGAATTTCCTTCTTTATTAGCTCTTTCAATAGGTTTTACTGGATATAAAGCTTCCAAATTGATCGTGTTTGTTAACCTCCATTTATGGTTTCAGATCGAAGTTAGTTTGTTTCAAGAACTGCATTGAAGTGACAATTGCCGTCGCTAGGAATATAATAGATTTCCACTATTAACCAGATAACAAATTTTTAATTATAGGTCGAATTGTAATTACAATTAAATTGTAATTTTTCTTATTTTAATTTAATTTGATTTCTTGGAGATTCTTTGTCGATTCCTCGATAGTGTCTCTACCGAGAGAACTGCAGTGTCATCAGCAAATGTTGCAATGGTAACATCGTTTAATTGAGGTAAATCTGTAGTGTAGAGCAGGTAAAGAATAGGTCCCAAAACACTACTCTGCGGGACTCCTGCCGAAATCTTTTTTAGCTCGGAATATTCATCTTCATATTTCACCCTAAAGTGGCGATTCTCTATGTATGATTTTAAAATCATATAATATTGTTTTGGTAAATCTCTATGTAGTTTGAAGAGTAAACCTCTGTGCCACACCTTATCGAAGGCCTGTGCTACATCTAAGAAGATACTAGAACAAACCTTTTTCCTTTCTAATGTATTCTCAATGACATCGGTAAGCCTATGAACCTGCTCAATAGTTGAGTGTTTCTCTCTGAAACCAAACTGATTTTCTGGGATAAGGTTTCTTTGTTCTATGGTTCTTTTCAATCTTTTGAGCAATAGTCTCTCAAACAATTTCGTTTGTGTTGGTAGAAGTGAAATTGACCGGTAGGATTTTCTATCATTCGGTGGCTTGCCCGGTTTCGGAATCATTAGTACTTCTGCTACTTTCCACTGCATTGGCACATGCTTTTTCCTGAGAATCGCATTGACTAACTAATTTATTTATTTATAATAAATGGGTTTACAAACTCATATAGCGACCATTATTATTTATTATATAATTCTCTACAAACAAATATTGGTTTTGGAATGATCATCGTCTAAGTAGTTTTTAAATTTAGAGGTGTTTATATGTTGTGACCATCATTCAATCAGAATTAATTATGAATGTACATAAAATTATGAATATAAGCAATTATAATCAAAAGTTAAGAACACGTCTGTGATATACGAGTACCACGTCTCTCTTTTAAGTTATACCAACGTATTGTTTGAAGGCAATCAGCGTTTAAACGCTATGTTTTCATAAAAAGCTTTGTTCATCATTTTCAATTTTCCAATTGCATTATTATTATGGATCACGGTAGCTATATTATTATTCTACTCATGAAATGAACTAATATAAGATATGGATTTTGAAGTCCCTAACGTGTGCATAAAAACAAAAATTCTCGTCTTCCAACAATAGTAATATACTATATAGCAATAAGAATTGCAAGCTATTATAAACTCTATTTCTCTATATAATAAACTTTAACATTTTATAATTTTTAAGTTTATACAGGTTTTGGAGCAGCATCTTTTTATTTTCCATAACCGAAACAGAAAAAACACGTTTTCTATTTGAAATTAAAAAAATACTTTTCGATTTTATTGCATGAAATCCACTAGAGATTTTATTTTAACTATACTCAACTATATACTCGTACATTGTGTAATATTCCAGTTTACTACTTATTATGGAGCGTATTTCTGAAATTCATTTGCCGTGTTCATAAAATATAAAATTTTGCTAATTTAACACGGTATTGTTTGTTTATCAAAAAAATTATTACATAAATTTAAAACTTTAGGGATTATACAAACAGACTGAAATAGATTAACAAGCACTTGGTAAAGTTTTGTTGTAATTCATTGGACGCAATATTTCACAAAACCACCGTTTCTTGCTATTTGATCGCATTGAATTTTTTGCTGAGGCAACTCGAAAAGCTAAGTTTAATGGACGACCTAAACTCATGTCTTTGTGCATAGAAAATATTATGAAGGGCATCATCCTGTTTACCGCGGGAGCCATTGTACAAACTGTTGGATGTTTTATATAAAAAAGAAGATCTAGAATATTATTAAATCGTCGTAACGTCATGCGTGTGTTTGGAATTGATTGGTTTTGATAATTTATCAAAATTTAAGGCAAAATTTTATTTACAAATGATTGTAGCATTTCTCTTAAAATATCACGTTTCATTTATTTGTAATTTTTGATGCTTTAATTGATTGAGAAAAAAGATTAAATAAATCATTTAAGATTTGCAAAGATCTAAATTTTTACAATGGATTTAGTAGAATGATTTTTTTCTATGGTAATTTACCGATGGGTTAAAATAAATGTTTAGCTTGCTCTGCAAATCTTTCGGCTTTTTCTTTCAGAAAAGTCAGATTACCTATCATTTGTCAGCTTACTCAAGTAGTAGTTATGTCTCATTTATCGAATTGCTTTCTTGATTGTCTTTTATCTTTTTTAATTTCTAGGAGATACGTTCATGTAAAGATAGCCCAATTTTAATCCCTCAAAAATGAGGTAACAACACTAATTATTAATATAACCTGAAATTTTTTACTGTCAGCCATGAAAATATTTTTGTCATGAAAAACTATCAGTTCCAAAACTATTATGAAACAAACAGTGTTCAGAGCTGACCGCAAAAAATGACATTTTCATGGTACTCTGACGTAAGAAAAATTGTGTGTGCTACAAAAAACATATTAATTATTTGCCCATCCCCTTTTTTTGTGATACATTTTTTAGTCTAAACTAAACTATCTAACTACTCTACTTGTGGTAGAGGTGTAAGGTATCTTTGTGTTTTTTTTATAATATTTATATTGGGTGGAGATGTGAAATTGTCCATAAGATTCAGCAACTATTCTTTGGTTGAACTCTCGGCTTTTGTCTAGTGATGGCATGAAGTCTTCGATACAGTTCGAGAAGCCGAAGAAACTGAACTACGAATTCAACTGCTAAACGGAAAGCAGTTGGATGCATTTCGTAAAACAACTACTGCAGTGGATAATGAAAATGTCTCCAGCCGAAGTTGAGATTTGAATATTTGGTGTGGGCGCGCGCTTCCGGTTTGAGATATGAATATTTGACTCGGCACGTAATCCAAGCTATGTGCATTTGGCTCGTACTTGCCATTTAAGATTTAAAAATTAACCGCGTATATGAATTTTTGATAAAAGTCATAAAATTTACATCTTAAAAAATCTTCTTATTCATTTCTGAACCAAAAAGTCAATAAAATGTATTCACGTGACTGATTATTCAGTCACAGGTTAGCTAATTTTCTTTTATTTTCGAAAATAAGGATTTAAGATGTATCATAAAATTCAATACATTATGAAAATACTGCATTAAAACTGTTTTACAATAATACTAAATACGAATGCCTTTGTGTTCTTCGTGCACCTTGCACAACAGGTCCTAGTATTTGACATTTACTAAATTAATTACGTTATTATAAAATTCCAGCTGCTTCTAGCTGCTCCCTAGTCAATAAATTTAGAGCATCATTTATCTTGGCGTCGCTTAATTTAACTCCGGGTTCTATATTTACCGGGTTCATTTGAGTAGGTATTTGCCACGTTTTGTAATAGATTTTGCTGCCCCTATGTCCGACTTGTAGGCTACTTCCCTTCGAACCAATATTTGTCTGTCTATTTTAAAAATTATGAAGCGCTTCGCTTCAGTAAAGTTAAAGTACCAGCCTTTAATTGGACATGACGCATCCGCTTAATTTATCAAAGTGGCGTGCTGTTTGTAAGCATCGAAATCAAATTGAAAAAAACGCGTTAAATTTTGGAAACGTCGGATGGACAAATTGCTCAATACTGCGGATAAGATTTCTTTTTTCAAAGTTGCCGAACATCTATATAATATGACCTTTGTGTCTCATTGACAATAACACCTCCTTTATAAGCTTAAAGCTCCTCTTCGTTCATAGGCGTCGAGGTTATTGGTTTTCCATTCGGATTTGCCACATTCCATTTTATAAATTCTTTTTCCGCCTTCCTATTTGTAAATCTACAAATTATGTTCTGCATTGATTCTACATTGATACGTCAAACAAAGCGCAAAATGTATTGACATCGTTTAAAATTTTGATGTTAGGATTCCAAAAAAGGAAGGGCCCAATAAAGGAAGACTCACTTATTATGTTATGCGCCATTAACCTATTTTACCCCATAACTATTTTTTATACACAATTGAATTAAACTAATTGAAATTGTTGGAATATTGTCTTGTATGTGAATCACAGTAAATTGGTTGTATTTGTCACAAATAGTTGTTGTTGTCAAAATAAACATGGCCGATAGTATCAGAAAATTTACTTAACAAGGACTAGAAATCTAAATATGTAAAACTTTACAAATTGAATTAAATCAATTCAAATTGTTGGAATATTGACTTGCACGTGAATCACAGTAAATTTGTTGTATATGTCAAAAAATTGTTGTTGTCAAAATAAACATCGAAGATAGTATCAGAATATTTACTTAACAGGAACTAGAAACCTATATATAATTTTACAAATTAAATTAAACCAATTGAAATTGTTGGAATATTGTCTAGTGTGAACCACAGTAGTTTCGTTGTATTTGTCAAAAATGTTTTTGTTGTCAAAATGAACTTGGCCGATAATATCAGAAAATTTATTTAACAGGGACTAGAAACCTTTATATAATTTCACAAGTTGGATTAAATCAATTCAAATTGTTGGAATATTGACTTGTTTTTAATACTACTAATTTTGTTGTATTTGTCAAAAATAGTTGTTGTTGTCAAAATAAACTTGGCCGATTATATCAGAAAATTTACTTAAAAAGGGCAAGAGATCTATATATAATTTTACAAATTGAATAAAATCAATTCAAATTTTTGGAATATTAACTTTTTGGAATACTTGTCAAATATTGTTGTTGTTGTAAAAATAAACATGGCTGATAATATCAGAAAATTTACTTAACAAGGACTAGAAACCTTTATATAATTTCACAAGTTGGATTAAATCAATTCAAATTGTTGGAATATTGACTTGTTTTTAATGATAGTAAGTTTGTTGTATTTGTCAAAAACAGTTGTTATTGTCAAAATAAACATGGCTGATAATATCAGAATATTTACTTAACAAGGACTAGAAACCTTTATATAATTTCACAAGTTGGATTATTAAATTCAAATTGTTGGAATATTGACTTGTTTTAAATAATACTAAGTTTGTTGTATTTGTCAAAAATAGTTGTTTTTGTCAAAATAAACATGGCTGATAATATCAGAAAATTTACTTAACAAGGACTAGAAACCTTTATATAATTTCACAAGTTGGATTAAATCAATTCAAATTGTTGGAATATTCACTTGTTTTTAATGATACTAAGTTTGTTGTATTTGTCAAAAACAGTTGTTGTTGTCAAAATAAACATGGCTGATAATATAAGAATATTTACTTAACAAGGACTAGCAACCTTTATATAATTTCACAAGTTGGAATAAATCAATTCAAATTGTTGGAATATTGACTTGTATGTGAATCATATAGCAAAGTTTATTGTATTGGTTACAAGCTTTTGTTGTTGTCAAAATAAACATGGCCGATAATATCAGAAAATTTACTGAACAAGGGCTAGAAACCTTTATATAATTTCATAAGTTGGATTAAATCAATTCAAATTGTTGGAATATAGACTTGTTTTTAATGATACTAAGTTTGTTGTATTTGTCAAAAATAGTTGTTGTTGTCAAAATAAACATGGCTGATAATATCAGAATATTTTCTTAACAAGGACTAGAAACCTTTATATAAATTCACAAGTTGGATTAAATCAATTCAAATTGTTGGAATATTGACTTGTTTTTAATGATACTAAGTTTGTTGTATTTGTCAAAAACAGTTGTTATTGTCAAAATAAACATGGCTGATAATATCAGAAAATATACTTAACAAGGACTAGAAACCTTTATATAATTTCACAAGTTGGATTAAATCAATTCAAATTGTTGGAATATTGACTTGTTTTTAATGATACTAAGTTTGTTGTATTTGTCAAAAATAGTTGTTGTTGTCAAAATAAACATGGCTGATAATATCAGAATATTTTCTTAACAAGGACTAGAAACCTTTATATAAATTCACAAGTTGGATTAAATCAATTCAAATTGTTGGAATATTGACTTGTTTTTAATGATACTAATTTTGTTGTATTTGTCAAAAATAGTTGTTTTTGTCAAAATAAACATGGCCGATAATATCAGAATATTTACTTAACAAGGACTAGAAACCTTTATATAAATTCACAAGTTGGATTAAATCAATTCAAATTATTGGAATATTAAGTTGTATGTGAATCATAGCAAAGTTTATTGTATTGGTCACAAACTTTTGTTGTTGTAAAAATAAACATGGCCGATAATATCAAAAATTTAACTTAACAAGGACTAGAAACCTTTATGTAATTTCACAAGTTGGATTAAATCAATTCAAATTGTTGGAATATTGACTTTTTTTTAATGATACTAAATTTGTGGTATTTGTCAAAAATAGTTGTTGTTGTAAAAATAAACATGGCCGATAATATCAAAAATTTAACTTAACAAGGACTAGAAACCTTTATGTAATTTCACAAGTTGGATTAAATCAATTCAAATTGTTGGAATATTGACTTGTTTTTAATGATACTAAATTTGTGGTATTTGTCAAAAATAGTTGTTGTTGTCAAAATAAACATGGCCGATAATTTCAGAAAATTTACTTAACAAGCACTAGAAACCTTTATATTATTTCACAAGTTGGATTAAATCAATTCAAATTGTTGGAATATTGACTTGTTTTTAATGATACTAAGTTTGTTGTATTTGTCAAAAATAGTTGTTGTTGTCAAAATAAACATGGCTGATAATATCAGAAAATATACAACAAGGGCTAGAGACTTATATATAAGTTTACAAATTGATTTAAATCAATTCAAATTGTTTGGATATTGACTTGTATGTGAATCACAGTGAATTTGTTGTATTTGTCAAAAAATGTTGTTGTTGTCACAATATCAGAAACAATATGGTCAACAATATCAGAAAATTTACTTAATTGAAATCATTCAAAGTTTAATATCTTAAAAAAATCATTATCTAAAATATTATTTGTTCCTTAAACATTAATTTAAAATCATTGTTGTGAAATTGTCACATCGTTAATTAGCAATGACCTTTCGCCTTCTGAAAATGATGATGTATTATTATACTATATCATCCTTAAAAGACCATTCAGGTTGTAATTTTTTATGAGCATAAAATTGTTCTTGGTGAAAATTTTCAAAAGAGTACCCGGTATATATGTGTTTTACATACAAAAAAGTTTTAACATAGTTTGTATGTTAAGCTTATTAAACAAAACAAATACATCTATATGATTTCTCTAATTTACTCTGAATATGCACTGAATATGCATATTCTACCAAAATTTAGATACTTTGTTATGTAGTATCAACATGAAACACAATATTGTATATCGTAAATATACGAGTACATAATTCTGTCTCTGAGATGTAAAAAAGAAAGATTTAGAATTAAGAAGTTACATCCATAATATGTTTTATAAAAATATGTATTGTAATGCGAAGCTTCAGTATTTGGTAAGTGAAATATAGGCTAATATGGTAAATATGTTTATGCATGGTTTGTTGTTTGTTAAATCATAAAAATAGAAAATTATCTCTCGTAAATTAAAAATTTTCATGAGCAATTTGAATTAAAAATATTTCTAACATGATCCAAAATAGGCGAATGACTTGAATTCTACAACTAAATTAAATCAACAAACGAATTTAAATGATTCTAGAAGTCGTAAAACATGATGGCAGCAGACATTTTTTTTACCAAGAAAATCACTGGGCGCGTACTATGCATGCAAATCATAAAATTATTAGAGTAGAAAACCCATATTTCTCCCAACCAATCAAAGTGAATTAGCACTTCCGTTGATGTTGATAGGTACGTACAAATTTATTCTATCAAGAGGACTTATGGCAGATTTAAAGCATATATGATTCACATATAGTACACTTCAGTTAAACTATATAAACATTTTTTTACCCATTTATTATTATATGAAGATAAAAGTGAATTAATGTTTTGAATGACATATAAAAATGCAGAAAATATGTTGTACACCACCAGGAGTATAATAGCACCATGGTTTACAGTTTATAGTTCATTACGATGATGATGTTGATGCTGATGTGAATGGATATAGATTCTGTTTTGTTTTAAAAGCTCGTTGTAGTGGTTTTTTATTATTTTTATTCGTATTCTGGTTTAAATATGCCGCAGCATATACAGTCGTACAATAATACTACAACATCGTAAGCTTGAGGCAACATATTTTTTATGTCAACTTTTAATTTTCTATATCGCGGAAAGAGAAGTTGGGAATCGTAAAACCTGGATATAGGGAAATAAAAACACTGTATATACCTTTTTTATAATTGTTGTTCTAATTCAAATTTAATTTTTGTTTTGTTTTGTTTAAAGTTTAAACGATGTGCATTTACATATTATGTGGAAATTTTTATCAAGTGATTGGAGCGATTACGTCAGTGGGAATTATGCAATTTGTACCTTAATGTATCCGGAAGTTTATGCTTTTTGTAAAACTTTAACTGGGATAGCTTGGATGAATTATGCTTTTAAAAACTTATAATTCTACGCTTAGAGTCAAAGCATTCGAACAACTTGCTCTCGCTATATAACTGGCATCTTCCAAAAAGATCTACCTCTATTTAACTAAGCAATCAAACTATTTTTGTTCAGGTATATATTCGCCTATTCATTAACATTTTTAGATACTTTTTAAAATTTTGATCTTGAGATTTTTCCAGATTGCAGATACAGACTAAAGCTTTTCTCATAAGTTATGATGTTCCAATGATTTTTACTGGAAACTGGTCCACCGGAAGTGGCAGCCTCGTTATTTTACAATGAAAACTTTGGCATGCGCATGGCTGGTCACTTTCTACACAGATATGGTTTGCTAAAGTCACTCGGAATTTTCAGTTTTTCTTATTACAAACAAATTTACAACAGTTTTTTACCAAGTTAGGTTTGTCAATTTAGCGTAATTTGTGATGAACATCCTAAATCATCCTGCCACGCTCACTAATCTTTGAGCTAGTCAAATGTTTGATTTATTTTGAAATTTCCAAATAGCCCCTACTTTAAAAGTATTTGTATGAAAGCCCAGAAAAGTAAGATATTTTATTACCCTCATCACAAAACGGTTTCTACTTTTGTTATTTTGCATCAGTTAGCTCGCCACTAGTTTGAGTAGTTTAAAATGCTTTTGGTGTATGGTCGAGAAAAATATCAAATCGTTCAAGTGAATATTAAATTTATTCGTTAAACCGCAATAATTAATTGCAATTTAGTATTATTAAGTCATGTTGTTTTCAAATAATAGATTTAGGTTTCACACCTTTTGCTTCCAACTCATTATTACGTTCATATAGTCATAATGAATATTGTTGGAATACTAATGAATACTCAGGTAATAACTATTGAATACTCAGGTGTGTATAACCGGATGATGCCCGTCATATCTAGCAAAATTTTTTAACCATCTATCTCGTAATATACAAAGGGACGTTTCGTAGGCCCGGCGTATCCCGGATATTTGATAAGTCTTGGCCATACCAATCATAAATCTATTATTATTTTTGAATTACCATTTTCAAAAAAGGAAGTGCTCAAACTCAGCCTGCAAACAATAAAGAAACTGAAACCGGTGTAGATCAAAGTGGAAACAAATCAATGTAGCCTATATTGAAACAGTGTTAACACATTTCGACATCTAGAACGCAAGGGTAAAGATTGAAGTCAATACTTGAAAATTAATTGAAAATAGCTCCAGTTGCAAATGTTCCAATAAAACGCGTCGGAACTATAACGAAGATGCGGTACAATGAATCAAGAAAATGTCATTCAAGGGCCATTGGCAATACACTGAAGACATCCACAAGGCAGCAGAGGTTGTTGCAGCAATCAAGCATCTGGGAAGTTCACACCAATATAACCACCAGTAAAAAATTTATGTTCTCAAATCGTAACGATAAGATGAAGTACAATTCAGGAGGCGTAAGATATATTTGAAAAAATACATAAACAACAATACTCAAATATTCGAATAAACAACGGGTGCAAATAATGAAACTATCAAAACCCATCCCCATGCGGAGCATAAAGTTAGCAGTGTCATTGCTAAAATAAAGAATTAAAAAATCTCTAAAATTGGTAATTTAACAGCTGAAATATTTAAAGGAGACATCTACTGCAATTTCAAGCTTCCCGAATATATCGGTTGCCAAGAAAGAGGACCTGAGGTAATGCAAAAATTGGCGTGGTATATCCCTCCTCAAAATCTTCAACACTGGACAAAATTTCACCGAAAAGCAACTTGAAATTAAGAATGTACCAAACTTTGGACCAGGCGGACGTGGCACCTATGATAACATTGACCAGTCCTACGAATAAAATTCACCTCTGCACTTAATCATCGTGGACCTCAAACGTGTTTTTAACAAACTACACAAAAATCAATCTGGAAGATATATGTTTTTGCGTAATTTCACCACAACAGTTCGTTCTAATATTGGATAGTAACATAAGAAAATTAGGTAATTAAGCCATAACGGCATCCAGTGAGAATCACTGTCTAACTCAATGATCTAGATAACGCACAAACCAAATGCTTGCTTACACACAAACAAGCGACAATAAGGCTAAATATACTAGAAAAATTAAAGGATATCTATAAATTAGTATACCTGCGTTGAACACTAGTTAAAAGGCGTGGAACAGATAAAGAGGTAAAGAAACGAACCAACAATAATAGAACAACTTTCAACAAGTTACACAAATGCTACGTGTGCCTGACGCCGAATTTTGACTAAATTTCCAACTAACTAAATTGATCGTTAGTTTACCAAAATATTTTTAAATGTCTTTAATATTTATAAACTAAAATCTACCCAACATTTAGTTCAAAACCGAAAATATAGTTCCGAGTTATCAATTTCCGATTAGAAATGTTTTTTAGAATGTTAAATATAATTTTATACAGCAGATTTTAATTAAACATCAGATGCGGTGTGTTTTGTGCCATCTTTGAACGATTGGTGTGAACTAGCCATCAATTTAGGTAGTTGGCAATTAAGACTAAAAAATCGATGTAAGACGCACAGTAAAAGTCTGGAATGAATGAATGGAATCACCGCAACAGAAATTCTCAATTCAAATTGTTGGGATATTGACGTGTATACGAATCACAGTCAATTTGTTGTATTTGTCACAAATAGTTGTTGTTGTCAAAATAAACGTGGACGATAAAATCAGAAAATTTACCTAACAAGAACGAGAAAGCTATATATTTTCTTCTAAAATGAATTAAATCATTTCAAATTTTTAGGATGTTGACTTGTAGAAAAATCACAGTCAATTTGTTGTACTGTATTTGTTAAAATAATTTGTTGTTGTCAAAATAAATATGGCCGATAATATCAAAAGATTTACTTAACAAGAACTAGAAACCTACCTATCTGCTTTTATTTTGTTGTGTTCGTTATTATTGGGACAAAACTTTTATGAAAGAAAAATTTAAGGAAAATCAACCGGAAAAGTCGGAAAATTAAGGAAATCGTAAAATGATGTTTTTTACAAAATTTCGCACGTATTCGATCCAGATGATCTTTTAGAAGAGACAAATTGGAAAATCGTTGTGAAAAACTTGGAAACTTCCGGAAAACTCCAAGTAAATTGATTTTTTTTTCTAGCGCTTCAGTTGAGAATGGCTGAACCGATTTGTCTCAATCTGTTTTTGCTGTTTTCCCAATTTCCAGGAGATGGTTCTTACGGAAAAAATATTTGGGAATTTTGAAAAATCGGAAAACCGAAAAATGATGATTTTGTACAAGATTTTGCGCGTATCCGATCTAGATGGTCTTTTAGAAGAGAAAAATTTGAAAATTAGATTGGAAAAATTAGGAACAAAACCCGTACAAAATAGAATTTTTTGTATCGCAACTAAACCGATTTGGCTTAATTTTTTTTGTTGTATTTACAATTGCCAGGAGATGGTTCTCACGAAAGAAAATTTTGGGAAAATCTACCGTAAAAGTCGGAAAACTTGGAAAGTCAAAAAATGATGTGTTTGTACGGGTTTTGCACGTATCCGATCCAGATGGTCTTTTAGAAGAGAGAATTTGAAAAATCTGAATGAAAATGTGGAAACTTTCGAAAAACTCGAAGCAAATTAATTTTTTTTCTAGCGCATCAGTTGAGAACGGCTAAACCGTTTTGTCTCAATCTGTTTTTGCTGTTTTCTCAATTTCTAAGAGATGGTTCTGACGGAAGAAATATTTGGGAAAATCCATCGGAAAAGTCAGAACATTTTAAAAATCGGAAAACCAAAAAGTTTTTCTGTACGGGATTTTGCACTTATCCGATCCAGATAGTCTTTTAGAAGAGCAAATTTGAAAAATCTGAGTGTGAAACTCGGAAACTTCTGAAAAAATCCGAAGAAAATTTAATTTTTTTTCCAGCGAATAAGTTCAGAATTGTTTGATTTGGTTAAATATTTTTTTGCTGTGTTCACAAGTTCCAAGAACAACTCGGAAACTTTCAGGAAAACCCGAAGAAAATTTAATTTTTATTTTCTAGCGCCTCAGTTGATTTGGCTCAATGTTTTTGGTTTTGTATTTGCAATTTCCAGGAGATGGTTGATATGAGAGTTTGCATGTCAAGATCGAAACAGAACGTTTAAATTTCATCCGGTGCAATCAATCAAATTTACGTTCCACGCTCTACATGCATCTGCATGATGCCACCGCTTCGAACGGAGATGCAACCAACGTTGGTCAATTGACCATTCTCCCAGCGATATATGTTGGCAGTCCACGGCATGTGCATAAATATGCGTAGGGTGCTATGGCGTATATGTGGCATTACGGACGGCCAGATTTATTCATCACGTTCTCATGCAACCCAAAATTACCTGAAATTACCGGTAATCTAAACGAAAACTCAGGACACCACTGGACTTCTTCGTTTTTCAGACAGCCACGTTATTGGATGTACTCAGCAGAGTGACAGGAGCGTAGATACCGAAATACCAAATCCAGAAGCAGAACCGGAGTTGTTCGTGGTAGTCGCAACAAACATTATTCACGGTCTGTGTGGAGATTTCAATCCAGAATCACCGTGTATGGTCGATGGGAAATGCACAAAACAATATCCGCGTATCCACTATATAGGCGTTATTCACCCGAAGAATGTGGCTGAACAGCCACGATGATGGTGAATGGAAAAGATGTCGTGGTCGGTAATTGCTGGGTCGTTCCGTATTGCAAGCTTCTGTCGAAAACATTTGCAACACACTGCAATGTTGAGTAATGTTCCCATGTTAATAATGCAATATTGCAAATATGTAAACAAAGGAGTTCGGTATTGCTGCTACGGATGCAAATGATGATGTGTCAAGATTCCAATCGGGCCGTTATGTCAAGTACAATGGGGCAATTAGCATATTTTCTCATTTACATTACACGAAAGACATCCTACTATTTAACATTTGTGTGTTCACTTGGAGAATGGACAACGTGTCTATTTCACGGAAGTTAATGCAACACAACTATAGCAGAAGGATCACCAGCTACAACACTCACGAATTTCTTCGAAATTTACCAAAGAGTATCTACTAATTTGTAAAAGTAAAATTTTTTGTTATATATAGTAGAGAAATTCAAGAAATTAATAAAAGAAGGAAGGATGAAAAATAAGCAATAAAAAATAATCTTTGGGTCGCGCAGCTAGGCGATTAGTCATCGGCTGAGTATCAAAATTGAAAGTATATTGACGAACATTTAATTACCCGACGTATTGGTCAAGTAATAACGTTCGTGAAAATAGAAAAGGCCGTGGTCTGTAATTGGTGAGAAACAGATTTCTCTTTATTTTTTAAGGATATTTTGATTATGGAATATGGATTTTCACATTTCGTAATATTCTAAGCTATTTAAACGTCTGATTTTGGTTGTATATGTAATATATCCAAATTGTTCAAGCTAGTATGAAGCCAGTTTGAACACCAGACTTGGAAAGGCGATCAACTCTAGGTTTATTCTTAAAAATAATTTCCTTTATTGTGTTATTATTATAAAAAGCAAAACTTATATTGGTATAATGGGGCTCGATGTTGCTAATTCGTTGGCTCGTTTTTCCATATATACTCTAAGCGACGCCAATTTTCCCGCGTTGGACTATCCGGTGGATAAATACCGGGTATTTATCTATTTATTCACCATAATCGAATTTACCGGATCCACGGATAAACTTTGAGTGGATGGACAAACAGTTTTTCTAACTAATTGAATTAAGATGTTCAATCAATTCACAATAAATAATTAAATGGATTAAATGGCAAGCCGCATATAATATTAGATTATAATAAGACAATGGTTAGTTTGCACAAATATGTATTAGATTTCCACCATCTTTAGATAAAATATTTTAGATATTAATCGTATAACTCTTATAATTTCACTTTTTTGAACGGGTCACAGTATATTCCTGAACAAGAAAGATTGTTTTTCAACATAATCACTATATAACGAATTTGACAGTTTGTGTGCTTTAGATGCTATTACTTTTTAAAAAGCTAAAAACCATTTAAATAAATGGGATAAATTCAACAAATGACTCGTTTGAAGGACGGGTGACTACTTTTTCGGTTAAAGTTTTTGACCATTCTCATTGGTCTAGTTTCTGAGCGTTGTCCAAAAAAGCTTTAAATACTAATTCTATTCTAAAAGCTGAATTTTGCCATAATATTGGTCTAGAAATGGTCCAAATCGACTGAACAAGTTCAATTTGCAGAATTTGGTACATAAAACTTGTAAACCCTGCGATCATATAACAATCCCAGTTTATCTAAATAGACTCAGAAATGGCCGAGGCAGCATAGCTTAACCCTATAACTCCTAAACTCATGTTATAATTCTAATCCATGAGTTATACTCATCTTAGCTAAATAATAGTTTTTAAAATCAATATTGAAAATGAGTCACAGTATAAAATAAAATCGATTAAATAAAACATAGCGCCAAATAAACGGTAAAGCAAGAGAATTGAGTAGCATAACTGCTTCTAAAACTGTTAACGTGACACTATCAACAGTAGGCCATAATGTGTCGTTAAACTTCTTGTAAAAACTATGATATATCCGTGACTTATAACCGTAATAGGTTATTAGGTATAATCTTTTCTTTTAAATACCAAAATTCGTTCCATAAAATCAATATATATCCTTATCACCATATAAAAATTTTAAACCAATCCAGGATTAAATTATATCTACAATCTTGAGTTTTAAATTTACATAAAATAAAATTGTGTTCCCAGAATATGATAATATTACAGATAAGGAGTTATTAATATCGATTTTTTTTTTTTACTTTTTTGGTTCGTCTTATGCTAAAGAAAACGGTAAAAAATATTATCTTAACCTATTGAGATTTTCGAGAATGATAGTGCAGCCATCCATTTTTTAAACCGAAATCCAACTAATTCAAAAGCTAAGTAAAAAAAAATGTTTATTATCATTTTAAATTGGTTCAGGGAGTACGGGATGATATTCACATAATGAAATAGTATGAAATGTATAATAAAATCCGGAAGAATATTTCAACAAAAACTATAAAATTAAAATGAAGGATGAAATTATATCCAACAACGAAACGATTGAGCCATTCCAGCTATCCTTTTAACCCATACGTGATTAGAATATTGCCCAGAGTTTTAATATTCTAATATACTATGATTTTTTACATTAAGGGGTATATCCTTTACGTCAATGCTTATGCAATCATTAAACGTTTAAATTTAATCCATATATATAGCTATTTTTAGAGCATGGATATAGTGTTCAACATACTCATCATGTCCGCAGGTGATGTGTATGGTCAATCATTTGAAAAAAATAAATAAATAAATGAAACATCAATTCACTTCTCGATAGATCGAAAAGTTCAGAAAATTAGGACAGGTAACATAGAAAAAAACTTTTTTATCGATAGTACGTAAAATGTTTTAGCAAGCTGATAATAAAAAATTGTAAAAAAAACTTGAACTCTGCAAACACGTGGTACAGGCAATTTTAGATTCTCAAGCTTTTTTTTTGGTATATATAATATGTACGAGTATATGGGTAAACTTAGAGATAGAATATAAAATGAAAAACGTAACTTTATATTTCGGTTACATACATAACCATTTGTATTGAAAGTTCTTCTTTTATTCAAATTTTCGAAAAACATAGAAACAACATTTTTAAAAGTTTGATGAAATTCGTAAGATAGCAATATTTTGGTACAACAATAAATAATGAAAATTGTGTTGTGTCGCAAACAATTTACTTTATTGTTACAAAAAAGTTTCATGGTCACACATCAACGAATGAAAAAAAAATTGGGGCGGAGGGCGGATATATATTGTAGTTGCCAACACTAGACATTTGTTAGTAAGAGGTATAAAATGCGAAATTTGTCCGCATCACGATAAATTATATTTTATCATCATTGGTTTGTTATGAGTTCCAACATGTAATACCGATAATACTATATAATGATACACGTGAGATAGGGGAGCAGTTCTATAGGGCCACCTGGATCTTTCGATGTGGTGCATTTGGCTGTTATAGCTTAAATTTTGTATCAACAAGGTGAAGAAATGAAGCATCAAATAATACACCATTTTACGCTATAAATGGAGCACGAAATTACGGCAGTGAAAATACACCATGAAAGGTTCCAGAAGACAATGAAGATAAAGTTTCTAGACGTACGCAACGACAGGAAAAAGTATGTCAAAAGGAGTTGAATAGGTGCGCTAAAATACTCTGGAGTTGGAACAAACAATTATGCTTTGGTAGAATTGAATGTTTCACACGTTGAACAGAAGTGTCAGTCTGATGATCAATCTCTTAAAAAAGATCTTATCAGCCTGAAGGCAAATATAGAACCACATTTAAGGTAGGACAGTAAGTAAACTGGAATAAACTCCAATCATCGACATCCGCTAGAATAACTAGCGTGTTTAGTTTACAGAAATATGTCTGCCAATTATATAGAGAATGGTTAAATGAAAGCTTTCATTGGCGACATTTGGAATCCAGTGACACGCAGATCAATAGATTTGATTACACCAAATTGTAAAGTAACATATGCCGAGTTGAAACAACGACCGAAAAGAATATTGAGCGAAGGGCACCCAGTTTCCGTAGCAGTAGAATTAGTTGTTAGTTATGTGATATTGCAACTCATATCTCACGAAACTGCTGGGAACATAAACGAAAGCGAGAAGATCACCATATCCAAATAACAGAAATCAAAGGAAGACATAGCAATGGTAAAGGACGAGGAAGGGTCATTAAACGCCAACTAGTGAACTTAAACGGGGCAGAGGCAGGGGCCCACAACTGATTTTTCTATAAACTCCATCTGCACTTCCAGATTTTATAAAATCCGTACCTATAATGATACCATCGACAATATTTACGGCAACTTCTTTGTTTTGAAAACTAAAGTATCCCTAATTTTTATGTTATATTTCTTTACCTTGGATGAATTAAGTGTTTCTAGTCGACTGGAGGTCCCTGGTTCAATTCTCGGTGGTGAGAAGGAACACATTTCACGGCTGGTTTAGGATCAAGGAGTTAATCACTCATCCGAAATGAAAATATGGTTATAAAACCTCTTTTTAGGCGGCCTAATCCCTTGATGGGATATAGTACCAGAGAGAGAGAGAGAGAGAGAGAGAAAGAGAGAGTCAATGATTGCAACTTCACTCCGTTAACTGAGTTGAGTAGGGTAAATGATACAAAAATGGACACTTTGAAAAAATGACATAGTTATTCGGCACCCTAATTTTATAAGCATTTTGCGCCAAAATGCGATAGTGTAATTTTTTCTGAATCCACCTTCATTCGCCTGCAGAAAAAATTTTTATTCCGATTATTGAAATAAATTCAACTGTTTCAAATTCAAGAAAACTACTTTAACGCACCAACAAAAAAACACCTGTAATTTTCGTCGATTTTTGATTCAAAACCATGCAATTAGCCTTTTTCTAGGTACTAAATGTGATCCGGTTCAGTTCATGTTTCGTGAAACAAAATACAGGCGGTTAATATATCCTAAATCAAACGGTTGGTTCAAAACAAAATTTATATGAAGTAAAATATATTTTCTATAGCCCTTAGGCCCGTTGCACACTTGAGCTATGTTTTTTTTTTAGCAAAGTGAGCTATGTTTTGAGATCACAGCTACTCGGTTTATTTTGCAAAGCCTAAATAATTGAAACCAAATTCGTGAAGCATAGCTCAAGACACTCGTACGCCCCGTAATTTATTTATTTAAACCTATGAGTTAAAAACATAGCTCACTTTGCTCATTTTTGGGGCGATGTAAGCTATTTAATTGTGCCCAAAGTGACATTAAAACATTTCAATATATTACTTTACAAATTAGGTTGATCCTGAGATTTTTCTATAAAGTTTCTGTTATTTGATTTTTGGAAACCAAAACGGGAAGCTGTAAAATGAAAACATAGCTCACATCAGTCAAAAACATAGCTCAAGTGTGCACCGGGCCTAAAACTGTATACCTAATTTTTTCATGTAAAAATCTTCGGTTTTTATAAATATTTTGAAAAGTAAATATAGCATTTAGGAAAAAAATATTGTAAATTAAGTTTAAAACAAAATTCATTCAGATATTATTTTTAATTTTACCAGAAACCACGAATTGGTCGAAAAATTTAATTTCCTCAAAATTCGTCATTTCTATACAGTACATTTCCGGAATCATGTTCCTTATGATAAACTATTTTCCGTTTATATGAAAATCCTTGAGAAATCTGTGTACTGGAAGTGGCAGCTTCAATTTTTTCAAGTTTTGTAATGTTGTTAAGGAGTTTAGCATTTACAAAGACGGCAAAGATATTAAATTTAAACATTAAATTTTGACCAATAGTGGCCTTTGATTGTTTTGTTAAATTTAAACAAGAATTTCTTGATTATAAAAGGTAGTTTTAGTTCTTCGAATTTCATTTTTATTAGTTCTAGTGTGGTACTCTTGGGTTGCTTAAGAATATGCCTCGTTGTATAACGAGAAGACAATTTTTTATCGTTTTGCCATACTCGAACCTTTAGGTCACATTAATAATCTTCTAGAAATGCTTTCTATTTTTCAATTATGGTACTATAATTGTTTTTGCTAGGTGCATAAGGAATCAAATAGTGATCAGCAAAATATAAGCATACTGATCCGAAGATAACTTCTGGAAGAGCCAAGTGCACAAATCATAGCTAAAACTTCGAAATGCGTTTTCGTTTGCGGGATAATTTACTGCAATTTTACTTATTGTTTAAAAAGTTAAGGTTCTATGACTATAACCACAGAAAAAAATAAATATAAACAGAAGTAAAGCTGCATACAAAATTTTTACGCATATTTTCACAGTAAAATATGGGGTCACGATCCGGTTTTATGTTGACGAAATTTAAGATTACCGTTATAATCTAAACGAAGAAAAAATGAAACAAAAATATTATGAAAGTTAAAGAAACACTTAATGTATATATTCGAAGAGTTGGACGTTCTAAGTTTATTATTTAAGGCGTAAAACGAGTTTGTATTTTGGGGTTACAATCTAAAATAGTTGGTTCAAAATTTTGTATGCAGCTTTACCTCTGTTTATATTACTTTTCTCTATGCTATAACCGTGCACAAGAGCCACTATAATTGCGAAATCAGATGCTTCCGCGATATGGCCTTTTTCTAAGTATAAACAAGAGCAAACACTTTCCACAAAAAACGAAGATGATTAGACAAGCGTTCATCTTCACCTTCTAAAATAGTGGTCAGAGGCATTGCTATTTTAACGTAAACGTGTTCACACACATTTGGCTAGTTGAATTGTCATATTTACAGTGTTTAAAGTTTTGAAAAAAGTTTCCATATTTTTAAAATGCTCATTTTAGTATGAAGGTAACCCTACGACTTGAATGTGAATAGTGCAGAGGAACTTCATCTTGCAACACCCATACAGCTATTCTGTATGAAACTCAGATGAACTATTTCGTTAATCTAACCTTGTAGTTCAAATTGGCGAATCAATTTTTCATCGACTTTTTCCACCTCCTTGTTTATCCAAAATATGTGTTAGAAATGATTTTTTGAAATGAGGTTTTGGTCAGTGGGTAGGAGGTTTTGTACACGTTGCACACTTTAAGAGTGCAACTGATTTTATTTCAAAAAAACTGTGGCACTGCCGAAAGTCAACGAGTAAATAACAGACGAAGAGAGAACTTTCGAAACTAGTAATCAAAAAATAAAATAACTAAAAATTATTATTATTATTTTTATTTTACATATTTCAATTGATAAGAGTAGAGGAATCATTTTTCCAAAATACCTTAAAACTTCACATGGAAACATCTTACTATTTTAGAAATTACTGAGAGAGCCTTGTCATTTTTTTAAAATTTTCTATATATTATGGCATTAAGGTAATTATTCGAAGATATTTAAAATTCCAATTGCATTATATTATCGCAGGTCCAAACGAACAAGTTTAATTAAACTTTGTTATCCAAAAAAATCGTATGCTTAAATATAACCTCAATTCAAAACGATTAAGTTAAAATATTTTAAAACTTTTACAACGGACTCTTAAAACGACGATTTTCCGAAAATCATTTTATCGAACTCAAGGCAGAAATTAAAATAATTTTGTATTCCTCATAATTTTTAAGAGAAAATGAAATGAAAATGCTGCTTTCAAGGATTTATTAACGCATGGTCTACGAGTGTGTGGTGTTTACGAGTAAATATAAAGAACGAATAATTCTGCAACGTATCTTTATGATGATTGCCTTATTTATTTCTCTTTGTTTCTGAAATCCCGCATTCATTATAGTGATTAATGGTTTTCTTATGTTGTACATTGCTGGATTTTTATGCTCGAATTTTATGATCACTATGCTATATGGAATACACAATACAGGCTCTTTTATACACCACATTCGTACATTTGTGACGAATTAAAGGAGTTTTTATTTTATTTGCCAATTTAGGATTTCTTATTTCGTATTTATTGACCGGTTTATAATAAAATTTTAATTTTATGATCTTATGCTGTTATGTTATATTGGATTTGGTATTTATGTCCACCGTTATACTCGCTCAGTGTACAATTATCGTAACATTTGCATTCTATTTTTAGTTCCTTAAAGTTAATTTTACATGATTGTGTAGTACTCAGCTTCAACATCTTATATTAGAAATGTATCATTCGAATTACAATAACAACATATAAGAACACTTATCATAGATGCGGCTAACCTAATGTATAAATTTTATTCCTAACGAATTTGCTCTGATAACCAATTTGATATAAGGGAGTCAAACCATAAACAACAAAGGCGGATTACTAAACAAAAAGTTAATCAAAAAACACAATAGTTAGTCAGCAATATACAACACTGAGTGTATAAAAGCTAAATTTACTATATCGACAGTTTGTAGTTAAATTTGACATAAAAATAATCTCCTATCTATGATGATGAAAATCTTTGTGAATAATTTAAATTAATTTTAAGCTCGTTGTGTTTTTCAAGACTGAAAAGTGTTCTCAGTTGAATATAGTTATTTTTAATTTTTTGCGTTAGTGAAAAACTTATCTGACCGAAATCATATTTGCCTGTACTTTTTGAGAAAGTCTTGTCGTTTTTACATAAGAACTGTATTATGAATTTCGTACTGGAACGGTGAGAGTAATTGAATCGTTTATTTTATATAAAATTGTTGTAAATATGAAAAAACATATTATGAGTCTGCTAGTTTTTCGAGGTAAACAAAAAACATAATTACCGGTGACAAAAAAGGCTTGAGACCAGAATGTATAATTTAATAAATGGTTTAAAATTAAAAAGTGAATGCAATTCGTAATGATATTGGGAAAACTTTATGCTAGCAACACCTTTCGTAGAGGACTATGAAAATCTTACTATACTAACGTATTGATTATTCACTTCGTGCATGTAATAATCTGTGTTTCATGTTTGCAGTATATGTGTAAATGTGCAGTATACTCAGTGAACTATTAATCCATTTGAATTAAGCTATCAAATAATTGCATTTTGTATTAAATTTGAAACTAGAAAACATATAAAACTTTTATAATATAGGGATTCACTTCCTGCATGTAATAATTGCAATCTCATTTTATTTGGGAATATCTAATTATTTTTGCTTGAATGATATTTAAATATATATATACAGGTGATCCTTGACTTAATTCGTAGATGCGTTCCTGAAAATTGCAACGTAACTTAAAACGACGTAAGTCGAAAAAATTATTCAAATATGTAATAAAATGTTAGTATGTTGGTGCTGTACAAAGAACAATTTATTCCAAATCATAAATCGTTAATAAAAATTAAATATAATTCAATACATATTTGTAAATTAGTATGTACGTAAATTGTTACGGATGATGAATTAGATGGTTGAGGCGATGTTTCTGTGTCCGGTAGGAAATATTTTTTAAGAGTAGGTTGACTTAAACTAGACTTTTTAGTTTCAATGTATAAGTCCTTATAGAATTTAACGCCCTTAGTTATTGCTTCTATTGCAATATATCTTCTTTCTGGGTCTGGATCATTCTCTTCTATTAAATTTTTTAATTCATCAGTAGAGCCTATAATGGTTGCCAATTTTTTTAGAGAAAGTATTGCCAGTGGATTATCATTGTCCTCTGTTTGAGTTTCACTTTCTTTATGATGTTCGTGCAATTCAATTAATTCATCATCTGATAGTGGTGTATCCTGTTCCGTTAATAAATTTTCTATATCAGACAAATCCACATCTATGAAACCAATTTTTTGGCCAAATTGACGATTTCCGTTTAAAGTTCAGCTACATCTTCAATAGAACTGGTGAAATGATTCGACTAAAGCTTTTCCCCCGATCCAGACATAGTAGTACCGCTGACTTCATCCCAAGATTTGCTAATATTGAAAACTGCGTATCTTTTCGTCTAATTTTTCCAATAATCTTTGACAGTGGCCTCATTTCCTTCGGACTTTCGGTCAATTTCAATTATCATTTCTTGGAGAGTTCGTCTTAAATAATGTGCCCTCAACAAGAACAAAATTGTATAGGCCAGATTGTTATTTGTACAAAAATCCTTTACTGCTGGACAAAAATATGCCTTATTCCAATCAGTAAATAGACTGACGGTAACCCAAGCCTGTTACTTCTCCAAACAAGCGGTAAATTTGTTTTGGTGATCCCCTTTAAAGCTCTCGGGTTCTCCGAGTAGAATCGGCAAAGGTTTTAACCTAAGTCGCCGGCGGCATTTCCACCAAAAAGAAACGTCAAACGGTATTTTGCTGCTTTAAAGCCGAAAGCATGTTTTTCTGCTGTGGCCAAATATGTTCGCGAGGGATTTTTTCTAGTACAAAGCTGTTTCGTCGACGTTAAATTTTTGATGGCTTGAATATCCCTATTTGCAACGATGTTTTTAATTGTTTGCAGAAAGGCATCTGCTGCAGTTGAGTCTTTAGGAATTCGTTCCGATTTTTAAAATTTTGGAACCAACACCGACTAGCTTGGGAAGTATTTGTTTCCTCGATGCTTAATTCTGTAAGAGTCCCGAAAATACTGTCAGCTTTGGCTTGGCTAATTGACGTACTAAGTGGAATGTTTTTTTAATTTGCGTCTTTTATCTAATTTATCAACAATAATTCCATTTTCTCGATTGTTGGAGTTCTTAATTTACCAAAAATGTTTGCATTTTTTCAGGTTCCCGCTTTAGCGTGATCGCAAATATTTATTTCTTTCAAACATTGTTCTCACAGTTGTTGGTGGGATTCTTAAATTTCTGGAAATTTTTATGGCTTTCTCACCAGCGGCAAATCTATCATAAATATTCATTTTTAACTCCAATGTAATCGTTTTTCTCTTTTTAATTGGATCAGTTGATACAGTTTTTGATCGCTTTCTACCACTCATAACTAATTCCTATGTAATAACTGCAATATCATTTTATTTGTATAAATACTATTATAATTGCTTGAGTGAAATATAAATTCTATTTACAAGCGGTTATTTTCATAAATGTTGCTAAATAAATACAATAATAATCTATAGTTATATGCAATTTTCATTATATTCTGTGAACTATTGATCCATTTTAATTTAATTATCAACTAAATAGAATTTGTATTTTAATTTAAACCATAAATCAAATATGACAGTAAAAATATAAGGATTCACTTTCTGCATGTAATTATTTTAATCTTAATTTATATTTGTAAATATTATAATTATTTTTAGAGTAAAAATTAAATATATTCATATATTCTGTTAACGTGTGAATATTTTAATACATTTTACAAAATTAATATTAATATTCACTTCATGCATGGAATTATTAGTGTTTTTTATTTGCAGTTTATGTGTAAATGTGCAGTATATTCAGTGAACTATTGATCCATTTGAATTTTTATATCAAATAAATGCATTTTGTATTTGAATTAAAACAAGAAAACTTATATGACTGTTACAATAAGTGGATTCACTTCCTGCTTGTAATAATTGTTATCTAATTTTATGTGTATAAATAATATTATTATTTCTTGGGTGAAATTTAAATATACATATTTTGTTTACAAGTGGTTATTTTTAAAATTTTTTGCTAAATAAATATTAAAATTCACTTCGTGCATGTAGTTATCTGTTTTCTAATTTGCTAATCACGATTTAGGTTATATGCAATGTACAGTATATCCCGTGAACTATTGATACATTTTAATTAAGATATTATTGAAATGCAATTTGTATTTTAATTTAAACTATAAAACATATATGACAGGAATAAAATGGAAAGATTCACTTCCTGCATGTAATAATTGTAATTGACCCATTAAAACTAGAAAACTTATAACTGTTACAATATAAGGATTCACTTCCCGCATGTAATAACTTTAATCTAATTTTATGTGTATACATAATATTATTATTGCTTGGGTGAAATATAAATTCTGTTAATATGTGGTTATTTTCATAAATGTTGCTAAATAAATATTAATAATCACTTCGTGCATGTAATAATATGGTTATAGGCAAATTGCAGTATATTCTGTGAATTATTGATCCATTTGAATTCAGATATCAACTAAATGCAATTTGTATTAATTCAAACTCGAAAATATAAATGTCTGTAAAAATGGATAGATTCACTTCCTGCATGTAATTATTTTACTTTTATTTTATATGTGTATAAATATTATTATTATTATTATAAATATATTCTTACATTCTGTTAACGTGTCAATATTTTAATAAATTTTACGAAATTAATATTAATATTCACTTCGTGCATGTAATTATCTGCAAATCTTATTTGGTTATTAGTGAACTATTCACCCATTCGAATTTATATATCAAATAAATGCATTTTGTATTTGAATTAAAACTAGAAAACTAATATGACTTACAATAAGTGGATTCACTTCCTGCATGTAATAATTGTTATCTAATTTTATGTGTATAAATAATATTATTATTTCTTGGGTGAAATTTAAATATACATATTTTCTTTACAAGTGGTTATTTTAAATTATTTTGCTAAATACATATTAAAATTCACTTCGTGCATGTAATAATCTGTTTTCTAATTTGCTAATCACGATTTAGGTTATATGCAATGTACAGTATATCCCGTGAACTATTGATACATTTTAATTAAGATATTAATGAAATGTAATTTGTATTTTAATTTAAACTATAAAACATACATGACTCTAAAAATGGAAAGATTCACTTCCTGCATGTAATAATTGTAATATAATTAATTTTGTAATAATTATTATTATTGCTTGAGTGAAATTTAAATATATTTCAATATCCTGTTAACGTGTGAATATTTTAATAAATTTTACTAAATAAATATCACTTCGTGCATGTTATTATCTGTGTTTCTTACTTGCAGGATATATGTAAATGTGCAGTATATTCCGTTAACTATTGACCCATTAAAACTAGAAAACTTATACACAGTAAAAAAAAATATAATTTTCAACGCAACTTTTACCAACTTTGTCTCACAAATTTAAATTTTGACTGTAATAATGCACAATACTATGATTATTACGTGTATTTTCTCCCTCTTTTCAATATTTCTGTATTTTTCAACTGGAATTTAAAATTACATGAAATGTATCGTACAATTACAAACTAATTCAACCAATTTTAATTTCCTCTTTAAATTTGAGAGAAATAATAACTAACGCGCACCAAAAATATAAGTTACTAGCTGACCCGGCGAACTTTGTCTCGCCCCAAATTACTTCGACCGAGCAAACACTTTTGACCTTCACTAAAATTGAATTTAATGAGAGAAAAATCAAACAACTCAACTCAATTCTCAATAGAAGTTTGAGTTAGACGATTGAGTGGCCATTCCATTCACTTTTTTACCGAATTCAACACTAAAAGTAGGTTTATGGTTGCGTTCGTTCATTCGGTCATTTGTTCGACCAATCATCTTTTGTACAAAAATCCAGAATCGTCAATTTTGAGCAATATGATTGGTGGAAAAAATTCTCAGAATGTGCGAACGAACGCAACCATAAAGGCGGCATAATGTATTGAAAAGTGAATAAAAGGTCGATTCAAACTTAGGCATCTATCGAAAATTTAGTTGGTTTTTGCAAATTGACTTTGTGATTTGTTAATCGTCATAGCAAACGCCAAAAGAACCGGGAACTGAATGCACTTGTTTTTATATATATAGAAAATAAGATTGCCAAAATCCTACACAACTTATATTTATTATAGTATGCAACCAACGCCATCTATTGAAAATAATCTGAAGTGGCTATTTAAATGAATGCTCATTGTCAAAATACAATTTTCATCGGTGGTGTTAAGTGTATTTCCATACAAAATTCCTCTACAAAACGCAATTTTCGATTTTCCGATTTTTTTTTTTGATTTTTCGGTTTTCCATGTGGTTTCGATTTTTTTCGTGTTTACGGATTTTGAATTTTGGATAAAAAACAAAGTAGCAGTTTGGATGTAGCCTTCGGTGGGAATCGAATTCAGTACCTCCCTATCCAAGCGCCGATGCTTTAACCACTGCACCACCTGTCTCATAAAAATTGTACACACAAAATTCATATGAAAATGGCTTTTTATTCGATTTTTCAGGTTTTTAGACTTTTCCTGTGAATTTTTTCAAAATTTTCTTTCGTAAGAACCATCTCCTGGCAATTGCAACCACAATAAAAAAAGATTGAGCCAAATCGGTTCAGCCGTTCTCAACTGATGCGCGCACATACATTTTTTGCACCATTTTTATACATATAGAAGAAGAAGAAGATAAGATTGTCAAAATTCTACACAACTTATATTTATAGTAGTATGCAACCAACGCCATCTATTGAAAATAATCTGAAGTGGCTATTTAAATGAATGCTCATTGTCAAAATACAATTTTCATCGGTGGTGTTAAGTGTATTTCCATACAAAATTCCTCTACAAAACGCAATTTTCGATTTTCCGATTTTTTTTTTTGATTTTTCGGTTTTCCATTTGGTTTCGATTTTTTTCGTGTTTACGGATTTTGAATTTTGGATAAAAAACAAAGTAGCAGTTTGGATGTAGCCTTCGGTACCGAAGGCGAATCGAAATCGAATTCAGTACCTCCCAATCCCAATCCAAGGGCCGATGCTTTAACCACTGCACCACCTGTCTCATAAAAAATGTACACACAAAATTCATATGAAAATGGCTTTTTATTGGATTTTTCGGGTTTATCGACTTTTCCGGTGAATTTTTTCAAAATTTTCTTTCGTAAGAACCATCTCCTGGCAATTGCAAACACAATAAAAAAAGATTAAGCCAAATCGGTTCAGCTGTTCTCAACTGATGCGCGCACATACATTTTTTGCACCATTTTTATAGATATAGATTACATAACTTTACTCGCAAATTTACGGTATAAACCATTTATTTTTCAATAAAACTTATTTTTCAAGTTTCATGTAATTTTACGAGAAAAAGTTCGGCAACTTTTGTCCACATGAAAATTCATGCATTTTTTCTTACTGTGTATAACTTTTACAATATAAGGATTCACTTCCCGCATGTAATAACTCTAATCTAATTTTATGTTATACATATTATTATTATTGCTTGGGTGAAATATAAATTCGGTTTACATGTGGTTATTTTCATAAATGTTGCTAAATAAATATTAATAATCACTTCGTGCATGTAATAATCTGGTTATAGGCAAATTGCAGTATATTCTGTGAACTATTGATCCATTTTAATTCAGATATCAATTAAATGCAATTTGTATTTTAATTCAAACTCGAAAATATAAATGTCTGTAAAAATGAATAGATTCACTTCCTGCATGTAATTATTTTACTCTTATTTTATATGTGTATAAATATTATTATTATTGCTTGAGTAAAATTTAAATATATTCTTACATTCTGTTAACGTGTGAATATTTTAATAAATTTTACGAAATTAATATTAATATTCACTTCGTGCATGTAATTATCTGCGAATCTCATTTTGTTATTAGTGAACTATTCATCCATTGGAATTTATACATCAAATAAATGCATTTTGTATTTGAATTAAAACTAGAAAACGAATATGACTATTACAATAAGTGGATTCACTTCCTACATGTAATAATTGTTATTTAATTTTATGTGTATAAATAATATTATTTTTGCTTGAGTGAAATTTAAATATATTCCTATATCCTTTGAACGTGTGAATATTTTAATAAATTTTACTAAATGAATAACACTTCGTGCATGTAATTATCTGTGTTTCTTATTTGCAGGATATATGTAAATGTGCAGTATATCCCGTTACCTATTGACCCATTAAAACTAGAAAACTTATATGACTGTTACAATATAAGGATTCACTTCCTGCATGTAATTATCCTAATTTTATGTGTATAGATTATATTATTATTATTGTTTTGGTGAAATATAAATTCTGTTTACAAGTGGTTATTTTCATAGATGTTGCTAAATAAATATTAATAATCACTTCGTGTATGTAATAATCTGGTTATAGGCAATTTGCAGTATATTTTGTGAACTCTTGATCCATTTTAATTAAGATATCGATTAAATGCAATTTGTATTTTAATTTAAACTATAAAATATATATGTTTGTAAAAATGGAAGGATTCACTTCCTGCATGTACTTATTTTAATCTTAATTTATATGTGTAAATATTATTATTATTGCTTGAATAAAATTTAAATATATTCCTATATTCTGATAACGTGTCAATATTTTCATAAATTTTACTAAATGAATATTAATATTCACTTCTTGCATGTTAGTTTCTTTGTTTCTTATTTGCAGTAAATGTGTTGCTAAATGTGCAGTATATTTAGTAAACTATTCATCCATTCGAATTTATATATCAAATGAATGCATTTTGTATTTGAATTAAAACTAGAAAACTTATATGACTGTTACAGTCCGAGGATTCATTTCTGCATGTAATAATTGTAATCTAATTTTATGTGTATAAATGTTATTATTATTGCTTGGGTGAAATTAAAATATACATATTTTGTTTACAAGTGGTTATTTTTAAATTATTTTGCTAAATAAATATTAATATTCACTTCGTGCATGTAATAATCTGTTTTATAATTTGCTAATTACGATTTAGGGTATATACAATGTGCAGTTCATCCCATGAACTATTGATACATTTTAATTTTGATATTAATGAAATGCAATTTGTATTTTAATTTAAACTATAAAACATATCTGACAGTAAAAAATGAAAAGATTCACTTCCTGCTTGTAATAGGTGTAATCTTATTTTATTTGTGAAATGATTATTATTATTGTTTGAATGACGCGACGTGGCTGCTAACTTTGGACCAGAAACGTGCTTTAACGAATATTTCCAACGCCGTGTTGGCGCAGTTAAGGCGCAATAAATCAGAATTTCGCCACCGTCCTATTGCTGTTGATGATACTTGGATATACCATTATTTTCTAGAATCGAAATGCAGTAAAAACAATAGACTGACACATCTTATAAAAACGATAACCATTACAGAACATACCCATAATTCCTTGGCAAGTTGCAGGCATAAATTACGGAGAAACAGTCTTCTAAACAGAAACAAAATTTGCTCCACCAAGACAATGCGTCTTCTAACACCTCAGCAAATGCCATAGAAAAAATCTACTAGTTACAGTTTGAACTTTGAACTAATTAACCACCAGACCAGACCAACTTTCTCACCAGATCAAGCCCTAGCCGATTTTTTTTGTTTCCTCTTCTCAAAGCGGGCGCGAAGGATAAAGACTTTTACCTTTATTTTGTACAAAAAGACGCTCAGTACTATTTGGATTGGTTTAAAAGATAGGAGTATTGCTATGTGAATAATATAGGCTTACGAGGAGATTACTTAGAAAAATAAAAATAATTTTGAAGCAAAATGTCTTGTACCTTTGTTAGGTTGGATAGTTTGTACTTATTCGATGAGAAGAATATGTTCTTTAATGAGAATATTTCGTTACCACAAACAAAAATAATTGTATGCCATACAATGGACTATGGAGTATGTATTGGTTATATCAGTATAGCAGTATTTCAAAGTAATTGTAACTTCCATTTTGTTTTTAATCGTATAATACTCTGATTTGAAGCAAGAACAGATTAGTTCTATATTTTACTACGAATTCCATTATGAATTTTATCAAATAAGTACAAACATTTAAATGTTATAGTGAGCTGCAAAACTTTGGGGGGCATGCGACTGCAAAATTTCATTCATTGTATTCGCATATATTATATGTGAATACGTATGAGAAAATACCGTACGGCAAAATAACATAAATTCAAATTTCAGTAAATGAACATTTCAAAGCTTCAACAGAGGTAAAATAAAAATAAAAATAAATCCGAGCCCCAAAAGTACTATGTAGTATATAATTTCAAAAAGCTCTCCGTATTTTATTTTATGTTTAATGTATTTTTCCCGAGTATAAATCTTCTGTATTACATTTTAATCTACTGTGTAGTAACAAAAAAAATTGCAACAACATAAAATACTAAATGAAAAACTAACAGAGAAAAATATTTGGTTTGTTTTGCTTCGTTTTGTTTCCTTTCTGGAAAAAAGTTTTAATAACCTAGTACGAAAAATGTTTCACTAAATATTATTTGCTGTTATTATATAGATGCCTTTGTTCGACTATTTAAAATTGTATATTATTAACTGTGGCATAAAAGTAATCGGTGGATGTATAGATTTTGCCTGGAAAAACGTGTTATTATATTTCCAGAAATTATACAGTTTGGTCTAGTATAAATATATATTATAGAGTTTCTTTGGTTTTCCAATGTAATTTCCTTTTAGTGTTTCAGAATTTTTGCGAAATGCTTATAAGGTACTATTGTGTGTGGTAAATTGATAATAAATAAATTTCTCGATGTAACTAAAAAATTGTATTCAAAATTTTTATCTGTAGTGAATTAAAATACTTTTATATTACTTACGAGTAAAAAATAGGTTCAGCATTTAGCGGCCCAGCAAATAACTAACCTGAAATTGAAAAAAAAAATATTAAAGCCTTTCATGGATTTGGTGTCAGCAAATTCAAAATTTATTTAAATTACCAACTTCTATAGACCAACGGTCAATATTCTATTTTGATTAGTGGAAATTGGCAGAATTTTTTTAGCTCCTAATTTTTGGTAGAATAATTTCGTGTAAGAAAAGTGTAGACTTAAAATGTGTAGATACACAAATTATCAAAAAGTGTAACTGCAAAAGGAAAAAAGTTTGGAAGTCGAAATACTTGGTTCACTTAAAATTGGTAAAAATACACAAAAAATATTGAAAATGACAGCACTACACAAATAAGTTTATATACCTTCTTTAAAAAAAATTAAAATATTTTTAACACAGAAAATCATCGGAACCACAAGTACCGAGTGTAAGATTTAGTGTGCTCAACTTAGAACGGTGTCTGAAATTTGTACAAAAAATTTCAAAACAATTTGCGTGTTGTGATTGGCGATTTTTTGGTATACGTGAAAGCGTATTTGGGCCCAAATTCACTTAATTCTTTATTCGGAATAATGCGTGTCGAGTGTGGAATTTAGTGTTCTCAACTTGACTTTAATGCTCTCAAAACAATTTCTATTTTGTGATTGGCGATTTGCCGCTACACTTGCTGCTACAGCATGCTTATTGTCTTGGCATTTTTTGTACAAATTAAACCATGCTTAGTTGAGCACACCAAATCTGTGGTTCCGATGATTTTCTGAATTAAAAATACTTTTTTTTTTTAAAAAAAAGGTATATAAACTTATTTGTGCAGTACTGTAATTCTCAATATTTTTTGTGTATTTATAATAAATTTAATTAAAGCACGTATTTCGTATTCCAAAGTTTTTTTTCTATTGCGGTTACACTTTTTGATAGTTTGTGTATCTACACTTTTTTAGTCTAAACTTTTCCCTAAAATGTGAAGCTACACCTTTTATTAACTATAAATACTTCACTCCGTTTTCAAAACCATATTTTTCGACGTTTTGAAGATGTAAAAAATTCTCTACAAATTGGGAGAAATCGCAATTTTTCAGTAAAAAAATTAGTCATAAAATAACTTAGAAAACATGCTTTTAAAGTACGATCTTCCTTGGTTTAAAAAATTAGAGGAGTTTTTCGTGATACACAATGAGTAAAAAAATTAAAACAGTTCTGATTTGCTTAAAATTTCGTTAGTAATATATGTACGAGGATTGTTAGTTTATACACTTCTCCCAGAGACGCTTACATTTGTTAACCCGTTCAAAGAGTGCTCAGCGTCTTCCCTAAAAAAGTTATTTACGAAGGTGACCACATTCGACAAAAATCTCTGTCCCTCGAGCGCATTTTTTTAGCTTAGGGAACAAAAAAATGCCGCTTGGGGCTAAATCTTGTGAATAAGGACGATTATTAAGCAGTCCGAGAATTTTCGCCATGGCAATCGCAGAGGTGTGCGACGGCGCATTGTCGTATTGGAGCAAAACATTTTTCGTCTGTAAGTGTGAACGTATTTCTGCGATTTCTTCCTGCAGCTTGTCAAGTAAGGATGCGTATAGTATATGTTATGGTTTTTTTTTTTATAAATAACATTTAATGGGCTATTTTCGCAGATTAAAACCATATGTACCATGCCCTGGGTGTGGCTTTATTGTAAAATGTTAATTTGATAAATTCTGTCATATATGACAAACAGTAATTTTTAAGACCAGAAAGAAAAATTAAAAAAAGTATTCGACTTTTAAAAATTATGTATAAATATATATTTATTTAACATTAAAGCTCTTTAATAAATTTTATAACCGATGTTTCGTGAAATAGGCCACCAAAGAACCATATCTGCAGGAGCCCCAAAATTTTCTTCATTTGAAGTTCTGTATTTATTCTCACGCCAGGAGTTAATGTCAAAATTATACATGCGCTGCCTAAAATACAAAAAATGTTTGACACGGACTGTAAGCAATGAAAGAAAAGTTTATTAATGGACAAGAAACTTTCCTGATGACCCTTCTGTTAATGCCAATATTTTAAACCGCTATTTCATGAAGCTTTGGATTTTTGTTGCACATATTTGGTAATCGATTGCTGCACGTGGGTTTTTAATAGGTTGTCTAGAAAACGCATGATGCATTTGATTTCTTTAAAATAATTTAAGGACATTGCCTTTTGAACTGTTTTATTTCTCATATACGGGTTTTCCAATACAGATCTGTGTTGAGAACTTATTGTATAAAAGAAAATAAACATATTCCCCGGAAATTTTTCAAATCCATATTATATTGTATAATACAAAAGAATTTGAAATATTTTTCTGATTCATCATTTCATCGTCAAACAACATATTAAGGAATGATAAAAGAGTATTGCAATCCATTATTTCTTCAATTATTTGCATATTTGCGTTAAATGTTGACGTTTCTGAATTAAGAACAAAGAGAACGTTTTTCCAAAGCAGTTGTTTCATAGTTTTCCCTCAGCAGTTTAACTTTGCTTAGACAAGCTCTGTATTCACCTCGTTGGCCAATTTTATTGGAATGATCTCTATATTTAAAGCCTGAACGATGAATTCCCTGTTTTCATTAAAGGTTAAGTCTCATTCATCATTCAATAATTCATCAGCATCATCGTCTTTTACATCTTCCTCGTAACTGCTCTAGTAGAGATAAGTATTTTGGTCTATAGACATTTGGGCCAAATCTCTCTGCACTCCTATAGTAAATATATTCTATTAATCTAAAAATATTTAAATTAATGTACTCAAAATATAAAACTGAGCATAAATGTCTAAAGCATATACTCATATTTAACAAACAACTTTATCACGCGCCATCACTTTTCCAGCAGAAAAAACGTCCTTTGCGTTTTTTGGAACCGATTCCCATTTGGTAGTCCACTGTTTCATGTTTTTGATTTTGTAGTATAAGGGTGTATCCACGTTGCATCAACAGTAGTTAGCCGGCGGGGAAATTTCTGGGTCAAAATGAGCGACACCCAACACGTGGACAGCTTTATTATGCCTAGATCTTGATTCAATATGCGACAAACATATGTTCTTGGAACATCATCATAGCCTTATATCTCTTTAACTTTAATTCGTTAGTTGTCTAGCACAATTTGGTAGACTCGAGCAATGCTATCGTCAGTGGTTGCAGTTTTTAGACGTCCCGAACGTCGCGGCTACGATTAAAACGAGCTGCTCAAATTTTTACGGTGGTTAATGATGACGAGGAGCCCAGTACACAGCGTTCAACTCGTTTTGGATTTGCGCAGGTAATACTCCTTTCAAAAATAAATATTTAATGACAGCTCGATACTAGATTTTGTCCATTTTCACAAAAAGTCACATCGACTCAATCAAACGATTATTAACAAAATTTCATACAACGGCTCAGAAAAGTTTTCTGATTCTTCATATATTCTATACCAAAGGATAATAATATCACCAGCGCCAAATACTAAAATGCCAATAATAAAATTGTGGCTTTTCCAAAACATTTCAATCATTAATGATTAATAGCTCACTACAACAGTAGTTTTGAGCAAACGTGCTTTAACTTATTATGTGACATTCTTCAAGACCTTTCCATTAATATGAAATAGGTATGTATATATTCCACACCAATGGAATAATTTGCCACCATTTTGCCATTTTAAATAATAAGGTGATTCACCCTTTTAAACCTTTACGAAAAAATCACTCGTAAATTGTATAATAAAAGAAAAATCAGGTACCAATCCATCCAACCATCCAAGACATTTAAAACGATATACTACACCAGTATATCAAAATATTGTAAATTAATAGCGTGGTATTGGCTGGTTTTTCTTGGTAAAAAACAACGGCAAGTGCCAACCCGCTGGAGGTACAGATCCTTAAAGTGAAATTGTTTTATCGAATTTAAAATTAAATAAGATTGAATAAAAAAATTGAATGGGATATATCGTTCTTGAGATATAATCGGTATACCGGCACCAATCCATCAATTTATCCATGTTCAGTAATTCAGACTGCCGGATCATTTTTGGATTTGGAACTATCAAATCGAGCATATTAGTTTTGAATCAGAGTAATTTTTCTTCAATATTGTATCAGCATTTCAATAACTTGGTCCTTCCATCGAAGTTAACAGTTTGCCTTGTTTAATTATTTACTAAATGAATAACAATTTTAGATGTTGAGATTATATGTAAAAAAAATTGTAAAATTTAAAAACAATTTTGAACTGGCTAAGCATATTCATAAATATTTGTTCTTTCTTACAATATTTGTGACACCGCAAGATGCACTTGATAGTTTTATTACCGATCTGTGATTCTCTACGGTCATTGCAAAACGCGCTGCTATGTGGGTGGTAGTCTAGAGTTGTTGTTTTTTCTCGTGGTCATGTATAGTCGTGGTGAAATTATTTTGTATTTTGAGATATATTTTGCTACATGCGTGGTTTTATCCCTAAAACTTCCGTATATTCTTCATCCAACCAGTCCTTTTTGAGTGTGGTACATCCTTAAATAGACTCAGAAGCATCTCTTACCTCTGCTTTAATAATCTTCCACTTTTCCTTAACGGACTCAAAATTGCTGTATTGACCCTTTCTAACGCTATTTTTAAATAATATAGCAAAAAATATTTGGGCTGTTTATCAAGTATAATTGATAAATTTTGCTTAATTTTTTTGACGGCCTAATCCTTTTTCCTGGGCCCCCAAAAATGTACAATATATTGCCCAAGAAGTTTCAAACAGTGTTTATTTGGTGTAAAAAGTAATTCTTTATTGCAGATTTCATAACAGGTACTCTGCCTATTTATAATAATAATAAATTATTGAAATGTTTGCAATCCCAAAACTGGCCTCCATATTTTATTTTTCAACAAATTGTAGTTACTTTATAATATATAGTTTATTAATGACCAAAAAAATTGGCATTGCGGATAAATTTTTCCTAAATATTTGAATATATCTGTATTATTTTGAAATATTTTACACGTGTTAGTCTCACTAATTTGTTTTGTTAAAATTGAATGTTAACATCCAAAAATTTTGGCAATCGCTATAATTTCTACAAACTGGGTGCATACTCTACGAGATATCGATATTGTCTACGCTGAAATGAATTTTCTACACTATTTTCGACACCAAAATGTAGATAATTTCAAAATATCTTCATTAGAAGTAAGCATAGTAGAACCGGAATGGTTCCTTACTTTATACAGCATTCCAAAATGTTTATGAAAGGCAAACTAATCAGATTCAAATTTAAATTTTGATGCACGTGTTCCTCTGATGGTTTCCTTTTCAATTTTGTTCCATATTTTGGAGCAGGAGGGTGCCGCAATAAGCAAATTAGTTTAGGTCGTCCTTGTAGACATGCTGTGTACTTCGATTTTTTTTTTACGTTTTATTAACTAATGTGTCAACTTCCTGAGCGTGAGTTCCTAGCAACAGGTACTGTTCGCTCAAATCGGTTAAGAGGAGCCGCAATGAAAACAAAAAAGGAATAGCCAAAAGGTAAAATAGACCGCTTTTTAGATAACACGAACCACATTTTATTTATCAGTTGCTGAACTGATGACAACCGTTCGTCGTTACAATAGATCCGACAATAAATATATCCCTCTTCCTCCGGCTAAGGTTATTACGAACTATAGCCGTTAGTTGGCAGGATTTAACCTTCTTGACATCGCGTCTCAAATTATCGTGTTGAAATCCGATAAAAAAATGTGGTGGCCACTCTGAGTTAGCGTGTGCTATCGGATTCTGGTACCGGTCGGAAATGGGTCAGGCTCTATTACATCTCTATATAAATAAAACTGCAATATGAAGTATTAGCTACGCTTTTGAAGTTAGACCGAAACTAGTCCTAAACCAACAAAAACAAACGAAAGTGTGTTTGTATTGGTAAAAATTATATAAAAATTACATTTAGGCGAAATAATGAGATATTTTAATAATTTTCGAATTGAAATTATTCTTAAAAATAAAACATTTTTCCAATTGGTGTAGTTTAAATAAATAATCTATTCCACCGAAAGAATATATTTTATTCAAAAATTGAATATCTCGAGAATTCGCCTGATTATCACCTAGTTCTGTATGATTTTCTGTAAGGTTAAAATTAGACCTTTTGAACCTCTAAACCATTCAACCTGTTCGCGCAAAAGTCGCCTATAGCCGTCTAATTTGTGGTGATATGTAGACAAATGACGGTTATAGCCATCCTGCATATTTTAATTAATAAAAAAAGGAAAATTAGTCTTACGAATTGTACTAATTTATTTATTTGTTAATTATTCAGTAAAACATCGATCAAAAAAAGATGTAACATTCCAGATAGCATATCAATTGTTTTTTTTTGCGCGATTTTAACAGAGACAAATGTCGGCTATAACCATTCGATTTTTGGTGATATGTAGACAAATGACCGAATCTAGTTGTAAGTAGCCATATTCCAGAACTTCTTCCAAAAATCATTTAAGAATCCCATTTCCATCCAGCATACTCAATCCCATCATAATCGATAACCGAAAAATGTAAAATAAAGAATGGTCCGTTACATCGAGCGTCCATTAAATCAAGGTTCGTTAATTGGAGCGCCTGTTAAAACGGGGTCCGTTAAATCGAGGGTTTACGTATTTGAGAAAACAATCCGTCGAGATCTATTTTTCTACCCGATGGCAACATAGGGAAAGAATAATTTTAAGTATATAACATAAACTATTAAACTATTTAACTATACATAATGTTTACTAACAAAATATTATGTTCCTCTCTGTGGCTATTATGAAATAACTATATACAATATATAAAGAAATTCAACTGACAAATTATAGTTAACAATATTATAGCTATGTTTCTCGATTTACCATTTTCAAAAATATTCGTGATCTTAAGAATTCATTTATTTACTTCAAATCACAAATTAAAATTAATTAAAATACGCGGGACGGCTATAGCCGTCATTTGCCTACACTGAAAGAAAAGATATGCTGTTTTTAACATAAATAGTAAGCTAAATTTACATAAAAAAAAGTTAAAACACAACTTAAATAGCGCTTCGTAAATATTACAAAAATGAAATTGTAAATTTAGGTAAATGCATTGTAAAATATGTTGAAATTTTTTATTGAAAATTTACGTAGAATTGACATCTCTGATAAGTCAATTGAACTTATTTGTTTGTTATTTTTACCAATACACTAAGTAATAGTTTACTTAATTTTTTTGTAAAATTTACACAGAGTATTGTTACATATACATAAATTAGAATGTGAAATTAACTTAGTGCGATGTAAAAAAAGAATAACAGATTTAACAATATTGTTAATTTTACAAAGCTGCTTTGTTCAAATAGCGTAGTGAGCTTGTAAAGGTAGCTTATGTGTGTTGTGCAGATAGCATAGTGGCACTCTAACATGTCGTACATATATATATATATATATATATATATATATATATATATATATATATATATATATATATATATATATATATATATATATAATTTTTTTATCTTTATTAGGTTTTTTAATCCGGGGTGAATTTCTCAATTTTTTATTAAATATTAACTAAAAATTTTTTCAAAATAGTTATTTATTTATTAATTAATCAATTCTAGGTACAACTTCACTTAATGCAATAACTGAAAAGTACTCATATCCATTTTAAAATATGAATTCAGTTATACCTGTATAATATAATTTCTGCATACTTCTGTTTTATTAAAAATAAACAAATGTGATTGTTGCAACAATCACAACTTAAATATACTTAAAAATTACAAAATTAAAATAACAGTTATTTAGCTCTTTTATTGTTTTTATTTATTAGTACTTAAGCTTTCGGAACCATTTCGGTTCCATTCTCAAAAGTATTAATTAAAGTATTATTAGATACTTTTGAGAATGGAACCAAAATGGTTCCGAAAGCTTAAGTACTAATAAATAAAAACAATAAAAGAGCTAAATAACTGTTATTTTAATTTTGTAAACTTATAAGCTCATAAAACAATTTAATTTAATATACTTAAAAATTATTCTAGATGTAACATTTCATTGACAAACATAAACAAAAAATCGTAAATAATAAAAATAAATTAACTATATTCGGTAATTAAATTTTTAGAATCTCAAAAAATTTAGTAAAAAAAATCGATTTATTATTTCCGATTTTCCAAACCGGTGATTAAAGTTACCACAGACGGTTTAATCTCATCATATACTGTGTTTATATTGTAAAAATGCAGCTTAATGAATGACCAAACGTTACAGCACGATTCAGATACTCCAATTTAAACACTTGATATATTTTGAAGCTAACGTCCAGTGCTCCTAGGAAGCTGCCGAAGGTGTATTTAAATCCGTCGACAAGTACAACAAACTGCACCACTTCAAGCGGTTTGCCGATCACAATTAGCAGTGGTTGCATATTAATTCGCTCTTGTTGACAATTGCAACTTCTCTACTTCTATATACATTTCAGCAACGGTATCAAAAGTCATTAAAAAGCTCTTCATAATATCTTTAATTAAGAATTTTTTAACTTTTATATTATTTACCTGTTTTTGGTTTCCTACTGTTGTTGGAAGAGGTGCACTCAACATTTTCATATAGTAGGAATCTATAATAAAAAATAAAAAAAATGTTATTGAATTATTTCCCTCGCTGTTTGTAAAAAACGTTTAGCGGTCTGGTTTTCCAAGAAGATAAAATCTAGAAGGTACAAAAAAATATACCGATTTACAATACTTTTGTGAGTCAATTTGATTTTTGAATTATTGTATAATAAGAACTATACCTAATTGAAAATTTAGTCAAATTGTTTGGTATTTAAAAAAACTATTTAGGTATCACTTACGAGTGACTCTTAGCAATAACTCAACGGCAGTAAATACGTCATAGAAATAGTTCAAATCTAACCATTTGTCATAGTTGTAACACTATGTTGTCTAAAAGTAAAAGGTAACAATAAGTTATTCGATTATTTACTGTAAATATTAATATTAATATGTAAATAAAATAAGCAAAATATAAACTTGTATTACAATTTTCAGCCGATTTTCATTTACATTACTAAATGTAATATTTAAAAATTGAAATAGCTTATTGGCGTGATAATAATCTTTCTTTCGAACAAAATGTTTCGTTGGAAGGTTTTTTTTCTAAACGTTATAAAAAATACTGCGTCGAAGACCTCAATTCGAAATAATTTAAGTAAAACCACCTTCGCTTTGCATATAACAAAATTTTAAATTATAAACCTGTGTTCAGTTCATCCGGTGTTTGAGACATTTCTATCAATGCGACATCTATGAGACATGACGAGTCTGACGAGTCTATGACAAATTTACTTTTCAGCATATTTTGAAAAAAATTGTTGGATTTCCCAGACACATTGTCATGAAGTCAATATTTATCTTTAAAAAAAGAGTTCAAAAAATCACTATAAATTAATTTAAAGGAATTGTTTATATTTACCGATTATAATGCTGCTGCAGGTTTGTCCTGTTATATTGTGACAAATACAAATTTGTGAATAAGAATTGGCTTCTGTTTCGAATAGTACTTCCGGAAGATTATTTTTAATTTGTTGTTCTTCTAATTTATGTCGTTCATCTTCTAAAAATTTGTTAATTTGTATTAGATATATATATATTATATTAGGTATACAAGTGCAGAAACACAAGCGCTTATTTATTCGTATTTTTAATTTTGTACTTAAATAAATACTAATCTACTCAAAAGTATTATAATTATAATTTATTACTAATTATTAATATAAGCAATTAATTTTTAGTTTATAATATCGAATAATTTCGTTTTTATTTATTGTATAGAAATGTAGTTTTTTAATTTAATATTTACTGTGCAATCGAAAAATCAAATATTCATCAATATACAAAATAGCTACACTTAACTCTGAGCTGAATTAGCTTCAGTAGAACTTGCGTTCTTGTTTTTCGCCTTTTTGCTCCATTTTTTTAAAAGTAGTTTGAAGCATTTAATGCATTACATTCAATTAAAAATAATTAGATAAAATTATTAGAATAATTAGACACACAATTTAGTAGGGAATAAATATCAAATTTTGTTGTTTAGACACGCTACTTACCATTTCCTTAACAGCCAACATTTAGCTTAATGATGTTTGGAACTTAGAAATGCACTTTTCGTTATACACGCATAATATAAATTACTTAGTAAATTCTTGAGAACATAAATAATCATTAATTTTTTCATTAATTTTCACTGATTTTTATTTTTGTCATTTATTAATAACTTAAATATTATTTTTATAATAACTACATTTTTTCAACTATGCAGCCAAACAAATTATACCGAATTAATATAATATTTAACAAAATTCAGTACGAAGCGTATTTTACTGATTTTTAGGCAGCATTTACCCTGAAGCTATGCAAAATTAACGTTACCCTATACAAATTTTATTTAGCTTAAGTATTATTTTTACAAGGCATATGAAAATTTTACAAAGCAGATAAGAAAATTCCAGAAAACGATCTAAAACCGAAATAGCAAACAGCGTGTTGTGTGGTGTATCAATGTTAAATGGATTTTAAAAATTACATATCTGCTTTGTAAAATTTGTATATGCCTTGCAAAATAATAGTTAAGCTAAGTAAAATTTGCATAGGGTAACGTGGATTTTACATAACTTCTATGTAAATGTTGCCGAAAAAATCTGTAAAAATGCTGCTCACTCTTTACTAAAGCAATGTAAATTTGTTTATTTGATAGTTTTATGACCACCTGAAAATTACAACTAGAAATCGGTTTTTCTCGTGCGGTAAATACCATAAATGATAAATGACATCGCGATATGGATACATAAACACCCAGAAGAATAAAATATAATTTTTTATTATGGTCCATCTACATTATGAATTACATGCATTTCTTTATATATCAAATATTTGAAGCTATGAAACTAGCAGAATTCGCATAAACCAATACTAAGTAAATGTTCATTTGTTTATCATATTCGAGAACACAAATAAATTGTAATTTTTATTTTTTCGTTTTCACGAAATGCTACATTTCACAAAAATCTAACTTTGATCATTATGATTTTAAAACGAACTGTTTGTAAGAATTGTATTATCATTACGTAAAATTAACAATACTCTGTGTGATTATTGCTTTTCAGAAACGTAAATTTTAGAAAAGTAGCAGGATGTTTAGTTGATACTATTTTACGTTTCACGTTTTGCTAGATTATCATTGTATACGTAAATGACACCTATTAAATTCAGCAAATGCTTATGTTGTTTTCACAAAAAATGCGTTAGGTTAACATTTTTATGTTTACTTGCCCGTTTTGTAAAAAAAACAGAGATTTTTTCTTTCAGTGTATACATATCACCAAAAATCTGACGGCTATAGCATCATTTGTTCTGGGGAGAGAAAACATGTTGTGAACAGCAAATGACGGTTATAGCCGTCGAGAATTTTCATGGAAAAACTGAGAGAAAATGTGATAATTTTCACTTCCAAACATATAAAAGATACACAAATTCATTTGGCAGTCATAATCAATTTAAAAAAAAGTGTGTTTCTGAGCACTGTTGTCAATTTTAAAGTGTGCGCCACCGGGTTATCGATCCGATCGAATTTAATCTGGGACGGAACCCAGGCATTTCTTAGCCGATTATGTTGGGATTGGGTATGTTGGATGGAAATGGGATTCTAAAATTTTATTGTAAGTAGTTTTGGAAAAAGCCACCTCGTACTCGGCCATTCTCTAACCGATTATAATGTAGTTGGGTTTTTTTAATGAAAATGGGATTCTAAAATGATTTTGGGAAGGAATTCTCGAATATGACCACCAGGCGTCTTTCTTGAGGTAAGTGGCTCGTGATGTTAACATATTTCTTATAAGGCTTGATGACTTAACATCTATATGGTTAAAAGGATGGTTAAAATTTTTGAATTCGTTAAAATATTGAAATATGTGATATATGGATGGATATGTATATGGATTTTATATAATATATATTTGGGTGAAAATTTCACAAGAGAAAATCCAAGTGTAATTTTTTTTGAGAGTCGTATGAGGGTTAAGAATCGCTATCCATCCAACACGTCCCAAATAGCCATATTCCAGAATTTCTTCCAAAAATGGTTTAAGAATCTCATTTCCATCCAACATACTCAATCTCAACATAATCGGCTAAGAAATGCTTCAGTTCCGTCCCAGATTAAATTCGATCGAATCGATTAAATTTAAATACATTCGGATTTATCGTATAATTGTATTTAACGGACTCCCCAATTAGTCTGTTAAATCGAGGTTTTTCTGTATAACATTTTACGTGACATGTTATTACGCAACAGTTTAGCGCAATAGTTTAACGCAACATTTAATATGGCAGTATTTAACGCAAAGTGTAACATGAACCAAAAATTAGGCCCCTATGTGTTTTACCAAACATAAAAAATTGATTCAAATATTTTAAAAATTCGCCTAACTGCCATGTTTATTTTACTTTTACTAATACATTCTCATTTTTTGTTTGTTTGATAGTTTCGGATCAATTTAGTTTTAACTTCAAAAGCGTGTACAGGCGTGTGAAGTTTGTGCTAAACTATTCCTATTATTATTTCTACTCTAGTTAGGTCTAACTTCACATGCATCATTAGCTAGACTAAAACATCAGTCGATGTCGTAATGAAACTTAAAATGTTCATCATAAAATTAATTTACTTTTAATGCTGGTTTATCTTTTCTCTGAAGCCCAGGCACTTATTGGCAAACAGTTAAAATCACGTCGCCCAGGTTCCAATGAAACTTTTTGAGAATTCTATAACGCAATCACAATTAATCCCAACACACTAAACAAATTCGATAAATAAGGCAAATCTAGTTATTACCTACTAAAATAATTCAATCAGTCATAGTTCTCCTGTGAAACTAGCAATCATCAAAATTAAGTCGATTACCTTCCTGGAATCAAATAAATTTTATATTATCCTATTTTCCTTTCGAATTTTTTTTTTATAGATATTTTTAGAGAAGGCAATACCATATGTATGTTATTGAATCAGGGTGTACCTAAATAAAGGTATGAATGGGACTTTAAATATTTGTAAACAATTTCCTAAAATGATATTTTCCTCCCCGTTGTTATGATGTCGCTGATATTGTGTACGTACGCGGAAGGAAAAAAATTTAAGGATGATTTCGGTTTTATCTTGTTTATGTAATATTACGCTCGTCTGCTTGTGTTTCTTTATGGCTAGATAGGTAACGTTTTAAAACTGCTTGTAACATATTAAATTTGAAAATACACAAAGGACTGAACATTGCGTACATAAAATAATATGAGCTATGGCAAACCGTTTTTTTTTTACAAAATAAATGAGAAATAAATCAATGAAGCGGTTCAGCATGAGACGTTTTGTATTATACCGTCTAACAAAATATAGCACAAAACACAAGGTGTAAAAGTAATAGAATTTTTAGCAAGTCACTACTCTATGACCGTAACCAAAAACACAATACCGTTACACACTCATCCTGTATAATCTTAGGAGGTATACTGGATTAAGACACCATATCTAGCTGAAAAATATTCACTTTTTCTGGTATAAAATGATCTGTATTAAAATGAAAAATTAGCCCATTGGGGCCAATTCCAAAATCTATAACCATTATTTTTGTTGCTGCTGCGCTATACTTTATAAATAATATATAAGCTTATTTGGCCATTTTCACACGGCGATAGAATACAACCGAATTTTCTTGCATCAAACGTATTTTATGATATTCCTTGTACATTCGATTTAAAATTCTAATGGGATGAAATTAATTTTCTAGTGCTGGTGTGTATTATCATTCATGTTATAGAGTTTTGAACGGAAAACTGTATACCAGGGATGAGGGAAGAGATACGCAAAACAAGAAAAGGAAAATGAAATTATCCTGTTTTTTCGTAAATATTTGTACAACGAATGCTGCACAGTAAAAAAAAATCCGTTAATTTTATTTATTTATCCTGTGAATTGACAACATTATAGAGAGAAATGGCTTAGATCAAATTACTTGAAAATTTTAAAGCTCTAAAGTAATGGACTACAAAATAGCTTTTTGTTCAGTTGTTGTAATTTTCCATTCGGTTTTGTTGAAAATTCAAGTGTTTAGCTAGTGCGAACAGCTACAAGCATTAAAAATTGTTTATCGACGAAAGCTTTTTATTGTACAAAAACGTAATGTCACAACGACAATGTAATGTGTTATATGTTTATACTTTAAGAGCTTACATCTAAATTAGCTTCCAAATAAATAATGTATGTACTTATCTGATATGTACATTGAGTATGTGCAAAATATTTAAATAGATTTATAGTTTTACGAAAAGATTTTCTTCAATAATTTGAGTTTATGATAATCCATAGGAATTTAAATAATTTTCGGGTGTCAAGGGATTGGGACCCACTTTATTTTTGCAACAAAGTAATATTCCAATTCATAAGACTAGGATGATAGCGAAATATGTATGAGATTTACCCCAATAAACCATGGATTCTGCAATTTCAGATTAAAATCCTTGGAAAATTTATGAAATTATTTAAAACAAAATATGACAATTGTTATTGAAAAACGGTAGAGAGAATTATTTGCCAACAAAAAAATGTTTGCGATTATATACTGTAACCAGATTTCACAACTTTACCACATTAAAAAAAATTAATTACAAAATATGTAAGTTGGTTAAAATCTGACGACGCAAAAAATAAAAATACTAGGACTTCATGCAGAAATTTCTTAGCCGACTAGAGCTCAGGGTTTGGATACGTATATGTGAAGTTATCTCAGGATTCTATCCCAGAAAATAAATATTTTTAATCAGGCAACACTAACATATCAATAACCAATTTGCTCTTGTGTGAAGTTATCCCAGTCCAGGTTTTGATTCATTTCATTCAAATATACTATATTTGTGAAGTTAGCCCAGCCCAGAAATTTTATCAATTTTAATGAAAAAACAAAAAATTATCAAGTTTTATTAAATTCGACTTGTTTTTCATATAATAAAAAAAAATTAAATGTAACGTAAAAAAAACTGTAAAATTTTAAGTTGCATAAAGTAATGGAAAATTTCAGGCAATGTAAGAAAAAGTTTGTTCCATGGCAAGTTACCGAAAATGAACTCTGGGCTGGGAATTTCATTGATTTTTATATAATTTTTCGTCCCGCTCGATAAATTTAAAATTACTTCGCCAAAACTAAAAATATATCGGATCAGGATACATGATTTTGAAATGTATGCACTAGTATTTAATTTTTTCCTATAATCGAAATACCGGTTAGATAATTATTTTTTAGTTAAAGTCCTTTTCAAATACGTATCTGAAATTATGATTATTAATCATCCTTAGCTATTCAATTGTGATTTTATTACCGGTCTAACTATATGAAAGAATTTTGTACCTTTTTTTTTTTTTATTTTTTTTATTGGTATCTATGCGATCTGTTTAGGGGCTCAAGGCTCACCCTGCTCTTCCGCGGTTATGCTTTTTACGTCCTTACTTTACGCCTTCCGGCCAACTCGAGGACGTACGGCTATAGGACCGATTTAAGACCATCTGCACATTGCAAGCTCCATGCCAGCCTATACCGGCATGGAAGATGGGTCGGCCCATGGGTTTTGCACAACGAAAGGGGGTCATAGATGTGTTACATTTCACCACAGATCGAAATCTGTTGATGATTTTGTATCTGACGTATGTACATTCCCAAATGCCAACAATCCATTGGAATTTCCAATAATCTTATTATAAACACAGTATACGTCATTACGCCTTCAACTCTTCAAATTTTTACAACAGTATTTATTGTTAACCAAAACGCACTCATCTGAAGGTTTATGGACCTAGTTTTTATTCGCTCTACCTGAACTATTCATAACCAAAAATTCGTAAACCAAAAAAAAACATAAAAAAACAAAAGAGATTAAAAAAAATAAAAATCAATAAAAAAAATAAAACACAAAAAAATGAATAAGAAAACCTAACTATCCACGAATACAGCCTTGACGACGCGGAATGGCTTAATCATAGAAAATAAGTAATGCGATACACAAAAGAAATTATAGTGTAGCATTTTGAAAGCTATGAAACTAATTGTAATCACCAGTAAATAAATTTCAAGAAAGACATATTATACTAAATAAGCAAAGATATTCGAAATTGCAATTATAAATCGCTCCTCAAAAAATAGCGTTAATTTTCGAGTATTTGTCAAGAAACGATTTTCTTCTAATTCAGCATAGAATTAAATACTAGTGCATACATTTCTAAATCATGTATCCTGGGGTTGGATGTTGTAACATCAATTTTTTCGATATTTATCGGATATTATATCTCTTTCTCCTAAAATAAAATGGCTTGTCGTTTCATTTTTCAATTTTGCTTTCTATATTGCTTTCTTTTTTGTTTTCGATAAAGTATCACTCTTAAAATAAGTAGGTGGTACAATAAAAGTAGAACGACATAATGTTTATTCGAATAGGTAGAGTTCGCAATAGAAGCAACGTAATTTAAAAATGGGAAAACGGTTAATTTAATTTGTGATGAAAGAGATGTTAATTTCGATAGTATCGAAAAAAGTGATGTTACAACATCCCACCCCTGATCCGATATATTTTTAGTTTTGGCGAAATAATTTTTAATTTATCGAGCGGGACGAAAAATTAGATAAAAATCAATAAAATTCTCATACATTTAAAAATCATGTTGCCCTGATCCGAGACATTTTTAGTTTTGGCGAAATAATTTTTATTTTTTTTTTATTATTTTTTTTTCCTAGTTTTATTTCTATAACAAATATAAAGTAATTACATAAAATGAAAAGTAAAAAATCATAAATAAAACTAGTTTAGTAGTCTCCTTATTAAAGATAATGTTTCGGAGCTACGATTCAATTATAAAAAATATTTAAAGAATAAATTAATTACAATTAAAGAATAAATTAATTACAAATTTAAAATATTGATTAGAAATATTACTATTTCTATTCGGGTACCGAAATTTTTTATTTTTGTTATTTTTTTTTTTTTTTAAATAAAGAAGAAAATTATTAAGATGAAAAAATATTATTGTAATTTGTTGATAATTGTTCATAACAAAAAAATTGACAAACAAAATGGTAAAATGTTCATTACAAATATACTTCCATGTTATTAATAGTAAATAGCCAATCATTTAATAATTTGCAAAAATCATTGACATTATTAATAAAAAAAAAATTTGACGGTAATTGACCGTATAGTTTAGCGGTATAGTCGAAGAGTTTTTTAAAATGTTCCTTATTAGGACGAGGAATATTTATTCTATTAATGTTGCGCAAATTATATGAAATGCTATTCAAATTACAAACTGTACGATTACCGCTAATTAAATAAAAAGCTTTTAATACTTTAAATACATATAGATATCGAAGCGGCAAAATTTTGAATTTCACAAATAACGGGAAGGATGGAGTCAATCTTGGTTTAAAGTTAATTATTCTCAACACTGCTTTCTGAACGGACATCAACGGTCTAATATTGGACAGGTAAATTCCGCCCCAACAAGTAACTCCATATCTCAAATGTGAGTCAACTAGTGCATAATATATGCATTTTAGGAATTCCGGACTACAAATACTCCGAAGATAGTAAAAAGTTCTGAGTGTCATCCATTATTTGCTTTTTAAATTGTACACATGCCCCTTGACATTTAGTTGAGAGTCCAAATGCAAACCGAGATATTTAAAAGAGTATACGGTTTCATTAGGAATGCAAAGGGGGCCACAATTGGTATGATTGCAAGATAAGGAATAATAAATTAAACATGAATTTAATATAGTTTTCCACCTATGGAAAAATTCATAAGTTTAGACTTGCAACTCAGTATCATATTATGCACAAAGAACCACTTTTTCAACAAGACGACGTCTTGCTTAATATCACGTTCTAGGGAATCTATATTAAAACCAGAGTAAAGTAATGCCATATCATCTTCGAATGCAACGATATTGCCATGTAAATTCAGGCTGAAAATTGAATTACAAAAGATTAGAAAGAGCAATGGCCCCAGAACTGATCCTTGTGGAACTCCAACATTAACAAGTTTCTCATCACTTAACTTCCCATTAACACAAACAGTTTGCTTACGATTGACAATATACGATTTAAACAAATTCAAAGCGACACCTCGTATACCAATATTGTATAGCTTCGATAATAAAACACTATGATTAACAGTGTCGAAAGCTTTAGAAATATCAAGGAATAAAGCTGAGGATTTTAAATTATCATTCAAATTACGGTGCAGCGGCGACAAAAATGCTTACTGTCGTACGTCAAGAAAATTAATTTTATTAAGATAATCTAACAATCTATGTTTAATTATTTTTTCAAAGATTTTAGAAAAAGTGCTCAAAAGAGTAATAGCACTGAGAAAAATTTTGGTTTGTAAAATTAAAAAACGAAGTTTTTAATTTCTCAAAGTTATAAATTTTTTGAATTTCAAAAGTATTTTTTTGAAATTAAATGAAATTTTCGCAAACTAATAAAAAGATTTTTTATTTTAAAAACATATTTTGTAAAATGATTTATAAAATACTTTTTAAATTTAAAAAATTTATTTATTTAAACATAATAATTTATTTCAAAAGAAGAGTTTTAGCATTTAAAAACAATTTTTTTGATAATAATGACAACTTTTGAAAATGTTTATATTTATTATTTTGCAAGAAATCCCGTTGTATTATTTTTCAATTCGTCTATATTTTATTTTTATTTTAAGGTTTTTTCGGCTATTTATATAGTTCGCCAAAACGATATCTTCTTGTGTTATACTAAAGGTATGAAGGTTTGATTTTTTGCAGCTTGGTCTTTGCAACCTTATGAGTACTGTTTGAGTAGAACAACTTTTTATCAGTGCGAAACGAAACCAAACTGCCAAAAAAGAATTTGAGGTGGTTCTCATTATATTTTTTTAAGGGTTGTGTGTATTTTAACACAATGGCCCTGGGGGTTAAAAATTGGGGAGGGGGAGTTAATTTTCTACTTTTCGTGGTAGACATGTTATGAGTAGATGACCCTTTGGTTTTGCTGACTGAAGACTGAACAGTCCCAAACATTGATTACTCTGATTTAAAAATATTGTGACATTTGTTAAAAAATAATGATTTAAAAATTAAAATAAATCTTTTAAAACTAACTAATAGTTTTTTTAATCTTAAAAAACAATCTCTTAAAATTTAAGAAAACTATTTGATATAAGTAAGGAAAGTATTTTTGAAAGTAAAACCAATTTTTTTATTTTTATAAACAAATTTTGCGAAAAAATTTATTTTAAAAATAAAAAGATTATCCTTTTGTTTTTAAAAACGAGACTTTTAGCCTAAAAAATATATGTATATTTCTTTGATTGTATATGTATATTTTTTTATTTTTACTGGTTTTTTTTCTCAGTGAGGGCGATAGTTATTCTTATCCAACTTAGAACCTTTTTTGAAAAGCGGTTTTACAACACCAACTTTAAGTAGTTCCGGAAAAACCCCTTCTGACAAACAAGAATTAAAAACAAAATTCAAAACATGAACCAGACCACTAATTATATTTTTGATTATTTTATGTGAAACTTCGTCAAAGCCGTATGAAGTACTTTTTTTTAAATCAAGAACGATTGCACAAATTTCCTCTTCACAAACTGGGCAAAAGAAGAAATTTTGATAATTGCAGTTCGAGAGAATTAAGTTATCTCTAACAGACTCGTCTATATAAACCGTTTCAGTAGGTACATTGATGAAATATTCATTAAAAATATTGGCTTAAAAATTATATAAAAATCAATGAAATTCCCATCCCAGAGTTCATTTTCGGGAACTTTCCACTAAACGGTTTTTTTCTAATTTAGCTGAAATTTAGCTACTGGTGTATATATTTCAAAATCCTGTTGCCCTGATCCGAGACAATTTTAGTTTTGGCGAAATAATTTTTAATTTATCGAGCGGGACGAAAAATTATATAAAAATCAATGAAATTCCCAGCCCAGAGTTGATTTTTGGGAACTTACCACTTAACGATTTTTTTCTAGTTTAGCTGAGATTTAGCTACTGATGTATACATTTAAAAATCATGTTGCCCTGATCCAAGACATTTTTAGTTTTGGCGAAATAATTTTTTATTTATAGAGCGGGACGAAAAATTATATAAAAATCAATGAAATTCCCAGCCCAGAGTTCATTTTCGGGAACCTGCCATGGAACGATTTTTTTCTAATTTAGCTGAAATCTAGGAACTGGTGTATACATTTAAAATCATGTTACCCTGATCCGAGACATTTTTAGTTTTGGCGAAATAATTTTTAATTTAACGAGCGGGACGAAAAATTAGAAAAAAATCAACGAAATTTCCAGCCCAGAGTTCATTTTCGGGAACTTGCCACGGAACGATTTTTTATAATTTAGCTGAAATTAAGCTACTAGTGTATTCATTTAAAAATGATGCTGCCCTGATCCGAGACATTTTTAGTTTTGGCGAAATAATTTTTAATTTATCGAGCGGGACGAAAAATTAGATAAAAATCAATGAAATTCACAGCCCATAGTTGATTTTCGGGAACTTGCCACTGAACGATTTTTTTCTAATTTAGCTGAAATTTAGCTACTGGTGTATACATTTAAAAATCATGTTGCCCTGATCCAAAACAATTTTAGTTTTGGCGAAATAATTTTTAATTTATCGAGCGGGACGAAAAATTATAAAAAAATCAATAAAATTCACAGCCTAGAGTTGATTTTCGGGAACTTCCGACTGAACGATTTTTTTTCTAATTAAGCTGAAATTTAGCTACTGGTGTATAGATTTAAAAATCATGTTGCCTGAGTCATGTTGCCCATATTTAAAAATCATGTTGCCCGAATCATGTTGCTCACATTTAAAAATCATGTTGCCGAGACATTTTTAGTTGTGGCGAAATAATTGTTAATTTATCGAGCGGGACGAAAAATTATATAAAAATCAATGAAATTCCCATCCCAGAGTTGATTTTCGGGAACTTGCCACAGAACAAATTTTTTCTCACATTGCCTGAATATTACCATTACTTTATGCAACTTAAAATTTTACAATTTTTTTATACGTTACATTTAAATTTTTTTTATTATATTAAAAACAAATCGAATTTAATAAACTTGAAAATTTTTCGTTTTTCATTAAAATTGATAAAATTTCTGGGCTGGGCTAACTTCACAAATATAGTATATTTGAATGAAATGAATCAAAACCTGGGCTTGGATAACTTCACACAAGAGCAAATTGGTTATTGATATGTTAGTGTTGCCTGATTTAAAAAAAATTTTTTCTGGGATAGAATCCTGGGATAACTTCACATACGTGGTTGGGGTGAGGTTTTTGAAATATATATTGGTGCTAACTTATACCGCATAATAATAAATATAAAAAATAAAACAAAACAATTGTGGGACAAACATTGTTCACAAAAACAATTAATATTTAAAAATGAATTTCACTTAATAAGCAGAACAAAAATCTCATCATAAACGCAAAAGTCTCATCCCTTGTCGTTATCTCTCAAACTTTAACACCACATATTAAAACAATAAAATCACAAATATTTACAATAACAAAAAAAATTAAGTATGTTATTTATAATTATAATTAAGATTTAAAAAAAAGTGAAATTTATGTACATATATTATTTAAAAAAAAAAATTGTTAGTGCATTTAGCTGACGTGTCTCTTAGGGTGTATCTCCTACTGATGCTGTACCGTAAACTGGGTGTATCTTCTTCCGGTTAATAGATGATAACGTCGGTTACTTTTTTATAACTTTATTGAAGCCCTGGATTTCTTGCTTTTGAATTGGTTTTTATTCCATGAACTTTTTTCATGGACCCAAATTTTCCAATGATCGAGTTTTTATTTTTTTTATTGTCGTTTACAATTGATCAACATGTAAATTTTTTTATGAATACACTCTTCGTTGATATATATATATATATATATATATATATATATATATATATATATATATATATATATATATATATATATATATATATATATATATATATATATATATATTTTTTATATAATTTAAACTTGTTTTTTGATACTTTATACAGTTATTAATTTACAAAAATAATTTATACATATACATTAGATATTTATGATTTTTTTTTATTAATTTACAGTACAATTAAAATACTTCGACCGTTTTCTTTCAGGTCTTATAAAAAAAACTCCTCGAAAAAAACAATTTTTTTCAATCCTTTTCAATTTTTTTAAAGTGCTACCACTAGATTTAGCATAACAAAATTATGTAATTTTTATGTAACCCTTTCCGCGTTTGTACTAAACACAGTAAGTATAAAATATTTAGTACTATCGTAGTAATGAAACAGCTCGACTTGTTTCAATCGTGGGGACGACCTACACTCATGAACAATTTGTCTCAAAAGTAATAAAAATATTACGTGCGAATATCTTTTGCATGGAATGTTCCAAGAAATTTACCGTTTGGATCCTTAAGCTCATAAGCTACATTTCCAATTAATTTATTTATAACAGCTTTTCGAAATTTTGGCATTATTTTAGCAGAAATTTTATTTGCACCATTGCTTAAAAACATGTTCACACAAAAACCTTTTGACCAATATGAAATTTTCGAACGCGTGTCCGCAAATTATAAATTTCCTTATTTCGCTCGTAAGCCTTTTCTAAATGCCCTAATATATATCTTTTTGAATACCACTAACCCGATCAGTTTTCGATACATGTACTATTATTTTCATCAACGTACGATCTTATTGCAGACCCGATAGATCTATTGACTCTTTCAGAAGTGTTTGACTGTGGGTGATATTTTGGTGTTAAAATATGATTAATAAACTAAAAATTCTGGGACCGAAAATACATGAAAAATACGATTTTCCAAAAATTTTATAACGTTATCAGAATTAGCACTACGACAAGGCTCTCTTAAATGATCTAAAACAACCAAAATAAAACAATTACCATTCCGTGATCTAGGGAACGGTCCAATAAAATCAATATATAGCTTTTGCCATGCTCTAACTATTTCATGATATTTGCCCATTGAAGATCTCATTACACTATTTGCCGCCTTGCCTTGTTTGCAGATGTTACAAGAATTTATAAAATAATTTCAAGACATTTGTCAATTCCGAAATGAGAGGACGTGGGAGGGCAATGCGCTTGCTCGATAATTAGCAATTTTAATGGATCAGGTATGTAAAGTTTCCAAATTGGAATATCAGTATTCAAATTTAATTGTGTGATCCCATACGTATTAATGAATATTTCATTATTAATCACTTTCATATTTGATGTACTTTGCGGGTTATTGTTTAAATTTTGAATTATTAATTGGTAAAGAAAGGGGTTTTTGCATCGGATCATCACTGGGGATGAAAAATGGATTCATTATGACAATCCAAAGCGCAAACCAGCGTGGATCAAGCAAGGTGAACCAGGCCCGTCGACGCCAAAAGCAAATATCCATGGTTCGAAGGCGATGCTTTGTATTTGGTGCGATATGAAGGGTATCGTCTATTATGAGCTGCTGAAAGAGCGTGAAACCATTACGGGACAAGTTTATCGACGACAACTGATGGCTTTAAAGCAAGCTCTAGCTGAAAAACGACCGAAATAGGACAAAAGGCACAATAAGATTATTTTGCAACATGACAACGCTAGGCCATCTGTTAAAAATTACTTGAACAGGCAGAACTGGAAAATTCTATCACACCCGCTGTATTCACCAGATATTGCTCCCGCTGATAACCACTTGTTTTGGTCGATGCAATTAGCCCTGGCACAGCAGCACTTTACTTCATATGAAAACGTCAAAAAATGGGTCGATGACTGGATCGCCTCGAAACCACCAGACTTCTTCCTTCGGGGAATCCGTTTATTGCCTGAACGATGGGCGAAAGTTATAGCTTCCGAAGGAGCATACTTTGAATAAAACATTCTTTAATTCTCTACAAAAAAGTTCGTAAATTTATGTAGACCCAATAGCAAATAGAAAAAACGAAATAAACTACATAAAATGTTTTGTCTTACTTATGTAAATAATTTTAAATTGTAATTTTGGTTTTTTTATTTCAATCAAAATTAATTTTTGATAATAAATTTAATTAAAAGAAATTTGTCTGTTGTCAGGTTTCCGTTGTAAACATTGCTTTTACCGACTGTTTATTTTTGTTAATATAACAAATTTTATTTTTTGTTAATTTTTCATTTTGTTAAAAATTTCACATCCGTGTGACGTTTTATATTCATTTGCTTAGCTACTTTGGTTTATCAACCCACACTCCAAAATTGAACCTATATACTACGCCCAAATTAGCTAGGCACACCAGAGCTTTCCCTGTGGTATTTACAAATATTAAATTATAACTAGATAAAAAAATAAATATATTATTGGTAATTAAAATATTGCAAACCACAATATCCAATGCTCATTAAAAATTAATGTACCAAATAGAATTAAATTATCTTTTTTCGTACGCATCTAACAAAAAAAAATAATTTAAACTAATATTTTTTAATTTCCTGCTTATGCACTTAGCACATACATATTATATTATACAAACACATACATATATGTATATACAGATACAGATTAAACAATACTGTACACCTAAGCCGATTAAAATTTAAAATACATTTTTAAATCCCAAATCCATTTCGTAGAATTGAAAATAGTTGTTTAGTTTTATGAAAATCCATCACAGTACATTAAAAACCAAAGATAATTCTTAATCTTTGACCCATAAACATTTTGTATCCCCCTCGTACATGCACATAAATCCTAGAAATCTTTAATTAATTTTTAATTTGCACATTATATATTTTATGTAGGTATTATTTGGTATTATGTCGAATGCATTTGAAGCATTTTTTTAGAACCGTGTCGTTGCCTCATATATACCAATTAATACAAGAACATGCATGCAATGGATGTTGAACAATTTTGTTGTCATCATTTTTAATTTTTCCATATACTCAGTGTATATGTGTGTGTAAGCACTTATAAATTATAGAAAATACTTGCACACGAAAATCTTAGTCGTCGTCGTTGTTTTGTTGTTGATGATGAAAATATTTTTTTTCTTTTTTCAGAACTTCTTCGAAGCTTTTTTATGTGTGAGTTGAATGTGTGTGCTTTCAGTATTTCAAGAAAAGAATTTCAATAATAACATTCCAAAACTGAAAGACGTTTGAATATAAATAAACTTTTGTTTAAGAACGAATGAATAGTTCGTTGTTATTTCTCATAACAAACAACATCAGTTCCTACTTGAGTTGTTGTTCGTGTGATGCTGTATTTGCCTAAATGTGCCTGTTTCTATATGTGACAGAAACACATACACACACACATAAAGCAATATAAATTTAATGTTTTTGTTATCCTAGGGTGAGCACGGAAAATAAAATGATGACGTCGATGTAGAAAGGAAACCTAATTTTCATTTTTCTGTTCTTAATTTTTTCGTCGTTCTATAATAATCTGTACTTGTTTCCATTTGTGGAATTTTAGTTACACATTTCTTTGTGTCTGTCGGTAGTTCGGTAACCTTGATATTGGTGGAATGTTATATAAATTTTTATTTTTTAATATTTCTCTAATGTACTGAGAAATTCAAAAATTTTATTTAACTGACAGTGTTTATTAACATTTCGTATAGAAAAATTTTTGTTGTAAATATTAAAGCTTTTTAAATGTAATACAGTATTGGATTTCACGTTATAGTTTGTCAGAAGTTTTTTTTCTGTTTATAATATAACAACCAGTAACAGAATATATACAATAAAAATATTGATAAGGTAAGATAAAGTAGATTATAATATAATAGAGGCAAAGTGCGGGGACTATACACATATTCAAATTAAATCTTAGAAGAAGCTTTTATCTATTTATTTTTTTATTTATTTAATTCAATCAGCTAATTACAGATATTATCCTATTACAATTATAGCTTTGAGTCAAATAGATGCACAGTGACTTACAGCTTATTTGATCCAGTCGCATTTTATGAACAAAATTGTAAATATCTCGCGATGTCTTACTTTTTTGAAAAAAAACTAAATGTATTATGAAAGCTATATTTATTTTTATTATAAAACACAAAAAATAAAATAAAAATTCTAACGCATATCAAAATTACATTAAAAAGTTCATTATTTCAACCCAAAACCAACTCACAGCTTAAATGATCCACTGCCACAAATATTGCGTTTTTATGGCATTTGGCATTATTGTTGTTGGTATCGATATAATGCATAGGAAACAAAACGTAGTAAAACAAAACAAAAATAAAAACTAAGAAAAATATTTCCACTACGAGTACAACAAAAACAACAAATTTTGGTTTCACGATACAGTTAAACAAATTGCATACAGTGTGCAAGGAAAGTTTCTGAGCATCCGTCGCTAAATGTACTAATGGTGATATAGGTAGTCGATGCTTCCAATTTATCGAAATTGTTGTGCGAACCTCCATCATATTCCTAGTCATACACAAACGACTTTGAAGCTACAAAGATCTTGCGAGGTAACACAATAATGCGATTACACTCTAATGCGATTACAGCCTGCAATCGAAGTTCCTATAATTTCTAAATTTGTATTTGTTGATAAGTTCCGTGTAACAAAAAACAAAAAACAAGAAAAAAAAGAAAAACCATCAAAATAAGATATCGCGAAATATTTACAATTGTGTTCATAAAATGCGACTGGATCAAATAAGCTGTGAGTCACTGTAAATAAGGTAAATTAACGATTATCTATATTAATAACAAATCAATTGCCGCATGTATGACTGATTATCACTTGAGAACGTTTGAATTGATTTGGCTAATTTTTTTCTTTGTTCGGTTCGAAATTGTCAGAACAAGGTTTGTATGAAAGAAAATTTTGGGAAAACCCGCCGAAAAAGTTTGAAAGTTTGCAAAATCAAAAAATGATGTTTGTGTGCAAGATTTCGCACGTATTCGATCCAGCTGGTCCTTTAGAAGAGAAAAATTAGAAAATCTGAGTGGAAACTTCCGGAAAAACTCGAAGAAAATTGATTTTTTTTTCTAGCGCATCAGTTGACAACGGCTTAACCGATTTGGCTTAATCTTTTTTTGCTGTGTTCTCAACTTTCAGGAGATGCTTGTTACGAATGAAAATGTTGGAAAAATTAACCGGAAAAGTCGGAAAATTTCGAAATTCAAAAAATTTTGTTTTTCTACAGGATTTCGCACATATCCAATCCAGATGGTCTTTTAGAAGAGGAAAATTTGTAAATGTGAGTCGAAAACTTCCGGAAAAACCCGAAGAAAATTGAATTTTTTCTATCGCATTAGTTGAGAACGGCTGAACCGATTTGGCTCAATCATTTTTCGTTGTATTCGCAATTGCAAGAAGATGGTTCATATGAGAGTTTGCGTTGGTATGTATGTCAAGATCAAAACGGAACTTTTAAATTTCATCCGCTTCAATTAATCAAAAATAATATTCAAGCAGTACATTCATCTGCGTGATGCGGTCAATTGACGATTCTCCCAGCGACATATGTTGGCAACCCATGGCATATGCATTAATATGCGTGGGATGCTATGACGATGTCCGGCATTACGAACGATCAGATTCACATGCAATCAAGAATTTCCTGAAATTACCGGTAATCTACTGCTAGGACAAACTTCCAGCAATCGCCATGGTGTCATAGCACGTGTGTTTAATCAAAAACTCAGAACCCGAATCGACTTTATCATTAAACAGATGGTTTTCGGACAGCTACGTTATTGGATTAACTCAGTAGAGTAGCAGAAGCGTGAACTATCACATGCACACATTCTACTGTGGTTAATTGAGAAAATTAGACCAAGGGCCTATTTAAGAAATTATATAATTATATAAGAGAAAATTATATAATGTTTTGGTATAAAAAATACAAGTTTAGTTTCGAATACATATTAAACGAGTGTCCAGGCGATTAAGACATTAATATTATAGTTTTAAATTAATATATTTCATTAAAATATAATAACGCTTTACAAAACTCCCTTTCAAATCAATATTATTTGCTGAGTGAAAATTATTTTTTTTTTATAAAACATTTAGCAAATTTGCTGTAGAATTCCCAGGAAATATACTTTTGGACGTTAACGTGTTTTTTTCAAGACCAACTAGATGAATACTAGATGCATTCCCGAACGATAGTGGAAATTGGCCCTAATTACCAAGGTTATCAACTACAACAGTCTCTACATTTTTTTGGGGAAGTAGCCTCTCATTAATATTAATTCCCGTTTGCCTCATTTGCAGTAAGACGGCAATATTTACTACGATCATTTGTGGAGTATTATCTGAAATCGTAAGAATTTACAATAAAAATAATAATAAGAATGAATTAAATAATAAACTTACCATCATTAACGATGCAAACTGCATTTTGTTCTAGCACAAAACTATTTTCTTCATCAAGAACAAATTGATACAATTTCTCCATTTTCTTTTTTATTTTTCAAAAATAAATGCCAACCGTTACACATATGTTTGACATATACAAAATACAACAATACTCTCAACTGTGAACACAAAAGTTGTCGTTTGGTGTCATGACAACTATGACAGTGAACGCAGTGAACAGACCCAATGTGATGACTGTTTTTTAGTCGATTAATTACTGAGAAACGTACACGTGAAGTATTTTTCAATTTATTACACGTTAAAAACGGCACGATGAGTAAACGGAGCGCTTTGATTAAGCAAAAACATATATTATTGGAGGAAGTAAAAAAGAGGAAAAACCTTCCTTTTGGTAGTTTCAATAAAACTACTAAACTTGAAAAGGAGGCAGCATGGAAAGAGGTATTACTCGTCACCCATTCTATGCAATAAGCAACTGCCGACAAAGACTGGAGATATGCTAGAGATGTGGAAAAGTTGTGGAAAAGCCGAACTTTTGTAAAAATTAATTTGTATAATTTTTATAATGTCTTCTATCATTTAATTGAGGGGGATTAGGACTGCAAGCATGATGAAATTGATAATTTCATACTTGCTATTTTGGGGCGAGATCCTGAAGTGGTAATAAGTTTAAATTTACCGGAGACCTGTGATCAGTCAGGTAGCTCCGCCAAATTAAATGAATCAATTAAAGATTCAAAAAATGCAAAAAAAAGGAAATGCGAAGATCCAAAAAACGAAAGGAAACGTCAAAATAGCGATTTTCAAAATCAAGATCGCCAATTAAAACTTGAGCTGATGAAGGTAGAAATTTACCATCGACGGTTACAATGCCTAAAACTAAAACGAGAACTTAATTTAACGCCGTCAGAAAGAACAAGTGATTTAGGGCCAGGACCAGATCGACCTACAACATATTCCGTAACCACAACAGATTAAAATTTTGAAATTTTAATTGAGGTTTAAAAATTAGAAAATTAAATTTTTATATGTTTAAAATTTTTATTTTATTATAAATTTGAATTATACAGTTTGCCTGAAGAAAGTAAAAAAATTATTTAATTTTTCGAACGCACTAAGATTCATTTCGTATTAGGCTTCCATTTCCAGCAATAAATTATTGTTGTTTGTTGTTCCTTCAGTGCCATCAACCATCAATAATTCCTCACTTCTATATTCTCGAACTATCACGTAAACAATATTGTGTATTGTTGAACAAGTGAGTACAATTTTTCCTGCGGTTCTAGGACGTAGTCTTAAATAGTTCGAACAAGGGAACTTTTCTTTTAAAATTCCAAAACTATCCTCAACTAGAAGACGAGTTCTTTTATGTGCATTAATAAAATTCTGGACAGAGGTATGTCTTGAATTTTGATTTATCGGTGGAGTCAACCAATTTTTGAGTGGATATGCACTATCGCCTAAAATAATAGCTCCTTCAAAGGGGTTTCCAACCACTTTCAAATCTTATAATACCAAAAAATCTATGTAAATAACATAAACTGATTTTTTTTTAAATTAGTTACTTGTGAAATACTGCTGAATTACGCAACACTCGAGATTCATGTACGCTTCCAGGCCAATTGGCATTGACGGCATAAAATAAATGGTTCGGTCCGCATAACACCATTACATTTAGTGAATGATTTCCATGTCTATCAACAAACATAACTTCGTTACTTGATGGTACATCAATATTCGTTATTGTACCATCAACAGATCCAAAAACATTTGAAAACCCTCCTTTTATATAAAAATTAGGGCCAATGTCCGCCACGTTTTCTGGCCAACACACAATTTTTAGAAATACATTTTCGACTATTGCGTAACAAACGCGACGCACTGTAATGCAAACAGTCCCATTTGTAACGCTGTGCATGGTACCCACACCATGATATTGACATCCATTGCCAAGCAAATGAAGGCACAGTAATAGTTGTTGTTTTTTGTAGTTATGTGCTTAATAAGGTCCCCGATATTTTGTAAAATATATTCTGCTTGTTGATAATTTATACGGAACGATGCTTTTAATGAAAAAACGTTGAATATTCTAAAATTTATCCTCTTTTGATACATATTTTTATTTCTTACATCGTTTGAGAAATAATAAATCACGTCGAATCATTTTTTACGACCTAACATACATTTTAAAAGTATCAACTAAACTTATGCATTGCAGTGCAAACTTTTATTTAGCAAAAATTATAAGAAAATATCAAACAACTGAAAAATAAAAAGGCATTAACTGTTTGTTATTGTGTTATAATTGCAAAGTTTTGGCACATTTCACTTAGCATTTTGCATTTCTTCCTTACACTTTAGATTATCAAAATTGTAAATTAATTTGTATTTAATGTATAGAATCATTATTATTTTAATAATTTATTGTTTATATATACAAATAGTCAAAAAAGTATTCGATCATTTGAGTATGACAGAAATATTGGTGTATTCAGTACAAATAAAATAATTGTAAACAAATGTTACTTTTTAAAAAATAATCCTTTTAATATTGTCAGTTTATTCCAAGTATCGATTTATACAATAAATGCAACCTAATAAAAAAAACTGGAAATTGTAAAAATACCGTTAATTATATGACAAAAAACTATTCGATCATATTGTTAAATTAATAACACGTATTCCGCCCTTTGACCCAAGAACCGCCAGTAAACGACTTCTCATTGATTTGACAAGCTTGCCAGTAGTCACATTCGTAATTTTATTCCATTCTGCCAAGATAATGGCTTTTAGTTGCAATTTCTTGTGTGCGAATACGGCACTCTAAGTTGCAAAGCACTACAACCCCATACAATCACACCATCCCCATTAAACTTAACTGTTTCTTTTATATTACAGTGTTCATAAGCTTCATTTACTTTTCGCAATACTTTAACTTGACCATCAGAACCATAAATATTATATTTGCTTTCGTCTGGAAACAAAACCGAGTCCCAGAACTCATCTGGTTTACCAACCTATTCTCTGGCACATGCGATGCGCATTTTCCTATTGGCCGGTGAAATTTTCGGTCGTTTCCGAGCCGTGTGACCATTATAACCCTCTTTTTGTAAAATATTTCTTATGGTCTGTGTAGAACAAGTCTTTTGAATTTCAACCTCTATTCGAACTTGGATTTTTGGAGTACTTAGCATAGGGTTTTTCTTAACTCTGCGTATTATTTTTCGTTATTCTCTAATGTTTAACACCAATAGGCCCCAGCTCACAAATAGGCCCCAGCTCAAAAACGCACAAAACAAGATCTGCGTACGTTGCTGCATACACAATTAGTGGAAACGACGGTAATCCACTATATTTGTGACTTTCACCCGAAATTCGAGGTAGAACAGTCACTTTGACTGGATCTTTCCGTATTGCAAGCTTCTATCAAAAACATTCGCAACACACTGCAAGTCCAACGGTATCATAGGAATAAGTGGAATGTGCAATAGTTATTCGACAGCTAGCCCGGTGATCATGATTGCTATACAATTAATTTACCCCGCAAGTTTTTACTACTAGTCTTGAGTCATTAAAAATGTAAGTTGGGTATTAACATCAGGTGGTGTAGTGATAGGTCACAACAATTTTTAAGGAATTCATAAATTCTTGCCTGAAGTATACTGTGTCTTCAATATTGCTGACTGTATCAAAAGACTAGAAATGTTGTATTTGCCCAGGACCTTTTGAAAAATAAAATGCTTTATTTCATTGACTGTGTGGTTTCTGGATAGTACAAACAGCTCTGGTAGCTCATCAACAAAGCCAATAATAAAGTTTTTGATAATTTTTTTTAATACCATCAGGTTCCAGTCAGTACAAAAATGATCATACACCCTGATTTAAGAAATATTTACAAAATATAAGGATTTTTTGCAACGAAAATGATAATACACTTTTATTTAGTACGATCCTTGATTATTTTAAATCATTCAAATTTAACAACAAAAATTTGACACTTGTTGTAAAGGTGTAAATTTCAATTGTTCGTATTTACTTTTTTTATTGCTATAAACTGGTGTATGGCTGCTTAATCTTGTAACAAGCTTATATTAACTTATCATCTTATAAATAAAGGCTGATTTAACTTTTAGTTTACTAAATACTAAAATTTAACATAACCTCAATTTGCGATGGCTGATAAATGTGCTGTTTGTAACAAGAAAGAGTTCGGATCTATTAGAGAAAACAAAATTGGCTTAATTGCGATGGATGTGCAAAATGGTTCCACGCTGAATCTGTTGATGTGAAAACGGAGGTGGAATTCGAACATCTGAAATCGAAGGCAAAATGGTTTTGTCCCCGTTGTATTACAGACAGTAATCTCTACGGCAAATATTAATGATCATTCATTGCTGAGTAGATAGGCATGCAAAGCTGTAAAGTAGATGATATCGCGGATGTTTTTAGGCTTCAAAAACGTAATGGGGGAAGTAGCCCGTCAGTTATAAAGGCACGGTTCTTCAAGCACTTAAAGAGGAATCAGTTTATGTCAGCAAACTTTAAATTCTTAAAGAAAAAACCATTATGGATAACGTGCATCGATGCTAGTTTTCCGAAATCGAGGATATTATTCTGGCAACGACACTCGTTAATACAGCAGTCATTACAAGTTGTTATCCTTGAATTTTCCCAGTTATGATGAGTCACTTAAGAGTATGTCATGTTGTACGTGTCTGAACTGAATCTTAAGACATCATATACTTATAAAAGCGTTGAAGTGGATGGTTATAAATTGTTCAGGAGTGATAGGTTGGTAAGCGGACATGGTGGAGTTGCTTTCTATGACGTAGTGATTTTTGTAATTATTATCATGTGAAGATACTTTCTAAGGGCTCTTCTGAGACCTTGGAGTATCTTATTATAAATTCACTAAAAGTTGTTGTTCGTGTTGCTTATATGCATGTTCGATATATTCCGCTTAACGAATCGAGTGAACTCCTTTCTACATTAGTTAAAGGTTCACGATATAGTTAGTTTAATGGGCGACCTTAATATTAATTTCTTAGACATTGTTGTAAGCCGTGAGCTAAGAGCCATCTTTGAGTCACTTAATTTACAACAACGCAAACTCGACCAACAAGAGTTTGTGATACAACTGAAAGACTTCTTGATTAAATTATGTCAAATGTCTCAAATTGGTAACATCTAATTTGAATCAGTCATCGTTTACGGACCATAACATCAGTGGATTTCAATATACATGTTCATGTCAATGGGAAAATCAATTTTGTGCGTGACTATGAAAATGTGGATATACTTAGCCTTCATAGTGATGTGCTAAAGCGGATTGGATTGGTTTGTGTAGAATTGATGGCAAATTTGAGTTCTTATATGATAATATCTCGAGATGATTGAGCCAATATGCTCCCTATAATTTAAAATGATTAAGCTAAAATTCAAGACAATTTCATGGTTTAGTTATGCAATTAAAAATAAGAAACAACTAATTGATTTGGCTAAAAATGTGTGGAAAAGATCACGTTGTGAACAAGACAAGCGAATCTTTAAGAGCTATAAATTAAAATTTAATAAGATGTTGAGAGCGGCTAAGAGGAATTACTTGTGTAATAATTAAGATCCAAAACTTGGCACTAAAGTATTATGGAGAAATTTGGAGAAAAAAACACATTTAAAACTAAGGATCCAGCTGATATTGTTTATAAATTTTCTCCTTACGAACTTAATGAGGAATTAAGCATGCTGGAATTGGAATCTCCTCAAATGATTTTAACTGTTTTAATTTCACTATAATATCTGATGATGATGTTCTTAAGGCAATATGCTCCATAGCTTCTAATGCAATGGGTGCTGACAATTTACTACTGAAATTCTTAAAAATCATAGCTCCTGTGATTGCACCACAATTAACGTATTTGTTCAATAAAATAGTGGAACTTAAATATTATCCTAAAATCTGGAAAATTAGTAAAGTTATTGGGTTACCTAAGATTAAAGAACCTTTAGCACCGTCCGATCAACTGACAGTCCTTTCTAAACTCTTTGAAACAATTATTTCTGATCAGATTAAACAGTACCTTAACACATGTAATTTATTAACTCCGTTACAATCAGGGTTTAAGGAAAAACATAGTACTGCAACGGTGCTAGTAGATTTGTTGGTTTTTGTTAGGAACTGCTTGGATAAAGGCAATTATGCTTTGTTATGCTTACTTGATTTTAGTAAAGCTTTTAACTATATGTCATTGTTGATAAATTGAAAAAACGGTTTTATTTTTCAGATAATGCGTCGAATTTAATGTTGTCATATTTAACTGATCGCTGTCAATTTGTTGAAATTAATGGAGTTAAATCTGGTTACTTGCCTTTGCCTACGGGTGTACCACAAAGTATATAAATGGTATTGGGAGGTTTATTTGGTACTCTAAGTTTCATTTGTTTTGCAGATGACCTCTGAATTTTTTGTGAAAATGTGTCTGATAAATATGATAGAGTATCAGCCATAAATGATGTCATATCAAATAGGAATAATGATGTTGAAAATATTATTACATAGTCGACTGATAATCATTTGTTACTAAATTCGAAAAAGTCTCAAGTTATTATGTTTTCTCAGATGCGAAACCAAATTTATTGAAGATATGACCTCAGCTAGAGCTAGAGTTGGTAGTGATATTATACCTTTCGGTGAAACAGTGAGAAATTCGGTTGTGTCCTTGGATAAACACTTGAATTGGAATGCGCATGTGAATTCTAATTTGCAGAAAATGTACAGTCGTTTGCGAATGCTTTGGCGTAATTCCGCATTTACTCCACCCAACTAGCATTTTGCTATTTTGTTTGACGTGGCAACGTCACAGAGTCAAAAGACGCGCCTATTTGGAAACATATGTTACGAAGTAACGCCCACGATGTGTCTTCCCGGTTACGAAAGTGGAGCAACGCTAAGTGGTAATTGTGTTTGACACTGTTTCGACTATTGTAACTTACAAACACATTTAATATACACAGTGACTAAATTAGTGCCTTCTTGTACATATTTTAGTGGCACAATTAATTCCTTTTTACGGCACAATGCATGACACAATGACGTCTCTGCGTCAAAAATGTTTGTTTATTTTAATAATTGTCAACACATTACACAAATAAGGAATTATTACTTTATATAATAAATGTATTGATCGTATAAAACGATGTACATATTACGAACAAATCGTTGTACTAATTGTGAAGTTAATTTACTGTATGCTATAAGATACATCTAGATATTAATAGGATAATGTCTTACTTTATAGTACGAACACAGAAAATTATAACCTTCAATTCTATGGGAAATGGTATTTTGTTAGTGAAATATATTGGTTTACTTCGAAAAACACGATTGCCCTTAAAAATATGTTATAATTAACAAATATAATAATAAATTCAAAATTTTGTAAATTTAAATTCCGAAAAACAAATTGTAAAGATTAGATTTTAAAGATTTTTCTGAATAAAATATGCTCAAATTGACATTTAAAAGCTTGTTTAGTTTGGTAAAATGCATTAAAATCCTTAAATAAGTTTTCAATTTTTATATACGCCATTTTTATTATGCGACAAATATGTCCGCGAAAAAAAATCCTATTTGCGAATTGCGTTTAAAAATTAACATTCTATTTAGGAATATTGTATTATTTGTGTCATTCAATCTCTAATTAGGAATTGTGTTTATTTTGCGTTAAAAAAGGCTATATATAGGAATTATGGGCAAATTGATTCGTTTCATATAATTCCTATTTATATATTGTGACTATTTTGTGGCAAAAATGTGTGATTATTGCGTCTAATTTGCGTAATAAATAATTCCTAATTGGGAATATTTTTATATATATATAATGTTAATGCCCCTATATGTAGACGGCCACTTTATTTTTTATGGAGTTTGGTAACCTATAAAACAAATAATAGAAATATTTTTAAATTTTTTTTTTTTTGTTATTTTATTTATTTATATATCTCGCAAAGTGGAGGCATTATGGATGGCATTATAGATCAATTTTTCCTAAGTTTATCGGTTTGTTCATAAAATATTTAATGTTTTTGATGATATCTGCATCTGCACAAAATCGGAGAATGTAAATTGGTCCTATTTATATTTGTGACATAAAATTAAAAGGGAGTACAAGTAATTTTTCTTTTGTTACCATTAAAAATACTTAACTTTGTATAGTTTACTAAAAATTACGAAAATACAACAAGAATTTGCTCAGTAACAAAAATTGGATGAACAATTTGCTCAAAAAATCGGTTTAGTTTTAGTCTCAATCTACTTTTAATTATTAAATTGTGTTTCTGCATTGAACACCGCTATTCCATACATCATAAAATGGAAAAATATGTATTTAAACAACCTCAAAAATAAATAAAATAAAATTAAAATTAATAATACTATATATTTTATGTTATTAGTACAAAACAATTGAAATTTAAAATATTACACCAGATGTCAGATACTTTGCGTTAAAAAATTTAAACGCGATTTTTTTTTTGTGTTGAGTTGGCCGTGTAACTATATGCTTTGATTGTATTTTATACAGAACTGTCAAAGTTCAATTAAATTTTAAAATGCCAACTGTGTGCTCAGAAGCATAACATAATGGCTGCCATTTCCCATTTTCACGATATTTACTTCAACTGGAGTGGCCGCAGTAAAGTTCCGCTATCTCTGGGCAAATATTGGATATTGCATGTTGATCGAAATATGCTAAGAAGATCGTTAACAGCTTGATGTGTTATGCGATGTTTTAGGGCCCATATTTTTAAATCATCAATCAAAATCAGCTTTTCTTCTGTTTGTTCGTGTTCATCGTCATCGTCATCGGTGGTGTTAGTATCTGGTTCTTCAGTTTCTAAAATTGTCGCAATAGACAAACTACCATCAAAACATCTATTTTCGTTAACTGATGATTTAGACACAACTTGAAATTCACGGCTCGCAAAATAAGGAAAATCTGTCAGATATGATGGGTTAAAATTTGGAAAGTTAGAACGTTTGTGTATGCGTATAGTAATACTAATTTATAAGACAATTTGTAGTTGAAACGTAAAATCTATAACATTTAAAGTTGCTTAATTCCAATGCTTACTGGGAATTATTCACAAGAGACTGCTCTTGGAGAAAAGAAGTTCCTTTTTCTGATTCTTTTAATGTATTTAGATTTATATCACAATGGGTTACTTTAGAATCATATTTGACGCAAATACCACATTGTGTGTTTTGTTTGTTTCTAAATGGTAATATTCCCAAAAAGGAATTGTTACTCAATGAGCGTGCAAAATGTTCCTATTAAGGATTATTTTTGAGTAACAAGGACAAAATAATGTAGTCGCGAATGACACAAGACACAGTTAGTCGCAAAATGCTACTTGGGCAATTAAGGCGAGGATACTATTAGCTAGGTCTTTTATCTTGAGTAATCTATTTTATTGTGATGTGGTGTTTTCTGATTTAAGTACTTCCTTATTTACCAAAATTAAAAGAGTATATATCTCATGTTTAAGGTACATTTTTGGCTTAAGACGTTGGGATAGATTAACACCTTACTAAAGGGTGATTTTTTTGTGGTTAGGATTTTCATGCATTAGTATTTGACAGATCACGCGGGATTTCAGACAAGGTGTCAAAGAGAAAGATGCTCAGTATGCTTTGACATTTCATAATGAATAGACTTACTAACGAGCAACGCTTGCAAATAATTGAATTATATTACAAAAATCAGTGTTCGGTTCGAAAAGTGTTTCGCGATTTACGTCCGATTTATGGTCTACATAATCGACCAAGTGAGCAAACAATTAATGCGATTGTGACCAAGTTTCGCACTCAGTTTACTTTATTGGACATTAAACCAACCACACGAATGCGTACAGTGCGTACAGAAGAGAATATTGCGTCTGTTTCTGAGAGTGTTGCTGAAGACCGTGAAATGTCGATTCGTCGCCGTTCGCAGCAATTGGGTTTGTGTTATTCGACGACATGGAAGATTTTACGCAAAGATCTTGGTGTAAAACCGTATAAAATACAGCTCCTGCAAGAACTGAAGCCGAACGATCTGCCACAACGTCGAATTTTCAGTGAATGGGCCCTAGAAAAGTTGGCAGAAAATCCGCTTTTTTATCGACAAATTTTGTTCAGCGATGAGGCTCATTTCTGGTTGAATGGCTACGTAAATAAGCAAAATTGCCGCATTTGGAGTGAAGAGCAACCAGAAGCCGTTCAAGAACTGCCCATGCATCCCGAAAAATGCACTGTTTGGTGTGGTTTGTACGCTGGTGGAATCATTGGACCGTATTTTTTCAAAGATGCTGTTGGACGCAACGTTACGGTGAATGGCGATCGCTATCGTTCGATGCTAACAAACTTTTTGTTGCCAAAAATGGAAGAACTGAACTTAGTTGACATGTGGTTTCAACAAGATGGCGCTACATGCCACACAGCTCGCGATTCTATGGCCATTTTGAGGGAAAACTTCGGAGAACAATTCATCTCAAGAAATGGCCCGGTAAGTTGGCCACCAAGATCATGCGATTTGACGCCTTTAGACTATTTTTTGTGGGGCTACGTCAAGTCTAAAGTCTACAGAAATAAGCCAGCAACTATTCCAGTTTTGGAAGACAACATTTCCGAAGAAATTCGGGCTATTCCGGCCGAAATGCTCGAAAAAGTTGCCCAAAATTGGACTTTCCGAATGGACCACCTAAGACGCAGCCGCGGTCAACATTTAAATGAAATTATCTTCAAAAAGTAAATGTCATGGACCAATCTAACGTTTCAAATAAAGAACCGATGAGATTTTGCAAATTTTATGCGTTTTTTTTTAAAAAAAAGTTCTCAAGCTCTTAAAAAATCACCCGTTATAATAAAATATTTGGATGCTCTTTAAATAATTATCTGGGTCTTACAAGGAAGGGGCGTGAAGTGTCCCTCTCCGATTTCGCTGAAATTTGAATATGTGAAAGTAGACTGAAAAATAAGAGATACACATTTTTTTTGTCGGCGGAAAAACACTCTGAGGGGGTGAAACACCCCTCGGAAGTTGGGAGTAAAAAATGGACTTTTGATAATTTCGCCTAGAAAAATCAGTGAAATTTCGAAGAAACTTATTTAGGAATGTGTATTTTAATGAGCTTAATAATATACAATTTTTTGTGAAAAATTCGGAACAATCCAGGGGGTGAATTACCCCCTAACAGGGGTAAAAAAATCAACTAATTGATGTAAAATTCTTACATTAACGCGGAAAAATCTGAAAAAAATATGTGTTACTTAATAAGAGAAATCAAGGTGGACGTGTTCGAGGATTTTTTGAAACTACCCCCCGTATGGGGTAAACTACCCCTACCCTGAATCTTTGAATTATGGAAAGGAGAAAAAAGTTTTCTCGACGCAAGTTTCTTATTACCCTTATAAATGGTTAATACTAACCTATCTCATTAATATTAATAATTTTTAGGGTTCGAAACATCCCCTAATCGGCGTATAGATTTGAAAAATTACGAAATATTTAGAAAAAAGTTCAAAATCTTCTGGAAAAATCTAGAAAAATTGTATAATGTTGCGTTTTTAACAATATCCTTGGTTTGTCCTAGAATATATCGTAATGCCCCTACCTCTACTGACAGGAAGTTAACCACCCCTTTGGCGAAACGTTGAATTTTTCGATTGGGAAACATTTGTTCCGGCAAGAAATCTTTTATTCTCCTTGAACATTATTATTACTATCATCCCTTATCAACAACAATGACCTTCAGAGTTTGAGGCCCCCCCCCCCCTTTCCCCCATGGTAGGTGAAAGTAGAAAAAATTCCGAAAATATATTTGAAACGTTCTGAAAAACGTACGGTTTTGGTTTATAAGAAGTGACTTTTTATTCTCAAGGAATTTTTGGAACCTCAGTAGTGAGTGTGAGGGAGATTTTTTTCTATCCAGATGTTTTTTCCCTGCCTCCTGCCATTATTATTTCTTATTACTGTTAACGATTTTTCGGGATTCAAAACATCTTCCATCAAGGATCAAATTTTTAAAAATTATCCGAACATTTCGGATATGTTCATATCTTTGACAAGGCTTGGTACATATCTATATATATCTTCAGCTGATTATGAGCATATTTATATTTACATTTAGTATGGTGAATAACAAAATATTATTCATACTAGGTTTCACTTGCCAACGGTTTTTATTACAATAAAATATGAATAATATTATTCGTCAACTACAATCGTTTAATATCCAGTAAATGGGATAGTCTGAATTATGAAAACATGTAATAACGCATGAGTACAGTAGAACCTTGATTATCGGAATGTCGGTTATAGAACGACCGGTTATCCGATTAATTCCGCCAAAAAAAACAATAATAATTTGACGGAACCATGATAAGGAAAATTCCTCCTATAATGTACAATAAAGTTTAATTCTACGCAAATATGTATTGAATGCTATCCCAATTAATGCTTTGTGATTTAATAAAATTCGAATATATTAATTGCGATAATCGAGGCTCTACTGTATATACTTATCTGAGAGTAAAATTATTATTCAAATTTCAATTTAGGTCTAGTTAAAGCTATTACATATTATTTTTCACTCATCATATCTTTTGCAGTAATGATAATCATCAAAAAAATGCTTGAAACATAGTGATTTCTTACACCAACCGCAGCGAATTATTGCTACATTTTTACATCCTTCTATTTCACAATTTGTTTCACAAGAATCCCCGAAGCTGAAAGAAACGGGATTTTTGAACTCGTCTGGCCTCCCATCGATATATCCGCTGTTATACCAAGAATATTTAAAAAGAACGATGTAGCGGGGCGAAGACAGTTGATTGTGTACTAATGATTGCAATTTGATGATGTTATTCCTTAAATGTTAGTAAATGTCGTAATATACGAAATCTATAAACGTCAAGAGGTTGAATTTTCCCTGTAGTTCCTCCAGGATTTTTTTTTTATATCTACTTCTTTATTCGTAAAATCTTTTTCGATGTCAGAACAATGGCCACTCCAAGAATCGAGTAACAGTACAGATTTCTTTCCCACAACTGGTAAAAATATTTTTTCCAGCCATATTTTAAAAAGTCCTTCAAATAAAATGTATTTGAATTATATTTTTGCAATAAATATTGTAATACGAAGCAACCATGAATTCCATACCTGAGGTAAGCTTTCCCGAAGCTGAAGCCAATACATAAACATTCTCTGGTCTAAGTAAATTTGCTTCAACAGTGGGTCCAAAAGCTCCACTTTTTTCCTTTAAAACCAGAAATAAGGGAGAGAAAAGTTTTCCATCCGCTGATATCAGTGGTTGTATTGTATAACTATGAGTTGTTGATGGGATGGATTGTACAACACATTCCACTTTTTCTTCCCCTTCAACAGCCAAAGTTCTGCCAGTGTGCATCTCTAATTGAAATCCGCTTTGATCTGAATTATAAACATTTTTTAATCCAATCTTTTCTATATCTTTTCTAACTGGGCATTTTCCAATGTTTTTTTGGTAACAAATTTGTTAATTTTCCTTGACACTATTCTCTGGGCACTCTTAAATTTAGTTAACCACTTTCTTGAAGCCCTGGATCTATTGTCTTCGAAACCTAATTCTCGTTTGGCTTGCAAAGCCCATCTACGCAAATCTTTATCATGAATTATGAGAACAGTATCCCAAGCTGATTTAAAATTTTCTAGCGTGAATTCACAAATTTGAGCAATTTTTTCTCGGAAGGTACCACCTTTATTCAAATAATGGGCCCAAACACTCCAACTGTCTTACTGATTTAACTTTTTTGAATTTTTGTTGAACACTTTGTACACTTAAATTCTTTTTTAACCACTCCTCCAGCAATTGACAGCACGAGTTTTATAGTCGAAAGACTAATCTCCTTCATCTGATACACATTCATCTGTAGGAACGTGAGGTGGGGAAGACAATGTATGCATCACTTCATCTTCAACTATCTGTGGGTCTACGTCTTTAAAAGGTTCTTTGAAGTCCAAGGTTTCATCAGTGCTAATCTCAACATTATTGAACTCGTTCATCGCATCAAATAATATATGTTCAATTTGGTTCTTCAATTCTATTTCATTATTATTTACCGGAGTCTCTGGTATTTTCAATGATTGAAAAGTAATAAGTAATCGATTTACTACATTTAAGGGATTGACCATCATTTTTGTAAACACGTTTTCAAAATGTTATTATTGAATAATTCTAGCTAATATTTTATTTAGAACCAAGCACTGAGGATATGTACGAACGATGTAATTTCTGCCGGTGTATATATATTTTACTATTTTATTAACGAGATATGACCCTCGTTCAATCAAAGGCGTTGATTAACTGCCTGGAAAATAGTGATGTTCCAAATTGGTTTAACCAAATCTCTTTAACCTAATCTTTCAAATGAACGAAATGATCGAAATGGTTAGCAAAAAAGTATCAGGTTATTTTTATATTTCGTTCTTTTTTATTCAATCACTCATACTATAAACTCTATCCAACAGAAAGCATATAAACCAAAATAAACCAGTACATGGATTCTGTTGCCTTTTTACAATTCAACTTGAATTTTATCGAAACGTCATTGTAGTGGTGTGCATATTAGTATACGTGTTTTTTTTTGTATTTTTGACGTCATTTAAGAACACAAAATAATATGTTACGAGTAGGTACATAATTTGTGAATTTATTAAATTTCACAATATTATTTAAATTAATAAAGTGTTGTGTCGCTATTCATATATTGTTTAATCTAATTCCTAGTAAATACATGAAAAAGTAATTTCATTCAAAAATAAAAAATACTTTTTTATGTATTATTTCGTTTTCTATCATTTCCATATTTCTACTTAATAAACAAATAACAAAACAACACATTGATGCGATCAAGAGACACGATAATTAAAAAAAAATATGAATTATGAAATATGAAAACTAATTTTATTTAAGTTTTATCTAGATATTAATGAAAAATTCACAAAAAAAAATTGAAATCGAATCTATTTTCTTATTATCTGTCATTTTTTCCTTTGCTTGCGAGCAGAGGAAATGTATTGTTTCTCTACCGGTAGTATCATTTATAAAATCGGGTCAACATTTTGGCGAAATTTCATGAGGATTTGATTCACTCATACTGTATACGTATACAAAATTCAACTTGAACCCAGAACTACAAACCATTTGTGTACATACATCTCCACGAAATAACTTTAAGGGACAACTTAAAATTAACTAAAAATCAATAACAGAAAAAGAAATTTTTGAAAATAGTTTTTATTAAATATAAGCTTAGTGACATAAACAGAAAATATAAACAAATTTCATTTTTTTAAATTAATTTTATTTTAAAATTATAATATAAAAAGAATTCATACGAAATTACTATAAGGGACAAACTTAAAATTGACCGTTAGTTATATTTATTTAAATTATAATAAACTATTAATAATTAATATGATCACCCTTAAGTCGGATTACTTCACTTAACCTATAAGGCATAGAATTTGTTAAGTTGCATAAAGTTGCTGAATCAATGTTATTCCACTCTGTTTAAATAGCATCTTTGAGCTCTAAAATACTATCGAATTGTCGCCCAGCTGCATACACTTTTTGAGAGAGTTGGCTCCATAGATTTTCTATAGGGTTTAAGTCGGGATTAATTGCAGGCCATTCGATAACTGGTATATTACTTGGTGAAAAGAAGTTTTTAGTATGCTTAGCATTGTGTATAGGCGCATTGTCTTGTTGGAATTTCCATTCATTTTCATATAACTCGTCTCCAAAATTGACAAGAACATTGTCGAGCAGTTCGACATATTCATTAGATGTCATTTTATTAGAAATGAAACATATTGGAGACTTGCCACGATGACCAAATGCTGCCCATAACCATAATTGAACCATCTTGAAAATTTCTACGGTGCCTATATTCACGATCTTGACGAGTATTTCTCCAGTACTTTTGGCATTCATCCGGCCCATCTAAGTTAAATTTTTTTTCATCACTAAACAACACAAATTGTCATTCTGAATCCCAAAACTTGTATTTTTCAGCAAATTTGAGTCTCCCAATTTTGTGCCTTTGTAATAGCTTAGGTTTCGCTAGCCGTTTATCATATTTAATATTTACACTTTCCTTTAAAATTTATTGCACCCTTCTTGTAGATACAGGAAGATTTAATTTATGCCGAATTTGAGCTGGAGAAGTCTTTTTAATAACGGCTAAGCGTTTTATTTCCCTTTTATCTCTTTTGCTCAATAGGGGTTTACGACCTAATCTTTTTATAGTAACATAATCTGACGGATTTGTTACAAATTTTTGAATTACATTTTTTCCACGGTTTAATTTAGCACCTATTTCCCGTATTGTCCATCCGGATTCTCGAAAACTTATTACTTGTATTTGTTCTTCTTCGCTTAATTTGGTTCCTCTTGGCATTTTACTTTTTTTTACCTAATAACATGTTCCATTTTCGTAAAAAAAATATTTTAAAATTCTTAAATATATTTAATACTTACGTAAAAATATAAAAAAATTAAATTTTGAACTATTAAATTGTATTTAACTAATTTTTTATCACTTGTCCCTTATACCTATTTTGCTTTACGAATAGTACAAATAAGACACGATTCGACATTTTTAGAACACAAAAGGGAGTAGAAAATAATTTCATGGTTTAAATTTAACTACATAAATATGAATTATAAATACGCATTTGTACATCAAGGAAAAAATGCGTTTCATTAAATAATTTGAAATTTCATTTTGTCCCTTATAGTTATTTTGTGGAGTGTATATTGATCTCTTTTATATATACGCGAATACAAACAAGTCAACTTGTAAAAATAAATATACTGATTATCGAAGTGTATTGTATTATACATAATATTTAAATTACTCAAGTTAAAAAGAGAAAAATATATTATATGTTAACACGATTTTGTGATGCACAGCACTATATTTGACAGCACATTACATCGGAAAACACTAAATATAAAAATTAAATTGCACGATGTTCTGTTTAGTTTACGTTGGGTTCCAATTATCATAGAAAATTAAATAAAGTTTTTTTTTACTTTGTGATTTGCAAGTATAATTTAGATCATTATTTTCAATGTCTCAAATAAAATTATATTCTAATCCTCGCACTTACATTTTACGAACGTACGTACGTACAACATGCAAAATACCTTGAAATTAAACTGTTTCCTTCCTTTGACAATAATAACGTACACAATTTGTTTCTGTTTTTCTGCATTGTTTTTGTTTAAGAAACAAAAGGTATAGGTATATTCCTCTGAAGCCGATTTGGTTTACGTAGATCAGGTAAAAACGATTAGGTTAAAAATATAAGGTTAAAATAACCTGGTCAGTGGGGAAAAAGATCGAATCGTTCTTGGTTATCAAATTAACCAGTTTTAAGCATCACTACTGGAAGGCAGGGTAGGCTCTTGTGGATATGGAAAATGACGTTCGCCGTTTCAATTCTGTCCTTATTTATAGAATTCTTATTCATCAGATTGTCGCTCGACACAAATGATTATCTCTCCCAATGAAAATAGAACGTACATTTTTATTAATTTGTTTTCATCAGAAAATTTTATCTACACGAATACTAATCTATTTTTGAAAAGTTATCAAAATTATTGTTTTCTTTCACAACTACGGAACAAAGAGAAACGTCATTTGTCTATATCCAAATTGGCTGGGCTATATATGAATGAGAATTTAAAGCTTTTTTTGCCATCATTAATGAAACGTGCTGCGAGAAATTCTGAGACTGCTTCGGCGAATAATGTAATATTTCACGAAATTTTTTTCATACTGAGACGATATTCCATATACTTTCGCAATTGTTCTAATTCTCACTAATGTTATTTTCACATAGACTAGAGTACTTCAAGGACTCACTAAAGGGGTAATCAACTCGCTACAGAGGAGAGGTTCCGAAAGTTCCTTGAGAATAAAAAGTCACTTCTTATAAACCAAAACCGTACGTTTTTTCAGAACGTTTCAAATATATTTTCGGAATTTTTTCTACTTTCACCCACCATGGGGGAGGGAGGGGGGGGGGGGGCTTCAAACTCTGAAGGTCATTGTTAATGATAAGGGATGATTGATCGACTTCGTCTCGATGACCGTATATCTAAAACTAAACAAACCATATTATTAATTAGCTATAATGTAATTAACCTTAAGATTTATCTAGTTATGTACATCACTATATTTTGTATGTTAACACATCGTTTGGTGGCATCAGCTAATGTAAATCGTGTACCTAAAATGATAAAGAGATACCACAAAGTATCTAGATGCATTTACAAGTAATATTATGTATACTTATCTGATTAATTGTATATGTATCCTGTTCTGTAGCACAATCACTTGATTTATATAATTTAATAGTTGTGATGTGCTGGTTTGACAGATTATGTAGAACTGTCAAATGAATCAAAGATTGCTAAACGTTTTTTGTACTTCGGATATTGTTGATAGATGTCACTGCAGGGTTAGTGTTAACTATTGTCAAGTAGATGTCACTAGACATTAATAATTAATAGAAATAAGCTTTTGATTTGTATTTTGTAGAAATAAAAGAACAGAACAAATTGGATGGTGACGGCAACCACATCAAAATTATAACAATAAAAATTGTAAAGTACGTAGTCGGGTTTATTGAGTTTGGATAAGTGAAATTGAAGTACAGTAAAAGTAACCTGTACAGATGATAGTAATAATAATGTTCAAGGAGAATAAAAGACTTCTTGCCGAAACCAAAGATTTATTGCCGGAACAAATCGAAAAATTCAACGTTTCGCTAAAGGGGTGGTTAACTTCCTGTCAGTAGAGGTAGGGGCATTACGATATATTCTAGGACAAACCAAGGATATTGTTAAAAACGCAACATTATACAATTTTTCTAGATTTTTCCAGAAGATTTTGAACTTTTTTCTAAATATTTCGTAATTTTTCAAATTTATACGCCGATTAGGGGATGTTTCGAACCCTAAAAATTATTAATATTAATGAGATAGGTTAATATTAACCATTTATAAGGGTCCATAATTCAAAGATTCAGGGTAGGGGTAGTTTACCCCATAGCGGGGTAGTTTCAAAAAATCCTCAAACACGTCGACCTTGATTTCTTTTATTAAGTAACACATATTTTTTCAGATTTTTCCGCGTTAATGTAAGAATTTTACATCAATTAGTTGATTTTTTTTACCCCTGTTAGGGGGTGTTTCACCCCCTGGATTGTTCCGAATTTTTTTCAAAAAATAGTATATTATTTAGCTCATTAAAATACACATTCCTAAATAAGTTTCTTCGAAATTTCACTGATTTTTCTAGGTGAAATTATCAAAAGTCCGTTTTTTACCCCCAACTTCCGAGGGATGTTTCACCCCCTCAGAGTGTTTTTCCGCCGATAAAAAAAATACATATCCCTTATTTTTCAGTCTTCTTTCACATATTCAAATTTCAGCGAAATCGGAGAGGGACACTTTGCGCCCCTTCCTTGTTAGAATATTGGTTCTACAATATACAATTATTACAACTCGCCAACCTATATACATACCTATATGATAAGCTTGTGTTTGGTCAATCAAATCGAACACAAAATAATATTGGAAATGCTCGTACTAATTATATGAAAGGGTCATTAATGGGGAAAGGTGTTAGGCTATGGAATAATATTCCAGCTAACATTAAATGTTTAACATGATTGGGCCGGTTCAGGGTGGAATGTGTGAAATATCTTAATAATCAATAGCTTATTAATTGTTAATAAAATTTTGTATATAATATTTGAAGATTTTGTTTTAGTTTTAATATTATTATTTTTTATGATTTCAATGTACTAAATTAATTTTTTAAAATAATTTTGTATGGATTAGTGTAGCTTTAGTAGATTTATTGCTATTTATTCAATGTAATTTTATTGTAAATTACATAAAATGACCTAGTTGCCATGTAGTAATAAAAATAGACTATTAAATAAATAAATAAATTATGTTTCATAGTTATTTTAATATCGAGTTGTTCCTCGTTTATATTTGTAACCTCAATCATATTGAATACGAGCCTATACAAACTAAAATGTAACGATTGTGAAACGTTCTGGTGGTGTTAGAAAGAAAAACTACCAACTTTTTTTAACGCCAAATAGTAATTAATATGAAATGGACTGAAAAATCTGTGTGTCTAAATGTTGCCTAAATATTATCCAGATTCCCCATCACACAACATTTTACAATCGGGACGAGCGAAAGATTTTAGATTTGGTGAGAGAATAAGCAGCCATTAATTTCGAATTTTAATTCCAAAAAAAGAATTGAATTGGCGGAAAAATTAAAAACAAAAGGCTTCAACTTATGGAAAACGGTTGTGTTTACGAATAAAAGTAAATCCAATATTTTTGGAGTCGATGGGAAAAGTAAAATTTGGAGAAAAACCTGCTACAGCGCTTGATCTAAAACACATCATCCCAACTATTAAATATGATGGTGGGTCGGTTATGCTACGGGATTCAATGCCAGCGGGTGGGGTAGGTCAACTTGTTTTTATAAATGCAAATTTGAATCGCTGGAAAAACTTAGGTATTCTAAAGGACCATTCACAACCATCCAAGGAACAATTACCGCCCGCGCCATCATGGATGGCGAGACAATGATCCTAAGTGTACGGGCCACATTGTGAATCGCCTGACCTGAACCCCAATGAATATTTATAGGATGGTTTTATGGTTTTAAAAATGGGATAAAATTCCACCGGAACTTACTAAAAAGTTAGTAGAATCAAGGCCTAGAAGAATGAAAGAGGTGATAAAAAATAAATGAGGACCAACTCGATATTAAAATAATTATCAAACATAATTTATGTAAATGATTTAAAAAAAAAATCAAGGATCGTACTAAATAAAAGTGTATGATCATATTTTCGTTGCAAAAAATCTTGATTACTTTCTTTTTTTTTATTATAAACGATACATGAATTTGTATTTTGTATTTTTGAATTTGTTAATTTGTAAAATAATTTAATTTAATAAAAAACTGCTATATAAGTTCTAAAATCCTTATATTTTGTAAATTTTTCTCAAAAATAAGGGTGTATGATCATTTTCGTATTGACTGATTGTATCTAAAGCCTGTTTCAATAGGAATGCTGGAAATTCATAGTGATGAAGGATTTTAACGTGGTAATGAAGTTTATCTAAAATAATTTAAAAATTAAAACAACAATAAAAATGTCGTAATGGTATTGGTAAAAGTAAGCATTGAGGCGAATTCATATCACGAATATTCTATGAATTTGAAATAACTATATTTTTTAAGAATTATAATGTTCCTGGGTCCAAGATATACTCCAAAGTTATTAAAAGTTATAAGTGTTTTCCAAATATTACCTACGAACTTCAGTGATGTAGGTAGACTGCTTCGACTGAAAGGAGTATCCCTAGTAAGTTATATGTGTCTAACAGGGTGTTTCATGAAATAAAAAAAGCTGATATTTAATGGACTTTAAGAAGCGCATTCTTCACAATGCAGTGTAATCGTGTTTTTATTGAAACATACTTTTATTTAAAGTAACTTTCAGCTAATCGAAACATAAATATTGCCATATTTTAATCAATTTAAACAGTTTTACCCATTTAAATGACATTTTTAACTTTTCTATCCTAAAGATAAATTTTCCACAAACGAGGTTCTAACACAACTAAGGTTTACAATGTATCTCCAGTATATGCAATTTTGAAACTATACAAAATAATATTTCTGTCGGTATAATCATTAAGTACACAGGTGTAAATTTTAAAATATGAAACTTTAATTTCATCCCAATTCCTTTGCATAGTAAACAAATCAATTAAGCATCATTTGACGTAAGATCAACCAGATAAATAAAATTTGGGGGAACACTATAAAATAAGGTCAATATACCGCTCTAAAACCAATAAATACCCTCATTAATAATATGGAACAAAAAGTTAAAATAACGCTGTGTAATAATTCTTATATAACGAACATATTTTTTGCCTGACGAGTCAGCTTTTTAGTTTTATAATAGAATATAAAAGACACGTAAATTATAAAGAATTTCTTAAAAATTGTGTTTCTAGTATCAAAAAAGCTCCCAAAAATATTGATTTCTCACTGTCTGATATTAATTTTTTTGGTTACTTATTTCTATTAAAAACTATAAGTAGGCACATTGGAGAGCTTTTCGACGAAAAAAAAACACTTGCTATTTTTTTCGTTTCCGTTATACATTTTATCCACAAAACTTTTGTTTATTGACAAATTTGTGTAATTTAAAGCAAAAGCTTTTGCGATAAGAAACACAATATAAAATTAAATGTGAAGTTAAACAATAAACGATTTTGTTTTATAAAAGTTGAGTTCTTTTTATTTTATTTTACGTCAACAAGCAAAAAAGCTCTATACTGTTTCAAACACTGTGTATAGTCGTATTGTTTCGTCTTATGTTTCACTTTACATATAGGTACTCTTCAGCATCACGAGTAAGTTAGTTTATCTTAGTTAGTCTTAAAAACATAAATTATTTTTTTTATTTGGTTGTGGGTGTACTGGCGCTTATGAAAATTTATGATATCAAAAATATTTGTTTTTGAATTGATAAGAAAAATATAAGAATAACAATCCTACATATATACATAATATTATTAAGAAGATGAGGATCAAATTATTAAATAACGCAAAAGTAAAAATGAATAAATGGAATGATTTTGGTTTTTGGATCTTAATTTTTAAAGTAAAATGAAAATAAATTTATAACGAACAAGGTTAGAATTATATTCCTTTATATACAGCATATTTTTGGGGTTGAGAAATTTTCCTCGGGAATAAGATTATTATTATACATTTTGGGGAATGTATGTATGTGGATTATGTATTATTTATAGAATTTGATTTAGAATTTTTTGTATATAGTAACGTAAGTACGTCTTTAGAGAGCATCATTTGCGGTATATACGGAAGATAATCATATAACATTCGTGTGGTACCTGAATAATATGTATAAGAACGAAATATAAGTCTTTCGCATACAAACTAATTTAAATTTATAAATTGATTCTAGATATTATGTTATAAACAAATTCATTACATAAAAATAAGTACTTAGTACTTATCACTAGGTACTTATATAAATATAAACTAGGTATGCTCACTTAATGATATTATGATGTATAACATTATACTAAAATAAATTCAAATACAATTACTATTTGCAGTGAACGAGAAAACCACTTTAAACTTATATTTCTCGTTACGGGAAAAGCCCATTAAACAGAATTCTATGTATAAACGATGGAGCGCAAAAAATTTATTTTCAATTTAATTTCCATTCTTATCAATTTGAAATTTATGTAATTTAATTGATAATAAAAATCATTTTCACAAGTACTTTTTTTATAAATTGTAAACTTAATGTGTTATATATTGAAGTCATTTCGAATACGTATACAGCAGAGTACAAGTTATTGCGAAGTTACAAAAATGTTAAAAAAGGGAAAAGCTTTTTTTCCTCCGTTGCTGTTATTATTATTATTGAGATATTTGCGAAAGACTTGAGAGCATATATATAAAGTATATATGGAGTATTAGAGGAAAATTGTATACAACAAAATTGATTCCTCTTTAAGAAAGTAGAATTTTATTTTATTTTGAATTTAGATTTAAATTTGGTGATAAGCAAAGATACGGAATGTAAAAATGTTGATGTCATCTCGAGGGAGTGATTTTTTAAAAGGGTTTTTTAGTTCGATTTGTATTGTGTGTGAATTTTATTTTTGTACTTAGTGCAAATATTTGGTGTATAAACCAAAATATTTAAGTGTTGTGGAATTTTTGATTTTAAAGCCATTATCTATTATTTGCTCTAACATAAATATTTTTAAAAGTAAAAAGTTTACAAAAGTTTTGGTATATTATTCTGAACTTGTTGTATAAATTTTTTGTGTTTTTTCTGCATTTCAAGTATATTTTGAACGATATATGTAGATTTTTTGAACAATAGTTAAATGATTTAGGATTGGCACAATCTTCCAGCTTCGATAAGGTTCCATTCATATTTGTTTCAAAATCATCTTTAAATTTAAAGACCTGCCTGGAAAAAAAAAATATGTTTACAATCGATGCTAACGATAGAATCATTTTTGTTTGAATGCTGAGCAAGTAGCCAGCACCAGCTGTATGTATAAATTTGAGTAAATGGTGAACTTTCCAAATCTCAGTAGAAATTAAATAAAAATTTGTTTCTCCTATCAACTTTCTAGGCCTGAAATGGTTCTCAATGTTTTGAGTTGATAATGGTAGGACAAACTATGATGAGCTCCACACAGTGTCCAAGTGCCCCTGTGTTTCTATACAAATTTAAATGAAAATCGTCTATAAGTTCCAAGACCTTTCTGGGTTGGGAATGACAATAGACGTTTTAAGATGGTATGAGTGCTGAACAAGTGGCCAGTACCAGCCGTATGTATAAATTTGAGTAAGTGGCCAAGTTCCAAAATCTTAGTTGAAATTAAAAAAAAAAATGTTTCTCTTAATAACTTCCTTCTCTTAATATTACTCATAGAAATAAACTGTATGGTGAGGTACCCAATGCTAGTCGTATGTAGGGATAAAAAGTTTCGATATAGCCTCATACAAACGCCAGTCGTCTATAATTTCGAAGACCTTCCTGGGCCGAGAATAGCAATTGTTGTTTTTAGGTAGCACGTTATCGAGTGAACTCACCTCAAAGTGATTGGTGCAATAAAAAAAAAGTTGCGTGACCATGACCAAATAGCGTGTAAAGCGGATAAAGTCAAAACAATTACTGTGCTCACAAAAGTCGATTACTGTAATAAAATTTCTGATTTTATGGCAGAAAGCACAGCAATAGAGCTTGATAGGTATCCAGTTACGTATTTTAAGTCTTCGGTCAGTAAGTGTATTAACTAATGCTAAAATTGTTTAATTGAACTGGTTGGAAGTACTCTGTCATGAATCCATCTGCTTCGATTGCTTATGGTTTACCAAAAATCCTTAAGGAAGGTATTTAGATTAGACCAATAGTCGCGTATTGCCGTGAAGTGGAATCGCCCTTTCAAGTGTAATATTTATTACTTTTAATACTATTTGCTGCAGGCGAAACACACTTACACTTAATAAACACATTTTTTTAAACACTTGTTTTTTATTTCGCAAAATTTCATTTTTTTAATATTTTCAAAAAGGTTAAAAATCAATCGATCGATTTTCACTTGGTAGGTCATCATATATAGTTGAAAAAAAGCAAAAAATAGTTCGAGTTTTACGCTTTAACTTTGTATTAAATAACTTTAATATAGTCCTAGTTGCATATCCGTTATTCGAGTGATTTTTTAAACTTTTTGAAAATACTCAAAAAATATAATTTCGCGAAATAAAAAACAAGTGTTTAATAAAATGTATTTATTAAGTGTAATATTTAATAGATAAGGACCAACTGTTGGCGCAATTTTGGAGTAAGGGCTAAAGATTATTTATCTGGTTGCAATTAATCAACATTCTACAATTTAATTATAAATTTAGACATATTACATATATACAACCCTACATATTACTAACAGTATTTTGCCAAAAATCCACCATTCCGGTGGAAGGTGGCTACGGAAGGTGTCAATTTCGGTGGACAAGTTTTGACCAAATATCACTGAAATCTCTAAATGTATGCAAAAAGCTTCGGTTTGAATTCGCATTCTGATCAACTAAACCGTCTGGAAAGTATATGGGTCAAATTTTTATACGTTTCTCTTTAAATATTTTCAAAAAACGAAAAAGCTTTCATGAAAGCTACCGGCCAAACACAGGGATCTCCTAAATTTTCCAATAAGCTTAAGTGTTAAGTTTCATCCCAACCAATTAATGCACTTGGGCAGTAGAGGGCTGTTTTTTGGTGAAAAATAGATTTGTCAAAGAACGACATTTCCGCTTGAGTTGTTGAAGAATGATTGGGATTTTACTTCGTCGAGGAAAGAAATGTTAACAACAAATTTGTTGTTCATAGTTCATATGTAAAGAAAAAATACCAATAAAAATTCCCCACCATTCCTTATATAAAAGCATCTCGCTCATGAACAATATTTTTATTCTGTGCGCAAGTGCAACGGCTTGTATTTATACACTTGCGTGGATTTTGAATGGACATACGTTTACGCATACATAGATAATTAACAAATAATATGCCTACTAATGGAGAGCGAATAAAGAGTTTTCAATATAGAAAAAGGGGAAAAGAAAAAAAACAGCAAGTCATTTTTCCCATATCGGTTTCTCTCAATTTTGTGTTTACACTTTCCGTTTGCACAATGCACAGAATAAAAATAGTGTTCATGAGCGAGTTGTTTTTATATAAGGAATAGTGGGGGATTTTTATTGATATTTTTTCTTTGCATATGAACTATGAACAGTTTTAAAATTCTGTGCTGAACAATTTTTGAGTGGTACATTGCATTTTTAAAATGTTGTATTTGTAATATAATTTTTATTTTTAATTCAAAACAGACGCATTGACTAAAACTGAATCAATCATATTTTTATTTACTGATCATGTGAAGTGAAAAATAATGAAAGTATTAAAGTAATAAGTTTCATATGATTGTTGTTCATGATTGTCTGGAGGAAAAGTATTGTATTAAAAAAGTTAAGTTTTGTGATGTCGTCAAGATATTCATAACATTCACAAAATTGGAAATACATAACTAATTTTTATGTCATTATTATTATAAATATAAGAAGTAAAATTATTTTAATAATTTAATAAAAATTCCAAAAACTTAATTCCAAGAATCCTAGTTTCCACAAACTGTAAAAAAAAATAAAACGGAAAAATATTTTTTACGTAAATCTGAAAAAAATGTTCGGGCAGCGAAAATCATACTTCTCCTTCTACTATTGTCTTCCTCCTGCCCTAAGCATCCCTTCTCCATCAACAAATGCCGAAAGACTAATCAATTTATTATTTTCTGGCAACGTTTTACTGTTTAACAACATTCTAATCTACCTCTAAAATTACCCATCTGAACCGTCCGAATGACTGACAATAACACTGCCTCCAACTCACAAACCTCCAAAGTACCAGGGCAAATAGTCTTCTTTGTAATATTTCTGCCCATGAAACGAAAACAGTAAGCTACAATGCGCTTGAGTCTCATTACCGAACTAAAATTTTCAATGTTGAAAATATCTATAGCTCTTACGGAAACAAAAGATGACTGTTCCTTTTTCAGCTCAGGCAACTCCTGACTGTTTGCAATATTTATTTTACTAACTGGCCACTTTAGCTCATCATCCTCTAAAAACAAGGGACCGTGCCAACAAACATCCAAAAGGCCAATCTCATGAGGTGAAACCCCTCTAGACACCAAGTCAACAGGATTTGATTTCCAAGCAATGTGTCTGAATTTCAAATGTTTACTACCATCTAAAATTTCGCTCACCCTATTGGCCACATATTTTTTCAAAGTGTGGTGTGGAATCTTTAATCAGGACAAGGCAATAGTCAAACCAGACCACAAAACAACTTTTCCAACATTTATCTTTAGAGACGCCACCACATTTTGAACTAAATTAACAAGAAGCAATATTGCAGTCAATTCTAACCTCGGCAAAGAGATTACTTTTAAGGGAGCTATTCTAGATTTGCTATATAGGAGATTCATAACTACACTATCATTATTGCTTTTGCAGCTAAGATACACACACGCGTCATACGTTTTTTGCGACGTGTCACTAAAACCGTGTATTTCTATATCACTAACATTTTCTGGAATGACACATCGCCCCAATCTCAAATTATTCAAACATTCCAAACTATCTCTAAAATTAATCCAATCTACTTTTAAATTCTCGGGTATGTTAGCATCCCAATCTAGTTTTTCCATCCATAATCTCTGAATAAAAATTTTTGCACTTTTACACAATTTACTAATATCAGACAATATTGATCTTTTTGTAATTCTATTGCTGTCATCCAATGGCTGAACCAAAAATATGATTTCATCGCAAAGTGTTGACCAACGTAAGCCCAAAGTTTTAATTATATCATTGACATCCAATTCATTTGGATCTCCTCGATTTTCAATTGTAATATGATTTAATAACTCCTTAGAATTTGAATACCACTTTCTTAATCTCATCCCTGCTGATGAAAACATTTTAGTTAATTCATCATACATTGCAATACCTTCCTCTAATGTTTGACAACGCGAAAGTAAATCGTCTACATAAAAATCAGTCTTTGAAATATTTGACGCTAATGGGTAATTTACTGATTCATCTACAGCTAACTGTTGGATAACACGTGTTGATAAGTACGGCGCAGATGTCGTTCCATAAGTTACGGTCTGTAACTCGTATAGCTTTAGGTCATCACTGAAATTTTCTCGCCAATAAATCCTATGAAACCTTGTATGAGATTGCTCTAACTTAACCATCCTGTACATTTTTTCGATATCACTTGAGAAAGCAATGACATGCTTCCTGAATCTCAACACAATTGAAAATAAATCCTCCTGAACTACAGGACCTACCATTATTAGATCGTTCAACGAATACTAAGACGAAGACTTCGCTGAAGCATCAAAAACAACTCGACACTACCGCCAAATGAGGTATGAAATATCCCGACCATCATCTACCTCAGTACAAAGGCTCATATGTCCCATTGACTCATGCTCTCTTATGAACTCGATATAATGCATTTTCAATTCCAAATTTTTATTTAATTTTCTTTACAAAACATTGAATCTAGGAGAAGCCATATTAGAAGAATTACTCAACAAGCTACTATCCATTTCAAAAGGTAGTTGTACAATAAATGTAACATCTTTATCTTTTTTGTGAGCGTCACTACAATGCTGCTCACATGCTACTTCCTCAGCTGTACGAATCTTATTTTTATTATTACAGCAGGACTCCATAACCCAAAACTTTTCCAATAAACTATTCAATCCAGTATCCACTGTTTTCGGTTCTAATGACAAAAAGAAACTCTGGTTGTCTGATCTACCCTCCAACTTTCCATCAATTACCCAACCAAAGTTCGTATTGCGAAACACTGAGAGTTCTTCTTTGACAATTCTAAATGACCATCTTTCAAAATATCCCAAAATACTTCACTTCCTACTAATAAATCTACAGGTAGGTATATTGAAATCTGGGTCGGCCAATACCTAATAAGATGGAATGGACCATCTGGACATATTGATATACTGATAGGGCAATCCATTGCTAATCTCAGATGGTACCAGGAATTTTAAATGTTTACAAATATCAGTTTTCGTACCATTAATACCGCGTACAGTGTTATTATCTTTTTCGACTTTAATTCCCAATTTTTTGACTAAGTCCATAGATATAAAATTGTTATGAGAGGCTGAGTCCAAGATTGAATATACTTCTGATTAGAATCTTTTATCAAAATAATGGCAGTGGTTAAAATGACCTGTTTGTGCACAATTTCTTTGCACAAATATGTAGAACTATTCTGAGCAAAATCAACCTTTGTAATATCGACATTTTTATTATTATCCGTATTTTTACTATTGTCGCTTTTATTTGTTCCATTTGACTCCTTGTGACTTCGACTATCAACTCTCATATGAAGTAAAGTGTGAAGTTTATAACCACAAATTTGACATTTTTTTGCTTGACAGGACGTAAATTCAAAAACTGTACACAATTTTCGAAATAATGACTACCACTTTGAAACCGCCCGAAGGTTTAAGAAGATTTGGACATTTGTCCTTGACCCGCCATATTTTGTTTAGGTCTATTGGAACGACGAATATTTTCCACTACATTCAAAGCCATACAACGGGATTACAAAAATTCAGAAAGCTCCTTCCAAGAAGGGAGTTGTTTTTTAACAAGTTGGGATTCCCAGTTCTTTTGTATATCATCATCTTAGTAACAATATGAACTATCATCATATCCCACTGATCAACATTCTGCTTTATTTTTTGTGATGCACGCAAATTGAGCTCAGTGCGATCAATAAGATTTTATATATCTGTACCAGATGGCTTATTGAGGGACTGTAATTTAAATAATTCACTAAAATGTTTTTCTACCAAAGCATGAGTATCATCGAATCTGTCCACCAACGCCTTCCAGGCGATGTCAAATCCATCATCAGAAAAATCGATTTGATCAATAATTTCTTTCGCCTTTCCAACAACAAACATAACCAAATACCACATTTTTTGAATTCTGGAATTTATTTGAGGATTATCTATAATGATTTTTTTCAAAAGAATCACGAAACCTTAACCAGTCATCTAATTTTCCATCAAATACGGGTATTCTAATCTCTGGCAATTTTGCCTTAGAAAAAAGACCACCTGTACAGTCACCATTTCTTGAAGACGCATCACCACCTAAACCTAATTTATCACCTATGTCCCTCACTAATTTATTAATATTCAAAATGACTTCATATTTACCTTTTACATTATAAAAGTCACTTCCGAATGATTCGAAATCCGTATTAAATTCATCCTCATTTTTTCCAAAATCGGGATCGTCAACTGATGAACAAAGCTCAGAATAAATTTCAGAATATTCATTTAACAAAAGCTTTAAATTTTTATATCTAGCACCAACTTGCTTAAATTTCTTATTTCATCAGGATTTTTTATAAACTTTAATTGCAACGTGAGTTTCCTCTTAACGGTTGCTCTTTTGACATTCAATGATTCAATTGATGCTATTTGTTTCCAAATTATATTTTACACCCAAAACTCAATATCTAATATATCTCAAAAACTAAATACCTTTACTTTTGTTGCCAAAAAATATTGAAATTGCTGATTCAAACGACAAAAGGCCCACGTATCCAAAAATGCCTATTTCCAATTACAACTATTTTCACTACGATGACCAATTATGGATATCTTCTTTTTTAGATGAAACTTTTTTTTTCAAACCAAATCAACCAAAATATCTGGCTCGAGCTGGACCGTGAATTGTCTTCGACTTTGACAATTTTTGTTGATATGTGGACTGTATTAAGTCAAATACAAAATGCTACTTTTCAGCGTAAATACTTCTTTTGTTCTATTTTTCTTTTTTAACGATACATAAAAAATCGGAGCCGCTCGAAACGCGATATTTCAAAACGCGATATTTCGAAACGAGATATGACAAAACGAGAAATGGTACAAAATGCGATATTTCAAAATGTGATGTTTCAAAACGCGATATGGTACAAAACACGATATGGTACAAAACACGATGTTTCAAAATGCGATATTTCAAAACGCGATCTGGTACAAAACGCGATACGGTACAAAACGCGATATTTTAAAACGCGATATTTCAAAATGCGATATGGTACAAAACGCGATATGATACAAAACACGATATTTCAAAACGCGATATTTCAAAACTCGATATGGTACAAAACGCGATATTTTAAAACGCGATACTTCAAAACGCGATATGGTACAAAACGCGATATGGTACAGAAGAATGTGCATTGCGAAGCTACAGGAGCGCAGCGACCCGCCTGATATCACCCGGTCCTATACTCCCGCTTTTATCGATTTTTAAATTCCTATAAACTGAAATTATTTGTAAGGAGCGGAGCGACTGGAGCGCAGCGACCCGCCTGATATAACAACGGGCTGTCGTCCCGTTCCTATCAATTTTTAAATTCATATGAAGTGAAATTTTTTTTACCTAACTAAGGAGCGAAGTGCTTACGTGATATAATCCGATCCTATATTCCCGCTAATATCGGTTTTTAAATCCCTATAGTGAAATTAAATTTTCCTTTTTCCAGAATGTACATTGTGAAGCGACCGGGGCCGACCCGCCTGATATAACCCGATCCTAAACTCCCTCTCCTATCGATTTTTAAATTCTTATAAACTGAAATTAAATTTCCCCTTTTCCAGAATGTACATTACGAAGCTACGGGAGCGCAGCGATTCGCCTGATATAACCCGGTTTTATACTCCGGCTTGATTTTTAAATTCCTATAAACTGAATTTTTTTCTAACTAAGGAACGACGCGACTGAAGCGCAGAGACCCGCCTGGTATAATCCGTTTCTTAACTCCCGAACTGCTGGTTTTTCTTTCTAACTAAGAAGCGAAGTGCTCACCTAGTATAACCCGATCCTATACTTCCGCTAATATCGGTTTTTAAATTCGTTAAACTGAAATTAAATTTCTCCTGATATAACCCGATCCTAAACTCCCACTCCTATCGATTTTTAAATTCCTATAAACTGAAATTAAATTACCCCATCACCCGTCTGATTTAACCCGATCCTAAACTCCCACTCCTATCGATTTTTAAATTCTTATAAACTGAAATTAAATTTCCCCTTTTCCAGAATGTATATTGCGAAGCGAAGGGAGTGCAGCCACCCGCCTGATGTAACCCGATCCTATACTTCCGCTCCTATGCATTTTTAAATTCTTATAAAATGAAATTTAATTTCCAACTCACCCTCCTAATATAACCCGATCCTAAACTCCCTCTTCTATCGATTTTTAAATTTTTATAAACTAAAATTAAATTTCCCCTTTTCTAATCGCTGCGCTCCCGTCACTTCGCAATGCGCATTCTGGCATTGCAGGAGCGCAGCGATTTGTCTGATATAACCCGGTCGTATACTCCCACTCTTATCGATTTTGAAATTGCTATAAACTGAAGTTTTTTTTTCTAACTAAGGAGAGAAGTGCTTACCTAACAAAACCCGATCCTATACTCCTGCTAATATCGGTTTTTAAATTCCTATAAACTGAAAGTAAATTTCCCCTTTTCCAGAATGTACGTTTCGAAGCGACCGGAGTCGACCCGCCTAATATAACCCAATCCTAAACTGCCACTCCTATCGATTTTTAAATTCCTTTAAACTAAAATTAAATGTCCCCTATTTGGATTATAAAAAAAAATTGAAATAAAATAATTGAAATAACAGTAAATTTTTTTATTTGTATAAAAGTTGGGATTTGGGGCGGTAGCCCTCAATCTTAAGGTATAAAATTATTTAAAATAATTATAAAAGCATTTGTACTTCGAAAAAAGAAAATATTTTTTTCGCGTTTGAGTTGTCTTTTAAGACCATTTGGGGCATTTAGGGCTACTTGGGATCATTGAGAGCTACTTGGGGTCGTTTCTGGATATTTTCATGGCCATATTCGTAATCAGCATTCTAAAGTACCTTCGTATACCGATTTTCAGAAATGTTGGAGGTATATAACCTATTCGGAAGTATAACCACGCAGTTAAAATTTTTGGCCGTCAATTGATATCAGGTGCAAATTGAATGAAAAATTGAATTTTATTAAAACCTTCAATGTTGGGCATTGCTGGATCTTGGACATTTTCATTCAGTCCCTTGAAATTTCATATATTTATTTTTACAAAATTGGTAAAAATATTCTGTATATTGACAACCTCTATATATTGTAACTTGGACACTTTGAAAATTATCGTCTAATCTGTAATAAATTACCCTTTATTGGACACGAACATTTTTGATCAATATCAGTAATTCGATTTAATGATAAAAAATATCACGTTTTGTACCATATCGCGTTTTGTACCATATCGCGTTTTGAAATATCTCGTTTTGAAATATCGCATTTTGTACCATATCGCGTTTTGTACCATATCACGTTTTGAAATGTCGCATTTTGAAATATCGCGTTTTGTACCATATCGCGTTTTGTACCATATCGCGTTTTGAAATATCGCGTTTTGAAATATCGCGTTTTGAAAAATCGCGTTTTAAAATATCGCATTTCAAATGGGGCCCATAAAAAATATATTCTTTTTGCGCATCCCGGTTATATAACAAAGAGAAGGAAAAGCGCATTCATACATACTAATACTATCTTAAATTATACCAATCAAGATTTCTACAGGGAGCATCAAAATAAACTGACTAATGTGCAAACAAATTTTTAGTACAAAATATTTTATTTACAAGCGACACCACTCAACATCAGTCACAACACACAAACCAAACTTACCGAGATTTTGCCGAACTAAATTTGTTACTTCAAATCTACTTAAGCTTTGTAGTAAGCAAAACACAAACACTTCAGGACTAAAAAACATTGCAACGAATGAACCTTTGTATAATAAACAGGCCTAACGGGACTTTCGAAACCACAAGCGGAGGCTGCCACACTTCAAACACATAGATTGAAGTTTAACTCTGATTAGTCAATCTGTCTAGTCTCTAGAGATGCCGAATTTTGGTGTAATACATTTATTTTATCAATTCTCGTAGTTTCCGGTTTAAAATATGATCTGAACTAGTTTTGTTTACACTTTCTTTATTTTAATCGTTTTTTCGTAAATCCTATTATACTTTTCAAAATATTTGCAATAAAAACGAAAATCTCGGGAAGCCGCCACTTCGGGTAGACGACCTAGGACAATAATAACTTGAGTTACCCAATTTATGGTTGAAGCTTAAATTTAAAATTGCATCCCGATCAATCAATCCGTATGGGCTAAACAGGACCCAAAGTTTGACTGAAAAACTTTTTTTTTAATGAAAATCGTATTTTATGTTAAATTTTGGAAAACTGAATCGAAACATTTTCTCTCGTAAATGATACACGTTTAAAAAAAAATTCCTATTAAACCTGTTACTAACCGGACAAGTGGTGCAGTGGTTAAAGCTTCGGCACTTGGACCGGGAGGTACTGGGTTCGAATCCCATCAGAGGCTAGATGCAAATCGAATTTTCATCATCGATTACGGTCGGTGATGTTAATAAACACAACTAAGACCCTCTGATGGAGTGCAGAATTCAGCGCCGACCCACCGTCCATGTCAATGTACAGGTTGACATGGAGCTTGCAATGTGCAGGTGGTAATACTGTAGTTGTGTGAGTAGGTGAATAGGTGAATGGGTTAATGATGTAGCGTGAATGCGTGGTATCACAATGGGCCAAAAAATGGCCTAAGTGTCAACCACTGAAACCTAACCTAACCTGTTACTACCGCTGGAAAAATAATAATGTTTTTGGGGAAGTTGTCACCTCCGATTAACTTATTTATGCCTCAATTCACTACAATTTCCAGTTTTGTAGAAAAGTTTTAGACCTGTAATTTCATCCCGATCTGGGTTTTACATGGACCGAATATTTGTTGAAAGATGTTTTGCGTTAAAAATCTTCCAATCGAACTGATCTATAGTGTTCCAAATTTAATTTAAAATATTTTAGTTCATAGTCGTTTTTCTAATAAATGATATTATTTTAAAAATATTTGCAAAATACTGAAAAAGCTCCTATAGAAGGTGCCAATTCTAGTAGACCGATTTATGAAAAAATCGTATGCACATATACATACGCACGTAAAGCTGAATCGGTAAACCTGGAACAATGTAAAGGTGAAAACTAATCGCGATTACATTACTTACTTTTGCTACGCAAACCACATTGATGTCGGTATATTGTGATATTTCGAGGAAAATTGGATGTTTAAGCTTTAATAATGTCATTGTTGATGTTAGAGTCTTTACTGTATACAATGCTTACTTCAAATTTAAACATTAAATTTTTAGAACAAATATTATCGTCGTTAAAATGATCCGAGCCCTAAATCGATATTTGTATGTTTATTACTTATTTCCATATATCCTCGTTTAAATTGACTAAGAAATAAAGTGTAAGCCAAATGTATCCTGCAGCTACGTACAAAAAGCAAACACCCTTTGGATTACAAACCACGTATACATCAAATTACCCATATCGCACAGCACAGCACAAAAATTAACACTTAAAGCACTCTTTTTTTACGAGTATTGACTATACTGCCACATAAAAAAGATACAATTTTCAAGGATGTATCACATAGCACAAATCTAAAACTATGTTAAAGCAATAATCAACTTCTTTCGTCATACTATACTATATACTCGTACCGATTTGTACGAGAGATAACGAAAAACATAAGACATAATAGGATATATATTTTTATTTTGTCTGGTGGTGTGTTGACTTCAAAATCAATTTTCTTCAAGAAAGTATCAAAATATCTTTAAGCAAAAGAAAATTATTTTTTTAATGTTATTTTTGGTGAATTTTTTTTTTAGAAGACGACACAATGAAAGACAACGACGAAAAATGTGTAAGCAACTAACAAAATATAATAAAATAAATTTTTATTAGTATTTTAATCCTTGGTAATTTCTTTCATCGATTTTTATCCATTGATCAGATATTGAATTTTTGTTGTTCATTTCCTTTGTTATTTCGTCATCACGAGGGTAGCTGAGAATCCGAAAGAATCAATTTTGATGATATTTTTATTCTAATTATATTGAACGCAACAAAAAAAAAAATGGTAAACTGAATTCTAAAGCTTTTTTAATACAACGGAGAGATATAAAAAAAGTAACAAGAACTAATCGATAATGCTACAACATTGTTGTTTGTCACAATATTATAATCTCGGTCGTATAAATAACAAAACTTGTAAAACGAATTTTCCTTTTTATTATACACACTGCGGGATAAATTTTCGAACGACCGTAATAATTGTTACACTATATATATAATGCTGTGTGTATTATTCAATCACTCTGATTTTGTTTATACCCGCAAAGAAGTACTTAACATAAACCACATAATGTCAAAAATATGTTTGTGGTTTTATGTAATACAAATTTTTGTCTGAACATGGCGATGAATATGTATATACCGTAATAAAATATATATACATACAATATTATGCTCGTTATAGGATGTAAAGCAGCTTTAACAAAACCAAAAGATATCTACTTCACTAATTCTGTCTAAATCTCAAAGTATATATGAAATGAAAATTATTTTTACATAAAAAGAAATGTTCCTTTTCTATAAATACAGAGGAGGATACATATTCTGTGTTCTAGATAAATATTTTTTTTTTGTAAAACCATTTTTCAATTTCAAAGGATTTCATTTTTGACATATTTTTTAGCATTCCGGGACTAAAACCCGTATTATATTTTTGTAAAAATTCAATTAAAATTTAAATATTTTTCCAATTACATACACAAAATCATGTCTTGATTTAAATTAAAGTCAGATCAATCATGATGGAGTTATATAGGATATACTACTCAAATATATTGTCTTTCTTGAATGGCATCTTTTATGCATATACAAACTGCTTAACTGTTTAAAATGTTTTATTTAAATATAAGATCAAAACTCGCAAATTTTGGTTTGATATCACTACGTGGTATATACCTGAACCAATCTACTAACAACTGTTATACGTATGTAAAGTGGAACTCGCAACATTATCCTATCTTAAATGTGTTCGTCCTGAACAGACATATTATCCAATGTTGGATCGCTTCAGTCTATGAAACTGCACAAGTTTTTAACCACCTCCCAGCTGTTCTTTTATTCCAATCTTATCGTACATTTTGGGAACCGATTTCTGGAATTGTACAGCGACACTGAAATATTTCGTTCGAAAATCTGCAAGGCTCCCACTCGTGTTGCATTTCCGGCTAATTTTTAGTGTTCGATCAGCTACGTTATTTTTGTGGCCTCTTATTACTTATCAAACGGTCTTTTTTCCTCTTTCTGGACCCTCGCCGCTACTTACTCATCATGTACCTGCGGCCCTATGCATAAATCGAGTCGGAATTATTCCCCTATAGTAGGGTGACAAATATTAGTAAACTTGCAAACAAATTTGGAAAATGATTAATGTATAGCCGGTGAAAAATTAGAATATTCGAAAGAATATTACACCAAATTATATTCCGATTTCGAGAATATGGCACCTGATCTGTTCTCCGCCTCGTAACATTCTAGCTCACTTTTCTCCTTCGTTCTTCTTCATAACATTTATAAGGATCTCTGTTTTTCTGAGCGTAAATTCACTTTAGCAGAATTGGACTATCCGGGATTGACCCAAACATTTGCCTCTGTCTGACCTTGGTTCATTCTTGAATGTTCTTTGGGCTTCTTTTTTCGGTGTCTGTACTTTTCGTGAGAATTCAAATTACTTATCCCGGAAATCAGACTGTGTTCGGACGTATAGTGAAATATTTTCTCTAAACCATCATCTTTAACTCATTATCTTTGACTTTTGATGTCACCTAGCTCTATGTATGTTTGACTGTATAATTTTATATAATTCCAATAGCTTAGTGTTGCTTGCTTCTCTTCTTATTTCTTTTATTTCTGTATTATTATCGGAATATAATTCGCGCAAATTTACTGAAACAGTTGGCAAACTTGCTTAAGCTTGTTCAGTTTCATCAAAATCCATCACTGCAGAGTGAACTACTCAAACGACCACATAAACATTCTATTGTATCGAAACACAGAAAAAAATCAATAATATTGCCAGTCGGATCGAAATGTCAAAATTAAAGTTGATGGATTCTAATATTTTAGTACCAGATGGAACAGCAACGATCGCCGCACGACCTAGCGTAAACGATGGAAACCACTTTTAGTACATCATTACTGCTGTGGAGAAATTATTTTTAGTTGGTACTTTGCGACAGGGCAGAGTGAATGTCAAATTCTGTTTTCGTTCAATAAACCGGAATAAAAAACAAATTAAACAAAATCAAAGTTTTTTTTATTGTTAATTGCAATCAACACTTTCATTGGTCCTTCGAGCCGGATACCGAAGCTAACCGGCAATACCATGTCATCAGCTTCAGGAGGTTAACAAAAAAAAAACTTTGCCACCGCGTGGGCTACGTAGCAGCCATTAATCAAATTTGTGTTGTGCATAAAATGGACAAGCTTAATAAACGAAAGGGAATAGTAAAGGGCCAGCTCACTTGCCTTAATAATTATATTGATACGCATGGTGCGGGACTGGCTTACGATGATCTCAAAACTCGATGTGACAATACGCACAAATTATATTCGGAATTCATTGCAACCGAAGACGCCATATGTCAAATTGATGCAACCGCACCATCTGAAATGGATACCGTCGATGATCATTACTATACGATCATCCCAAAATTGCAGGCGCTAATTCGGATGAAATCTGGAAGTCATCAGTCATCAAATCATGACCAGTCATTCGATGCGACTGCTAGTGTCAACCCCACGTCAGACTTTAAGCTGCCGTCTCTAACAATGCCAACATTTGATGGAGATCTGAAAAACTGGCAATCGTTTTACGATATATTTTCATCCACCGTTCATGAAAATATATCATTGTCACCAGCACAAAAGTTTAAGTACCTAAAGGGGCTCTAAAAGGGCAACGCCTATAGCTTGATCAGTCATTTACGCGTAGACGATGCTAGCTACATTGAAGCAATCCAGCAGCTAACCAAACGCTACGACAGGAAGAAACCGATAGTCGAGCCTCACATCAAATCATTCTTGGACCAACCAAGAGTAAGCAAGGCAACCGCTATCCACCTTACGGCATTCCATGATAATTTGGACGAAGTAGTAAGAGGACTAAAGGCATTGGGCAAGGACGCAGAATCACGCGATCCGTGGCTCATCTTCATGGCGATGGAGCGACTTGATGACGAGACAAGAAAGGCTTGGAGATACAAATCTGCTGAAGAGGATTTCCCGACGCTACAGAGCTTCCTAGATTTCCTGTTAATTCGCGTCGATGCCCTAACAGAAGTAAAATCAACGGTAAAGAAACCTGAGACCAAAGTTCAACCAGTTGCTAAGATGTTACACACTGAAATATCACAAATACCCTGCAAACTATGTAAGGGAGATCCTCATCGTCTGTTTGAATGCACACGGTTTAAATCCATGGCATTACCTGAGCGCAGGAAATTTTTAAAGGAACACCAAAGATGCTTCAACTGTCTTGGAGACAATCATTCCGTCTACCAATGCCGCTCAAGAAGGTCATGCAAAATTTGCAGAAAGAGACATCACACTCTTGTTCATGCAGAACCAGATGACAGTAAAACGGGCAATCAAATGAGCTCAATCGAAACCAGTTCCAGCAGCGAACCCAAAGCATCAACGAGCGAAACCTACACTGCGACTACAGAAGAAATCTACACATCATCTGTCGTCAAGCATGCAAATATCGCCAGTGAAAATGCAATGTTGCCAACCGTGTTGGTCGAAATTAAGGATAGGTTCAACAACTGGCTTATTGTACGAGGATTGGTGGATTCTGGTTCAACTCGATCATTCCTCAACGAATCGTGTGCTAATAAATTGAACCTAATCAAAACAAATGCAAGAGTTTTTGTAAGTGGTATCGGTGGGACCAAAGCAAGATTATCAAAGGGACGCACACAACTCATGATAAGATCGAGAGTCAATCGTGATGTCACATACCAAATTGCAGCTCTAATCGTACCCAAACTCACCTCACACCTACCATCGAACCCGGTAGAAGTTGACGTACCAACGAGCGATGTGGTTAGACTAGCTGACCCTACATTTAATAAGCCGGGCCCAGTAGATCTATTAATAGGTAGCGATTACTTCTTCGAACTACTGGACGATGGCAAAATACCACTAGGCAATCCATCGTTAATGGCACAAAACACCACACTAGGATGGATAGTAGGAGGCCGATTCTTATCACGGCTCAAAACGTTAAATGAGACGGTACACATATCGGAAAATCATGAGGTGAATATCGACAAAACTCTACGATCTTTTTGGGAGGTTGAAGATATACCAGAGGTGTCACAGTATACGCCAGAAGAATCAGCATGTGTCGAACACTTTGAAACCACAGTTACAGTTAACAGTAATGGAAGAATAATAGTTGGCTTACCATTTAAAAGGATCCCGCCTCTATTAGGTCATTCATACACGTCAGCCTTACGTCAGTTTTACAGTCTGGAGAAAAGGTTATCTACCAACGAAAGGCTGCGCTTGGAATACATCAAGTTTATGAAGGATTATGAACGGTTGGGTCACATGGCTGAAATTAAGCAAAACGAAATAGCAAGACCAAATCATCAAACATTTTATCTGCCTCACCATGGCATATTTAAAAAGGCAGATACATCAAAATTACGGGTGGTGTTCAATGGATCGCAAAAGACGTCAACTGGACAGTCACTGAATGACAAGTTGCTGGTTGGGCCAACCGTTCAACAAGGGTTGTTTCAAATTCTATTGCGATACCGAAAGTATGCATTCATATTCAGCGCCGACATCGAGAAAATGTATCGGCAGGTGATGATCCGTCCCGAAGACACCGATTACCAGCGTAAAGTATGGAGAGAAACACCGGATCATCCATTGAAGCATTACCGATTGCTGACCGTAACGTACGGAACATCATCTGCTCCCTTTTTGGCAACGAATTCGTTGAATTATATCGCCAACCAATTGCAGAACAAATACCCAATCGCGGCTGAAAGGTTAAGGTCCGATGTGTACGTCGATGATGTGCTCACAGGGTGTCACTCGCTATCCGACGCGTCGCAGTTACGCGACGAACTGCTACAAATAATGAACTCGGCAGGCTTCACACTCAAGAAGTGGTCAGCGAATCATCCCAAGCTATTGGATAATATTGAAGCAGCGGACTCTCATATCACCGAACGAGAATTTGCAACCATCGATTCAATAACGTCCGTGCTAGGATTGTGTTATCAACCATCGCGAGATGTTTTTAAATTTCGAGTGCGTCTACCGCCACACAGCACAACCACGAAGCGGGGACTACTCTCTGAATCCTCAAGGTTATTTGAATTCATATTATTTATTTATAGGATATTTTCAATCATTATGGCTGGAAAAACTTGGATGGGACGACGAATTACCTGAGGCATGTCGAACAAGGTGGTTAAACCTTCGAAACGATTTTGGATTACTTGATGAGATAGAAATCAAGAGATGGTTATACACAACTGATGATACTTTCGAAATACACGGATTTGCCGATGCATCGAAGGATGCTTACGCTGCCGTCCTATACTCGCGTGTAACAACACCATCTCAAGAGGTTCATATCAATATCATCGCCGCGAAAACAAAGGTAGCGCCCATAAAAACGCTATCTATATCGAAACTAGAGCTTTGTAGAAACTAGCGCCACTCGAGGAACAACACCAGGCGAATTCAAAAATGATATCCTTTGGTGGAAAGGACCCTGTTGGTTATCAAGCAATCCACTAATCATACCAGAAACGAAGCATGGTCTTTCACATGAATCCGAAGCAGAACCGCAGGCGAATATCGTTCAAAGTTCCAATGAGTTTGAGCACCACTTGAACGAGATGATGTCTAGGGTCTCCAGTTATCCGATGGTAGTGAGAATTGTGGCCCGAATGCAAAGACTGTCGCATAATGCGAAACGATCAAATTCACCCAGAATTGGAAGTATTACTGTGGATGAATTTAACAATGCTGAGACCTACGTTATTAAACACATTCAACGCCAATCATACCAAGCTGATATCGAATCCCTCCAATCTGGTAAAATATCATGTAAAAATAACCTATGAAAATTATATCCATTTCTTGACAGCCGTGGCATATTACGAGTCAGCGGAAGATTATCAAATTCGGCACTAAATTACGATACGCAGCACCCGATTATACTCCCACCAACACATATAGTAGTGAAGAGAATGGTCCACTACGTTCACAGGAAGTTGTGTCATGCCGGCACGTCTCACATGGTTTCGCACATCAAACTGAGATTCCATATTGTGCGCGGAAAGCATCTCATCAAAGGAACAATCAACCAATGTGTGAAGTGGCACCGATATAAAAAGAAGGTTCAACAGCAATTGATGGGGCAACTACCCTCAGCACGGGTTAATCTTATCCGACCGTTTATGCAAACTGGCATTGACTATGCCGGACCATACTTAATCAAAGCCCATCAAATGCGAAGATCGAAACTTATAAAGGGGTACATTTGCATATTCACCTGTATGGCGAAAAAGGCAGTCCACATGGAATATGTGACCAATCTAACCACTGATTCATTTATCTCTGCATTAAGCAGGTTCCAATCATCTAGAGGAATCTGTTCGGATTTATTCTCGGATAATGCTACCAACTTCATAGGGGCTATCAATCAATTGCAGGAGATGAAAGATTTACTTCATTCGGAAAGTTTCTCGGGCAAGGTAATCGATTGGACAGTCGACCAGGGCACTAAGTGGCACCTTATTCCACCAGCAGCTCCAAACTTCGGCGGCTTGTGGGAAGCTGCCGTGAAGTCTACAAAACTCCACATCAAACGGGTCATCGGAGAGACTATATTAAATTAGGAGGAATTCCTTACGTTCTTAAAGCAGGTGGAAGCGATACTAAACTCACGACCATTGTGTCGGAATGACGAAGGTGATGACCCATTGACGCCAGCCCATTTTATATTGAGGCATCCCCTCACACTTGCTCCAGAAGCAACACTGGCCCAGTGTAAGTTAAATACATTATCGAGATGGCAGATGCTTCAAAAATTCATCCAGCAGTTCTGGCGTCGTTGGAATGATGAATACCTCACCACCTTAAACCAGTTAAACAAACTACGTCATCCAGCTAGCCAAATAAAAATTGACGACGTTGTCATCTTAAAGGAAGACAACATTTCACCAGCGAGATGGCCACTAGCAAAAGTGGTTGAAGTACATCCAGGGCGAGATAATTTAATTCTGGTAGTCACCGTGAAAACAGCTACGAGCACCTTCAAAAGACCGATCACCAAAATCTGTCTGATCCCAACGATTTACTCATACGAGTCAAGGGCGGGGGAATGTTCAGTTTCATCAAAATCCATCACTGCAGAGTGAACTACTCAAACGACCACATAAACATTCTATTGTATCGAAACACAGAAAAAAAATCAATAATATTGCCAGTCGGATCGAAATGTCAAAATTAAAGTTGATGGATTCTAATATTTTAGTACCAGATGGAACAGCAACGATCGCCGCACGACCTAGCGTAAACGATGGAAACCACTTTTAGTACATCATTACTGCTGTGGAGAAATTATTTTTAGTTGGTACTTTGCGACAGGGCAGAGTGAATGTCAAATTCTGTTTTCGTTCAATAAACCGGAATAAAAAACAAATTAAACAAAATCAAAGTTTTTTTTTATTGTTAATTGCAATCAACACTTTCACACAACATTCCGCATATTTCATCTAAACACGCAGCGGTCTCTCTAACAGTGGTTTTGCCGACTAGTTCTGAGGCTTTTGAGTTGTGGGGATGTTGAGATTTGCGTGGTTTTGGCCTACACTGTAGAATAACAACATTATAATAATAAAAAGATCAAGCCAACGTGCACTCCGGTCGTGTGCACAATACAGTGGTCGATTACAATATAAATTTGATTGACATTACCAAAAAAAAAAAAAAACAATTTTAAAAAATTTCATATTGAAAATAAAAATTAAAATTTGAATTTAAAATTTGAAAAATTGAATTTAATTTTAGGGAAATAAAAAAAAATTTGGGGGGGGTATCACTGACCCACTTCACTTGGGTTGCAGTGTCTTTCACCGAAATGGGGTGAACTTCTCTTCCCTTTTGACCAAAAATGCTGTTGGGTACCCGCCGTAAACCATAAATTGGAATGGCTTCAACTCGGTCACCCGTAAAACGCAATTTGAAATGGCCTCAATAGGCCACCCGTTAATTGTAGATGTCGTTGGGTGTTTTCTCGCCGTAAACAACAAATAAAAACGTTGGGCGTGGGCTCGCCTTCCCGTCATTTCCAATAACTTGCGAGGTATATGTTTCGAGGCGAGCTTCGACTTGCCCTATTTTATTTTATAGCTGGCCATTCACTTTTATCTCTAGAGACTTTATTTCTTCTCTTTTATCTTTAATTTGAAGATCTTGAGTGTGTTGAATTTTATTGAGATTAAAATCCTACACCGCAAACAAACCACCTGACGCCACTCGTTGTGCTGCCAATTTTGCGCTCTGGTGCTAGCCTTGCTTTAATATTTTTTCACTTTAATGGTCTAATTTGGCATTAAATTTAGCATACATTCTCTTTTGTTAAAATGAGAATATACTTGCATCATATTTCCATGTCCAAGTATAGTTTCTTTTTTTTCAGGAGAAGGCGGCTGTACTGAAATGTTGTTTCTATTTCATCCGTCGCTCCGATTTCTTCGTTTTTATTTCTTTTTCGCAATGTGGGACTTTTTGCTCATTGTTAATGGTACTTGGTGGCATCCCGGATGGTCCTAGCAGTCCAAACAGCTTGTTTTTATTGCTTTTGGTTGAAATCCTGTATTATTTTCGCTTGGGCTTGATTTTTTCGCTATATGTATTTGAAACGCTTCTTCCGAAACATTACCGATTTCGCGCTGCACACTTGTATCGCATTTGTTCTTTAGATGTTATTAAATAAAGCGACATTTTGGGCATTGAATTTTTTCGTCCATTTTAAATTTGAAAAATGTTTTTCGCCTGACGAAATATAATGGTTTTTGCATGCTGGATTGGATTGGTGTCTTTGCGACAGTAGTAACTTTGAACTTATTAGGACGCAAACTAAAAACTGAGGAATATCGTTTGCTATTATTTTGCGTTGTATTGCCGTATTGTGATTCACGAACAGATTGTGCCACTCAACTTTGTTTTTTGCCCAAGGTAGCCAACATATTTTGTTCCAAATTTCGAAATAACAATTTAATTTATTTGATTAGTCGTTGTAGCTTCAATGTTCATTTTTTTAGCTTAACTTCCAGAAATGACGAAAGATTTTAGCTCTATCAGTGTCCCTTACGGTATCACAATGATCGTGAAATTTTAAAAATTATTTGCATGTTCCACTCTACACCCATTTTGAACTCGTTTGATAGCATTCTTTTTGTATATCATTTATTTAAATTTTGTACTGCTTTCCGTTGATACTTTACAAGATCTGTGATACCTTTTTCGGGACGTTTTTCTTAAGCTAATCTTGTTCCATTTTCAGTAGATTCGTGTTCGATTCACCATTATTTTCATCCGTCGACTCTATTGGACTATATAGCCAGACTTTACTAAGTAGTACACATTGCGTTCCTTGTTATTTCATATAAAGTAATTTTGGAACGAAAATTTAATGATTTAGTAGTGGCACTTCACATTCGTAAATTGAAATCTGCGTTATCTTAATTGATTAATTCCTTGTGATTTACTGATAATTCGTTTGAAGATAACAAACTCTGAGTATCGATAGTTGAAACAATTATATCATTCGAGTTAATTTAATGAAGGATAAATCTGCTAAATGACATTTCCAGAAACAGATAAAACTTTTGCTGCAGGTACTGTATGAGTTCCCAATTTAGTGGCTGGTTTAAGCGAATAATATTTGTCGATATTAATCTTAAGCTGTAACTTCTCCCATGAGTCACATCGTTTCGTCTCAAATTCTAAAAATATTATCAAAGTTGGATACTCCTTGCCTATGGTATCTTCAGCTTACATTCTTCTTGCCTCTAAATCAGATTTCTGCAAAAGAATGAAAATTATTACAGATGGTAAAATTCCAATTTATTAACCCTTATGTGAGTACCCTTTTGCACTTTTAAACGTCTAGCTTTTTATGTTCCAGTCATAATAAAAAGTTTTAATTTTATGAGAACTTCTAGTTCAATTGATAAATTACGATCATACATAAAAATTAGAAATTTTACAACTTGTACGCACGTGAGAGCAAAAAGTAGTTGAGTTGTACCAATCAGAGTAACAAAGGTACCCGGGTATCTTTACATATTTTACACTATATTATTGAAAGAAATAGTATGCAAATATTTTATATTTTTGTGTTATATGTCGTTGTATTTCATTGTTTGTAGTTCTGTTTATTTATTTCATTTAATTTATGTTTATATTTTTATTTATTTCAAAAAAACTAACCAACATTTATTTATTACTATCGATCATTTTTTTCATTGATGTGATATGTTGGATTATTTACGTTTTTTTACAGAATATTCTTCGAAAACTGACATGTAAAATTGTTTTCAATTTAAGTAATTTTTGCAAAATCCCTTCTACATTTTGAAATTGCAAAGAAAATTAAAAAAAAATCAGTTTTAAGAAAAATTGCATGTAGGGTACCCGGGTACCTTAGTCACTCAAATTAAGATATTTTTTCTTCACTCACATGAGGGTTAAACACAAACTTATAACGCATGATCAAAACCAAAGGAACTCGAAAAAATCGATACAATTAATTTAGTAATAAAATTTTATTTTTGCAACTTCAAAGTTCACTAGCTGACCTGTGACTGAACAATCATTCACGTGAATACATTTTGTTGAATTTTTGGTTAAAAAATGATTAAGAAGATTTTTTAAGATGTAAATTTGATGCACTTTTATCAAAAACAAAGTAAATTCATATACACGGTTAATTTTTAAATCTTAAATAGATATAGAATGTCATGACAAAATTGTATTTTTACACTCACAACTATTAACATCAAAATGTATGTAAACTCATTTTATGTTCTCTGTTTTGTTTAATTGAGATTCAATTACAAATTTTCTACTCATTTTGTCATCACAGTGTTATGACAAAAACATCGGCAATTTTAATAAATTTTGTCATTGTCACGGTGTAATACGCATGATCATAGATTCAATATAAACATATTTTGTCATGGCATACTGGCGTTGTGACAAAATTTTGCTGAAAACACCTGAGGTACCCGTTTCAGGTACTTCCCGGTGGAATTTTTCCGATTTTTCTAGCAAAGGCACACTGCTATATTTATGTCGACCTACCCTGAAAAACTTAAACGGATCGGATCATGTTTAGAGGTAATTTTAGGGTTGAGTTTGAAAAAATAAAGGTGTCATCACGTTTAATTACTGTGTTATCAAAAACAAATAATTAATATGTTATATAATTTATATGTTATCAAATTATAATGCTTTTTTTAAAAAAGAATTCCGATTTAACTAAGATCCGTTAAAATCCGGAAGACTTACATCCTATCAATTTTACGAACACATTTATGTTATGGTGGACTTAAATTTAGAAGAAAAAAATTGTCTGGCCGGACAAGAGATATAGCTCAATTATTGCTCATCAAATGCTCATTAATTTTGACTACTCTGTAATTTATAAGTTTTTGTTAGAGATTAAAGATACAGAGCAAAAAGTTGCAGAGTAAAAATCGATGATGTGTTTATCGAGGTATAATTGGGCCATATATGACCACGAGAGCCTTGTTAGAATTACTTGTTACGACGCACAGGTATAGATTAGGATCAGAGCTATCAGAACGAAAAATATAATGGAATCGCGAGCTTATACTAAAATTTAAAAGTTACAGAATAAAAATTGCTGAGTATTTATTGAGCTATGATTGGGCTGGATCTTTAGATGTGTGTATTCTAAAAACTTAATGCCGTCTTTAATTAATATTATAATTTTATTTTTTATGATTTTATTTTTAATTTTTTTTTTTGTAGTACGTATTAATCATACATACATATTATGTTCTTAACATCGAATATTTTATTATTGAAAAAACTTCAAATTTGAAATATAAGAATGTACTAACTTGTTACAACGAAATGTGTTTTTCATTTAGTTATATGTACACACGTTGCGTTGATGCAACTTACATAGTAATGAACCCGGTTAATTAATAATTATTCATTAATAATTAATTCTATAATTAAAAGTATCGATACTTATATTTTGTATAAATAAATTTTCTATACTCAAACTCCTTCTGGGTCGCTTTGTATTATGATAGAAAAAGGTAATATAATTCTCGATATAAAATAAACTATTTCGATAGTCAATTGTACTTGTATACTACTATTACAGTATACAAGTATTTACAATTGCATATCGCGATAGTTCATTTTATATCGTGATAGTTGTAACGCACACCAGTTAAAAGCTAATGTACGTTAACAGAATATTTCTGTAGAGGTTTCAAGCGGTCATTGTGATCCCGACTAGGGCTCATCGTGTTGGGGTGGGGTTTGAGAAACATACAGAAATCTGTATTAGACCGCGTGATTATTCTAATAAATTTAAATTAAACTAAAAATTTCAGAGAAACAGACATCAAACATCAACCATCAACCTACCATTCCGAAATACCCACTCTAGCTCATCCTCAGCCTCAACTTGCTTTAGCCTCTCATGATTTGTTTAACAAAATAAGAAGCCAAATAATTAATTTTAACAAAGATCAAATGCATGTTTTATCAAACAAAAAAAAATTTGTACGAATCAAATAAACAAAATTTTATTTTTTTAGGAATAACTATAATCTACCTAAACCCCTGCTAGCTAATAACTAAAATTAGTAATTGTTCATTTAACTAAAATTATTTAATTTATTATAAACTAAATAAAAAAATAAAATAAATTCGAAATTTAATAAAAATTTGAAAACTAAATGAAATTAATAATAATAAACAAAAATTAGCATAAAAGTATATTTCATTGAGAAAAAAAAATTATAATGTTTGAAAGACCTTACTCAATGTTGCATGCTGGTATAGTTGAATGTTGCATGGTGTTAAACAAATGTTGAATGATGTTGTATTTACTTGCAACGTGTATGCAACGTTACTTTGTCGATAAAACCATATCGTAATGGGCATTATGTATTTTCCACTTAATAATGCTCAATTTCTTTTAATTTTTAGCATTAGTTCACTAAGGCATTCACTATAAGTTTGTTTACTAGTTTTTTTGTATTTAATGATGATTTAATTATATCAGTTCATCGTCTTATAGCTTTTATATGCTAAGCACCACTTAACGTAATTTTGATATACAGTGACCACCCACACAGCTGCTGTACTGGCGGTTTCTGTCTCGTTCATGAGAGCACCGACACTTATATCTTAGTATTTTTGTTACTCATTGTTTTTATTGATTTTTACTATGTAAGCCGTTTAACCACACTTTCTCTAGTCATTAATTACACTGTGCTAGTTGAAAAATGTGACAAGCTGGGCACCCAGCGGGTAAACCTAATTCGAGTACGCTGAGTTCAATGGTGCTAGTGCCATTTTAAAGTTATTCTCCATTTTTGAGATATCGCTTTCGACATGTTTTGGATCTGAGTCAAAATATACCTTCATTTTCACGTGAATAGCTCTTGAACCATTAAGATTTTCGTTATGCTTTCTTTCGCAAAGTTGTTGCGCAAGTCAAGACCAACAACTTTGCCGAACATATCAAAACCGAAAAACCACATCTAATTTTTTTTATTTGCTTTTCATATCTCATGCTTTTCATATCTCATATCTCATGGATATCAACTACATCATCAATTCCAAAATTATTTGTGTTAGTATTATGCAACAGTTTTAAATCCACAATTGCACGTCATATATCAATAAACCAGCATGTGTTTATGCCTGGCCGATCCACATCGACTAATCTGATTGAATTCACCAGTAAACTAATTAACGGGATAGAAAAAAATCGTCAAGTTGATGTAGCGTACACGCATTTTAGTAAAACATTTGATTTGAAGTTCAAATTATACAACAGACACGCCACTTTGCATACAAAAAAAAAGAACAAAATTGAAAAATAATCTGGGATAGAAAAATCCGAGATTTTTATCCGTCGTATGATTCTGTGATTGAATGGCGCAGTGAGATTTGATGGTTGATATATTGATGCAGATGTTTCTTAATTTACGTGTATAATTTACGTGATGTAATTGGTTAAAACGATGGAATGGAAAAATCCAGGATTTGTATCCACTATCGCAGCGGCACGCCATTGTTTTGTCAAAGAGAAGAAAAATGCTAATTTTTTACGAATTTCTTTTTATAGGAAAAATCACCATAAAATCAACTGATCAGATTTAACTTTCTTTTAAATTGTTTCTATTGTATCTATATTTCTCGATGCGATGTTTAGTCGATCGACTCTACTCGATTTAAATTCAACAAAATGATAAAAAATTATAAAATCAGTGTTTTTCGTCGAAATGAAAAGCAAAAAAAATTAGATGTGGTTTTTCGGTCTTGATATGTTCGGCAAAGTTGTTGGTCTTGGCTTGCGCAACAACTTTGCCGAAGAAAGAATAACAAAAATCTTAATGGTTCAAGAGCTATCAACGTGAAAGTGAGGGTATATTTTGACTCAGAGCCAAAACATGTCGAAAGCGATATCTCAAAAATGAGGACTAACTTTAAAATGGGACTAGCACCGTTGAATTCAGCATACTCGAATTAGGTTTACCCGCCGGGTGCCCAGCTTGTGACGAAAAAAAAGTTTGCAATTCAAGCACAGTGTTATTAGTCTTTAGACACTATATTAGTTTTACACATATTCTAGTCAGTTTATATTATTATTATTTATTTATTTATTTCTAGTATTAAGTAGTCTAATTTACATTTAGAACTAAGTTTTATACACTATATTATAAACTATATAAGTTTTTGATTTCACACTTTTCGGTGCTTTTACCAGAACTTTCAATGTTTTGTTTACTTAACGGTAATCACGAAACTTAAATTAACTATACTATACATTATTAATCATAAACACTACTTATCAATTATATTTATTTGGTTTTAATTAATTTCTAAATTAAGTTTTACGCGACCGATATTAATTATTTGTCTTTTAAATTATTTTTGAATCAAATCACCAAATATGACCATACTAGACGAAATTTCAATTATCATCATGTTCTCTCTGCGTAATTTACCAAAACCCAAAAATCATTATCTACCTTGCTAAACAACATCATAAAATTGTACATTATTCGCGCCAAAAAAAAACAATGAGTTGGTATACCGCATCGAGGAGCATAAGCGTTAACACTTTGACTGTTGTGGTCGAAAAAAAAAACATCGAAATGAATATGAGGAAAATTTTACTCGTGCATGACGGCACATAGTTTAAAAGTGTTGCTAGTGTTGAAAAAAAATTTGGGATAAAACTTTTGGCCAACTTCATATAACTAACAAACATAACAAAATATAACATAACAAACATAAATTAACAAATTTAAATTAAGTGTGTGATTTTAATTTTCTCCCGTTTGACTAGAATATTAGAAAGAATACACGTATCACCAGCTACATCCTTGTCCACCTGATATGCAGCGTATATATACCATTTTTGGAGATGCTCAGTTATAGGCAATACGTTCCGACGTGCGGTTTCGCTTGCAATTTCGCTCATAAACAGACCAAAAAGGCGATGAATAGCGTGAAGGTTTGTTGGTTCGTTTGTCGTTTACAACATAATTTCTGCCACACCAAACCACAATCATTCGAATATCAAGAGCGATAGCTTCATACCGCATCTACCGCATATAGTTTCAAGTCATTCTTTCTGTACGCGGCGCCAGATGATTTGGCCTAAATGAAAAAAAAACAACCAGGAAACCGCGTAATCGGAAAAAAAGCTTGAGAGTAGAGGTGAAAGCTTTCTCAAAATCAGCCAAAACAAAGGTTGGCTTCAAATCTATAAAATAGTTACAGGCAAGTTTTAATACTTCGTAATTCGATTCTTCATCGATTCACACAATACCAATAAAAACGATTTTTATCCATGGCTTTAACATCAATGCAGTAACTGTATCCTACATAGTACAACAAATCTTTGTCTTTGTTATGGCATTAATATTTGAAAATAATTTCGGGCATATGGGTGTTGACGAAACGCATTCTGGCCGTCTAGTTTTTTGCCTCTTTTTCGAGCATTGTTGGCCGTTTGTCACGGATAACATGAACAACGCTGCCCTCCAAGGCGTTAATTGTTGCTGGTTTATCAGCATAAACCAGTGACTTTACGTAGCTTTACAGGAAATATTTGATAGGTGTCAAATCGCACGAGGCCAAAAGACAGGTGCATTCCTGTTAAGACCAGCGTTGAGCTGGTATACGTAATAATAATAATAATATAACAACAGAACATAATAATTTTTTCTGATTTGCTGATTCTTGATTTTATATTAAATAATCAACGTAATTGTAATGTATATCACTTATTGCAATGTAGATATGCATTATTTTTTCTTGTATAAAACAATATGTAATTCTTAGAATCTTTTAATGCAATGTATGCAAAAATCATATATAAAAAGAAAATTTTTCAAATAACATATCTCAGTAGTAAAAACTATTCAAGCATTAATCATTTAATCAGACCTCATCCGCGGTAATCTGACTAAATGATCATTCACCAAATCAAAGCAAAGGCTTGATTTGTATATGGTCCTTCGAGCCGGATCTCACCGTCAACGAGATCATTATACCAGTTAACAACACACATTAGCAGCTATACCGTAACGTCATATATTGTAAGCAGTTCGTGCGCAGAGAAACAACAAAGATTAAATAACTAAATCATAACTAAGCGACCGTTTTCAACTATAACTCATCATGACACTCGAAATAGAGGAACTCATCAATCAACAAGATGTCACCGCCGACAAAATATCCGCCATGAGGCGGAATAATGCAAAAGACGGCGACCATCGCAAAAATCGGAGTTATTTACAAGAACGAATGGAAAAACTGAAGGAGCTGTATACGAAATTCATCTCAGCCGACGACAAAATCATCGAGACGTCGTCACTAAACGATGACCACCCTTTTCTTGAAGATAGGAAGCAGGTAGCAGAAAATTACAAAGTTCTGCTGGCTGAATTAAAACAACGATTAAAGTCGCTATCTGATCAATCAAAATCGTCATCTTCTAATAACAACAAAAGCATCAACAAGCTGCAAAAACGGATGGACGAGATCGACCAGTTACATACGACGATCTTAATAGAAACAGACGAAAAAGATCGAAAAATTAACTATTTCACCAAGGATTACTACGGTACCTTAACGGATAAGGTAGACGACACCATAGTGCGGCTTCAAAGGGGTCACAAGAAAAATACGGTCTCGCGAGAGGTACGCAGCATCAAACTACCAAAAGTGGATATTCCAACATTCACCGGAGATTATGAAACCTGGAGCTCGTTTAACGATTTATTCACGGAGCTCATTCATACAAACAACGAAATCTCCGATACAGTCAAAATGACTTATTTAAAATCACACGTCCAGAAAAGTGCGGCTCAACTTATCAGCCATCTCACGAATGTAAGAGAAAATTACGACAAGGCGTGGGATCTACTACAAGCCAGGTACAACAATCCTCGAACAATCCTCGCGAACAAATGCTTCAACTCGTTTTTATCTGCACCAATCATTCAAGTGACTTCTGCAGGCGCAATTCGGAACATGCATGACATGCAAAAGAAATGCTCCGCAACATCGAACGATTAAAATTAAGTTCTACATTCGAATCATTCGTAGCATTCATTCTGTCAAGAAAACTAGATGCAGAATCCATTCGCCTATATGAGTCAACCTTAGTCAACCCAAGGGCGCTACCAATAATAACCGAATATTTCAACTTCTTGGACAGGAGATTCCAGTCTTTAGAAGCAATGGGTAGTGTTAAATCAACAGCATGGAAAACACAAGGCAATTCATCGGTTGTACAACCTTTAAAGCAAATCAACGCTGCGACTGTTAATTCTGCTTGTTGGGTTAACTCTTGCTCCAAACGACACCCACTCGACCAATGCAGCCAATTCAAAAAAATCGAACGACATTGGACAGATCTAGCTTGGTGAACGCCTCAAACCTCTGTGTAAAATGCCTCGAACAACACAGTGGCTCATGCAAGGCAAACGTATGCATCGTATGTAAGGGACATCATCACACATTCCTGCATTGCAACAACGCGGCTACTTCTTCGGTCAAACAATCTCTGCTGGTTAACCAACCGGCCCCAGTATTGTTGCCTACGGCAATAATTAAGGCGGTTTCGAGTAACGGTCGGCCTGTCACCTTAAGGCCTCTGATAGACATGGGATCACAAGCCACATTAATCACCTCCAAGGCGGCTAACAAGCTTAACCTCAAAAGAAGAAAGATCAATGACCCCTATTGCGGTTGTCGTTATTGTGTCGATATCATATCGACAACCAAAATCGGTATTGCTGTTGTCGTTATTAATCGACATTTGTCGTAAAATCGCCATATTTGTGTCGATGACATTTTGCTCGCGATTCGCAAGTATTGTGAGCCGTTTTTAATTCGAAAAATAGTTTAACATAAGTAAAATGATTTTAGTTTTAATAATTATTTATTAAATATCTTAAATTTGTTAAAACCCGCATAAATTTACCGGAATTGAACAAAAAAAAAATTAAATTTCTACAACTACATAGCTAAATTTATTACATGTTTGACCACCGAAATTTGTTACATGTTTGACTATCGGAATTAATATTAACTTTCTTTTTGTTGTAAATAAATATTTACACACTGTTTGTCTATTTTCTAATTTTAGACATAAATAGTTGATCCTAAATTTGGACAAAATACCTAAATATAAAAGTAATTCAGCTTTTCTGACAGGCGGCTGACAGCTTTTTGACTAAATATATATCACTGAAAATATATCAAATCTACTAGTCACGATTGCTAAGTTAATCGAGAAGTTCACAATAGCATGAATTTTTTGAACGCTAACCTGGCAATACTCATTAGTCGATTCGTGATAGTTATGCAATACAAAATAAAAATCGACACGACAAGACAAAGTCGTGTCGTTTGTCGATCGACACGACAACCACAAGGGGACAGGGTCAATGTCAACATTTCGGGTATTGGAGGAAACGTAGCCGGCACTTGCAGTCACATTATGAGTCTAAAATTAGCACCGAGATTCGAAGGTGAATTCCTTTTAAACGTTGATGCGTTGATTTTTGAGAAACTAACTCAAAAGCTTCCCGAAATCAGCGTCGACACAAATAGCTGGAAACACTTGGAAAATCTTCAACTTGCCGACCCACATTACAATCAATCGCAATCAATTGACATAGTGTTAGGCGCCGATTATTATCCTTTCATCGCCACCAATGGTCTGATAAAGGGCGAGAAACATCAACCAATAGCTCAAAACACTGAGCTCGGTTGGATTATCATCGGTAGCCCCCGGGTCATCGAGAAACAAACAACAACCACTATGGTGACAATAAAGGACATCCAAGAACAACTACAATTGTTCATTGAAAATGATAATATCCACGAAGAAAGAAATCCAACAGAAGAAGAGGTACAAATTGAAGAGAATTTTTTAAGGAGCACCTGGGACGCAATTCAGATGGAAGGTACACGGTGAGAATTCCTTTTAAAACAAGCCAGCACAACTTAGGCGACTCCAGAAAAATGGCCGTAGCCAGATTGCTACAGCTCAAGAGAAAATTTACAAAGGATGCCTCATTCAAGCAGATGTATCACCAGTTCATGCTGGAATAACAGGACCTAAAGCACATGGAGTTAGTTCGAGTGGAGCCTAAAGAATTCAAAGTGAATCAGAACTATTACAAAACATCACGGTGTTCTCAAGGAGAGCAGTACAACAACCAAACTACGAGTTGTCTTCGATGCTTCAGCGAAGACCACCACGGGAGTATCATTAAATGATTTAATGATGACCGGCCCAAAATTGCAGCACGATCAGGCGGACATTTTGCTCCGATGGTGACTTTATAAATTCGTACTGACTGCAGATATCGAGAAAATGTACAGACAGGTATGGATTCATGAGGCAGATCAAAATTACCAGAGAATATTATGGAGAGACGACCTTGCTAAGCCTATGAATACCTACAGGTTGAATACAGTGACCTATGGAACTACAGCAGCCAGTTTCTTAGCAGTATGAGCCTTGTTGCAACTGGCACAAGATGGTAGCAGCACTTATCCAACAGCATCCAAGGTCCTGTCGTCGGATTTTTACGTTGATGACATGTTTACTGGAATTCATACTCTAGAGGAAGCATTTTCAACTATAAAGGAATTAAAGGAACTCACGGAGGCAGATGGTTTGAACCTAAGAAAATGGACTTCCAATTCCGAGAAAATATTGGAATGTATCCCAGGTGAATTACTTCATAAAGGCAACGTACAAATCAAACTATCCGATAGCGTAAAGACCTTGGGGATTGAGTATCATTCCTCAACAGATGCGTTTGAGTTCGATGTCTCAAGGTTGCAACCAAACGCTATCTAGTCACGAACTTCATAATGCAGAATGGGCAATAGTCAAAGTCATCCAGCACCAAGACTTTAATCGCGAAATCGAGTGGTTAAGATCCTCAAACACCCTGAACCGGAAAAGCCGACTGTGCCTCTGAATCCAGTCATTGACGAAAATGGCCTGTTGCGCGTGAATGGTCAACTACAAAATTCCGCTCTACCAGTGGCCACAAAAAGCCCTCTAATATTATCCAGGAACAACATAGTTACTTTACGGATCATAGAGGATGCTCACCGTAAAACGTTGCATGGGAACACCCAATTGACTTTAGCCCATCTAAGGAACAAATATTGGATTATAGATGGAAAAAGGGCTGTGCGCAAGGTAATTCAAAAATGCATTAAATGCTTCCGCCATAAGCAACACAATGCGGAGCAACTTATGGGCACTTTACCCGCAGCCAAGGTTCAGCCGCGAAGGGCATTCGCTAGCACTGGCATTGATTATGCTGGTCCAATCCAACTAAGAACAACTGGAGGAAGGGGCTACAACGCTTATAAGGGATACATAGGAATATTTATATGCATGGTGACAAAAGCCATACACATTGAGATAGTGAGTTCACAAACAACCGAGGCCTTCATTGCAGCATACAAACGGTTCGTTTTAAGAAAAGGGTTGTGCACAAACATCTATTCCGACAACGGAACCAATTTCGTAGGGGCTGATACGGTATTAAAAAAGAACTACAACAACGCCATGACCACACTACCAAATGACATAGCGACTATGTTGGCGACGGATGGAACCACTTGGCATTTCATCCCACCTCACACTCCCCACTTCGGGGGCATTTGGGAGGCAGGCGTCAAATCCATCAAGTTTCATCTCAAGAGAACTATAGGATAGTCAACACTGACCTTCGAGGAATTACATACTGTCACGGCCCAGATTGAAGCATGTCTCAATTCTCGACCGTTGATACCACTGAACAACAATCCTGAAGATTTAACAGCGTTAACACCAGGGCACTTCTTAATTGGAGATTCTCTCAAGGCACCACCTTGCGGAGATATTGAGTTTTTAGGTCTGAAGGCAAGGTGGCATGTGGTTGAGCAAATGGTAAGAAGCTTCTGGAAACGTTGGTCATCTGAGTATATTCATCAACTCCAAACCAAAACTAAATGGCAAACAAGGCAGCCGAACTTGCTGATCAACGATCTAGTATTATTGAAAGACGAACAATTGCCCGCCAACCGCTGGAAGTTGGGACGAGTGGTCGACATCTTTACCGGGACGGACGGACTGGTTCGAGTAGCAACCATAAAATGTGCCGACGCTGTGTACAAGAGGCCCATTGTGAAATTGTGCAAATTACCTGTTGAGGATGAATCTGTATCAACATTATTACCAACCAGTGCTCCTAAGTGCGATTCCAGCGAGACTGCCCCTCCCGCTCGCACAGTACAACCGCCCAGGCGAGCCAAAAATCCTGGTGGAAAAACGTCGACAATGTTGCCGATATTCATCGCTCTTTGCATTCTGGGTGTAGTTGAAGCCAATATTTATATTTCTCCGTTCAATCATTCATCGGGAATATATTTCGAAGAGTTAGGCAGGCTTGAAATAACAGCAATAAAATGGAAATTAATAATCCATTATAATTTAAGCACCTTTTGGAAGGAGTTAAACAACTTAAAAGTTTCCCACTCGGAATTGGAAACGGTATGTGCTGAACTTTTTAGCTTAAATTGCAACCCCATTGTGAAACAACTTTCATGGCAGTACAACAACTTAATGTCGGACAATAAATTACTATTTGAAGGAAACAAAGAGCGAAGGAGAGTTAAACGTGGTTTTGGAGACACGGTGGGATTGGTCTTGGGAGATATGTTTGGCGTTCTCAGCCAGTGTGAGGCTGAAGAGTACGAAGCACAATTTGAGAAAATCAGCAACAACGAAAACCATTTCTTAACGCTCATTAAAAACCAAACGACAGTAATCGATAACACCATCAAATTGGTTAAACATAATTCCGAGCTCACAGGAACAGCAATTAATAATTTAATGAAGGAACAACAACGTCTTCGGTTAGACATGGATCAACTATAGGAGTACTGCACCTACGAAGACCGAATGCGAGCAGTATTAATAAGCATACTCGAAATGACGCTAATATTAAAGGGGCTCGAGGATACACAACAAAGCCTAATCGACGTAGTTTATCAGGTTAATCAAAAATACCTGCACTCGTCCATATTGACGCCTAGTCAGTTAGAAGAAGAATTACAACTAATTCGCTTACATGTGGCAGCATCGGTAACGATTCCAGGACATAACATTCATGATCTCCAGCATCTATACCAAAGCATGACTATACGGGGGCGGGTCACTCATAACAACATAATAATAGAGGTCACCCTTCCATTGTCGTTATATGGGACTACACGTTGTTGGCCGTTATCCCCGTCCCGGACATTAATCACAGCAGTTCACAATCCCAGATAGTCACATCAATCGACTATATTGCAATGGATCATCAATTTCTATGCGAAGTATCACCAGTCATTCGCGCCACTAGCAATCAGAGCCAATGTGAGATAGCCATTTTACAACGCCAAAACGAGTTGGATAAGGCATACGAAGTACGAATCTTTAAACCAGCTAATCATTGGATCAAGCTTCACTCTCCGAACAAGTGGATATATGTATTACCCAATGAAACAACAGTCGACGTCATTTGTGAGTCTTGATTTGTATATGAGGTTGAAATTTCAAATTTTGATTTGAATAAGTCGTTGATTGCACTCGCCACATGGCATGTAGCGCCATCCTTTTGCAACTACATCACGAAAACTATCCACGGTTTGACGGATGGCTTGCTCAGATGGTCGATTATGTGTGCCATAAAAATCATGAAGTTGTCTATAAGTTGCGCGAATCGACGACTGATTTTCAAAGTAAATTTTAGCAATTTCGTATCGTTGTTCAAGCGTGAGTCTATTCATGACGATTTGCCAGCTTATATTTTTTATAAAAATTTAATTTTTTGTTTTATTTTTTACAATTTCAAGTTCTATCAGACTTAAAAAAATACCTTTTGTGTGTAATATATGTAATGGGAACTTTTTAACACATCCAGTCACACATTCAGAAAGGAATCAACGCATTATATTATCATTTTGCATTGTTATTATAACAATATTAAACACTTTAATAATACTTGTTGCATTTTTTTGCCAAAAAGATCACCAAAAATCTAAAAACTTTAAATTGGGTGTTTCGCGCGAAATTATTATTTTATGTAGTTACTTGTTTAAAAATTTACTGTATAGGCTTTTTATATTTATTTTGAGAAATTTATATAAAAATTTTTCATTAGCTTTGAAAATGATGTCGATGAGACATCGAAAGCTCAGCTATTAAATTGCTTTATTTTATTTAAAATAAAAAAACAGCCCTAAACCATAAAAAAAATTATTTAAATTTTATTTTTGACCACCACAAGGTTGAATATTTCAGAGAGATTCCTATAAACACTAGTTTTTTTGTTACTCTTCTGTATAAAATAAACTGCACAAAAATTTAAAACTAGCGGCAAAACCTTGAACTGGTGAAACAAAGTACTGGTAAGAAAATTAGTTAGCCAAAAACTTGCGGTAGTTTTGAGTACAAAATTTGTGATACATATTTCGAAATATTGGCATACTAAGTTAAATTAATAATTAGTCACGGTGGATGAACTTAATCGATGCTAGTAAAATTGTAGCTTTATCCAAGGTTTTTAAAACGATATGCAATGCGATTTTATACAAAAGATAAAAAATGTGCCGGCCACCAGTATTTAATCGTTAGCTTTGGGTTATAAAACTCTTCAGTTAAATTTTTGGCAATATCCAAGACATTTTATATTATTTTATATTTACCAAACACATAATTTTACTATACAATTCACATTTTCAGTAACCGCAGACCCCATTTTTGAGCATCAAAGCTCATTCATACCGAGCAACATTAACGAATTTTCCGAAATTGTGTAGCATTTACCACGGCTCAAAAATATGTAATATCTCGTTGCGCGTATATCCACAAGATTTAACGGATAGTGTCTTTCCCAATAAGTCGAGGGAACGTTTGTTAAAGGTACAAGTCCAATAATTCGACGTAGTTCATTAGGGTCTGAGACTTCCTATAAACTTATTTGCAGAGTCACTAATTATCAGGGGAATACTTAATGAGATACACCATTATTATGATCTCACAGGCCCCTCATTAATTCTAGCAGTTTCCAGACAACAGTATAAGATACAATACGCATGAAGAGTAATTGGATGAGTAGTACATAACTGCGCCAAATATATTCGAAATCAAGCGATTTAATTCATAAAGTAATCGGAATCTGCCCAATAGTTAATTGTACCTCGTATTTCCTCGTGATCTGGGGGAATCAGCAATAAACCACACCCGAAATTACATTTACATTGAGTTCTCTTGGACAGATTATTTACTATCAAGGAGATAAACAATTTATTGGGCGAAATTGAATTCTCTTGTGACCTCATGTATACTATTGAAATTTATTTCAAACTGCAATAAAATACGAACTCTCGCACACCAGAACAGGTTTCATTGTATGCGACCTAACATAATATAATAAACTCCGTAAACCATAAAACCAATTAGAACAAAGCTTTTCATGTCAATTATATTTGTCTTTTGATGTAAGGATAAGAGAACAAAACCATAGAATCCGTTAAATATAACCAGCATTGACTACCACGTACGAACATAGATTACACTTTGTTTTATATCAACAGAAACGTTATACATCCCAGTCGATTACTCAACATTTTTCAATTCTGTTTTGCAGCTCAAAATGACTTTACAAGGGTAGTCGGTACATTGTCTTTGCGCACCGATTATACTTTTTACAAATCAATTAAAGTTCAAAATACCAGAATAAAATGTTTATAGCGGAAAGGATAATTTTCCACTTGTATTTGTAAGTGTAAAAATACGGATTTTCCTCCATCTGCGAATAGATTCCCAGCTGAATATATGTACGAGTTTTTATGTATGGATACATAGAACAGAGGTATGTGTATGCCATTAAAGAAAATCTCTGTCTATGTGTTAAAAGGAAAAAAACACTTTATCTTTAAATGACAAACTAAAATTTTCTTTTTTGCCTCTGTTGTTGTTGTTAATGAATTTTATTGTAATTTTGCTTTCTTTTTTTTCGGATACTGTTATTGTTCGTGAGGATATTGTGTTAGAACTGGCAGATAGATGTATACACAAATAGAAAAATCGTTTGAATATTTCATTTCTTACATTTTTTTTGTCGTACATTTAGAAAATTCAATGAACCGTAAATATGAAATTTGTCCTTCATCCTTTGTCATTTGTCAAAAAACGAAACATAAAAATATCCGATAATACTTTAATATACTATCTATCCATGTGCTAGGATGGATGATATAAGACGAATTTTACTCTACGACAAAAGATACCGAGTCGACCTTTTTTATGTTTTATTTTAAGTTTGATTTGATTTTTTTGTATGTGTGTGTGTGCCCCGTAATTGTTTGTTGATGATGCAGTATGTAGGTTTTATAGGGAAGTTAATAAAAAACAAAAAGTTTTTACTAAGAAATTTTAGGTATTTCTTTGGTTGGTCAAACCACACCACTGAAAAGGGCTTCGATTAAAGTTTCAATCAAATTAAATAGAAACATGGGATGTACCAGAACACCATTCTTTGCGTTTCTGTTATCAATTTCATAACACAGAAGCTAACTCAACTATATACCTTCATTAGAAATAATATTCAAATCAAATATTTCTGGATACGGAGTCGCTCGAAACGCGATATTTCAAAACGCGATATTTCGAAGACAAAACGAGAAATGGTACAAAACGCGAAATTTTAAAATGCGATATTTCAAAACGCGATATGATACAAAACGCGATATGGTACAAAACGCGATATTTCAAAACGCAATAAAATAAAATGCGATATGGTACAAAACGTGATATATGGTACAGAAGAATGTGCATTGCGAAGCGACAGGAGCGCAACGACCCGCGTGATATCACCCGGTCCTATACTCCCGCTTATATCGATTTTTAAATTCCTATAAACTGAAATTTTTTCTAAGGAACGGAGCGACTGGTGCGCAGCGACCCGCCTGACATAACAACGGGCTGTCCTCCCGTTTCTTATATTGATTTTTTAATTCTTATAATCTAAAGTTTTTTTTCCAACTAATGAGTGAAGTGCTTACCTGATATAACCCGATCCTATACTCTCGCTAATATCGGTTTGTAAATTCCTATGAACTGAAATTAAATTTCCACTTTTTCAGAATGTACGTTGCGAAGCGACCGAGGCCGACTCGCCTGATATAACCCGATCCTAAACTCCCTCTCCTATCGATTTTTAAATTCTTATAAACTGAAATTAAAGTTCCCCTTTTCCAGAATGTACATTACGAAGCGACAGGAGCGCATCGATTCGCCTGATATAACCCGGTCCTATACTCCTGCTTTTATCGATTTTTAAATTCCTGTAAACTGAATTTTTTTCTAACTAAGGAGCGACGCGACTGGAGCGCAGTGACCCGCCTGGTATAATCCGTTGCTGTACTCCCGAACTGCTGAAGTTTTTTTTTCTAACAAAGGAGCGAAGTGCTCACCTGATATAACCCGATCTTATACTCCCACTCTTATCAATTTTGAAATTGCTATAAACTGAAGTTTTGTTTTCTAACTAGGGAGCAAAGCCCTCACTTGAACTAACCCGATCCTATACTCCCGCTAATATCGGTTTTTAAATTCTTTAAACTGAAATTAAATTTCTGCTGATATAACCCGATCCTAAACTCCCACTCCTATCGATTTTTAAATTCCTATAACCTGAAATTAAATTTCCCCTTTTCCAGAATGTACGTTGCGAAGCGATCGGAGCCGACCCGTCTGATATAACCCAATCCTATACTGACACTCCTATCGATTTTTAAATTCCTTTAAACTAAAATTAAATGTCCCCTATGTGGATTATAAAAAAAATGAAATAAAATAATTGAAATAACAGTAAATTTTTTTATTTGTATAAAAGTTGGGATTTGGGGCGGTAGCCCTCAATCTTAAGGTATGAAATGATTTAAAATAATCATAAAAGCATTTGTGCTTCGAAAAAATAAAATATTTTTTCGCGTTTGGGTTGTCTTTTAAGACCATTTGGGGCATTTAGGGCCACTTTGGATCATTGAGAGCTATTTGGGGTCGTTTCTGGATATTTTCATGGCCATATTCGTAATCAGCATTCTAAAGTACCTTAGTATACGTATGATAAAAATATTCTGTATATTGACAACCTCTTTATATTGTAACTTGGACACTTTGAAAATTTTCGTCTAATCTTTAATAAATTACCCTTTATATATTGAACACGAATACTTTTGTTCAATATCAGTAATTCGATTTAATGATAAAAAATATCACGTTTTGTACCATATCGAGTTTTGTGCCGTATCGCATTTTGAAATATCACATTTCGAAACATCGTGTTTTATACCATATCGCGTTTTGAAATATTGCGTTTTGAAATATAACGTTTTGTACCGTATCGCGTTTTGTACCATCTCGAGTTTTGAAATATCGTGTTTTGAAATATCGCGTTTTGTATCATATCGAGTTTTGTACTTTATCGCATTTTGAAATATCACGTTTTGAAATATCACGTTTTGTACCATATCGCGTTTTGTACCATATCACATTTAAAATATCGCATTTCAAATGGGACCCTTCTGGATAACATGCATTTTACAGTATAGGATTCGTTCAACCAACAAAATAAATTTTGGTCCGAAGTGTAAATTTTAATAAATTTTTTTTTTTTTTTTTTTTTTTTCATTTTTATTTTTATTTGTATAAAAGTTACATAACAGACAGTGATTTAAATGAAAAAATAGTTTACAAACAAAAATAAATAAGTCAATCCTGAATGAAAATTTAATCAAAGTGTCGGATTAACTTTCACTGAAACTAAAAATTATAAAATTGATATGAATTTGCTGGGTGCAAAATAAGAATTGATTTTTTTTTTTTTTTTTTAGTTGTACATTTAGGGGCATTTGTTTTAAATGATATTTGGCATAATATCATTTAAAACAAATTCAAACAAACAATAAATATTAGAAATTATGTCTAGGATTAAAAAAATTTAAAATATAAAAATACGTGTACATATTGCAAAATGCCAGATGGCGTCGCTTACAAACGAATGTACCTTAACTGCAAACATGATGGATTCCCTTTATTAGAAATTCATCATTTTTGAAATTAAGTAGCCATACTTTTATTGCTTTCAGTTTAACGTTAGTATTACGTTCCTGTCTTAAACTTGCAGGGATTTTATTGTATAGATATGGCGCCATGTACATAAAACTTCTACGCGTAGCTTCAGACTTAATTTTTGGCGTAACGCAAACTTTATGGTCTCTTAGATTGTAAGTGTTATCTTTCAGTAGACTGCAATCTCCGCTTCTCATAAAGAACATTTTTAAAACTTTGTATATGTACAGATTGCGAAACTGAAGTAATTTAGATCTATAAAGCAATGGAAAAGAAGGCGACATGCGAGATTTAAAACTAATTATTCTTAAGCAATGTTTATGAGCAACCACAATGTTATTCAAATTTGAAGAATATACACCACCCCAACGTATAATGCCATATTGAAGTTGTGACTCGATCATTGCTTGGTAAAACATTTTTAGAACTTCAATTGGGCAGAAACTTCGTAACATGTATAATTTCCTAATTGAGTTTAGCATACTACTGTGAACATTATGAATATGAGCATTCCATAAAAAATTGTTACTGATAGTTAAGCACAGATACTTAAAATCTTTTACAGTATAAATTTGTATACAACTTGAATTATTAGAGATGGAATTATGAGCAGAGGTGCAATTTTTTTCGTGATATATAATATCATTAACAGGGATGTACACTTGATTACGACTAAAAAACATTAATTTAGTTTTTGAACTTGAATCATATAGTGGCTATCAAACCACCTACGTAAAACTGTCAAATCACGTTCAATGATTGTTTCTATGTCAATGCTATTTTTAGCAATGTATAATATTGCAGTATCATCAGCAAAAGCAATCAAATCACCTGATAATTCAATGTCGAATACAGAGTTTATATAAATTAGAAATAAAATAGGTCGCAGCACTGAACTCTGGGGAACTCCAATATTAAAAATGCCAAGAGAACTGTACGACAAATTGACACGAATTTTTTGTGTTCTGTTACTTAAGTAACTTTTAAACCACTGAAGTGCTATTCCATGAAAGCCAATATTTTGCAGTTTACGTAGCAGAATATTATGATTGACAGTGTTAAATGCTTTGGTGATATCGATAAACAAAGCCGCTAATTAATTATTATTATTAAGAGTAGCCAACAAAAAGTTATTAAATTTCAAAAGAGCATCTTCCGTGGAACGATACTGTTAAAGTTAGCCGAAAGTTTCCAGCCGAAAGATAATGCAGATAGTGTCTTGAATAGAGCAAAAATCAGTCATGAACTCGAATTTAGGATCGGGTTATATCATTCGGGTGAAGGGGAAATTATTTCAGTTTACAGGAATTTAAAAATCGATAGAAGCGAGAGTATAAAGAGAGTTTAACCTTCGGCTTAAAAAAGTCAAGACACTATCTGCATTATCTTTCGGCTGGCAACTTTCGGCTAACTTTAACAAGGTCGTGGAACGACCTTTAACAAATCCAAATTGATTAGAGTTTAAGAATTTGATTTTAGTTAAATAAGACACTAATCGGTTTTTCACTAATATCTCAAATTTTTTTGATATAATTGGTTATAATGATATTGGGCGGTAATTATTTGGGTCTGTCGTAGAACCTTTTTTATGAAGAGGTATTACAAGTGCAGATTTAAATTTATCAGGAAAAACGCCATTGGAGAAGCTTAGATTAAAGATATGTGTTAGTGGATCACAAATAGTTATAACAACTAATTTTCTTAATAATAGAACTGCTTAACGGGTCGTCACCTACGGAATGTTTATTTTTTAAGTCACTAATACAACTTAAAACTTCATAACAATCAGTAGGGAAAAAATAAAAACTGGTATCAGAACTACGGTTTGTGTAAATTCTAAACAAACTGTTTAGAATTATGTTAGACAAAATAGAATATTAAAAATCTCCGTGCTATTTCGATGTGTTGTTGAAATTGACTAACAATTTATTTTTTAATTTCTAGGTTTTTATACACAAAAGAAAACCTAAATTATGACTAACTTATAATAGAACACGATAACAAGAAACTGCAAAGAATGCAAGCGGATGTATCATTTTCACATATACGTGTTGCGCTGTCTATGCATATCAAATGATCATCCGCTCACACGCTTTACATTGTTTCCGGTTATCGTGTGAAATAAACTGTTCAAGATTGAACAGTTTGGAACAGTAAAATTATTAATTTTATTAGTATTGGGGCTACGAATTTGAGAAGACAGCTTGTGTGGTATATCTAAAAAGTGCCTATTGAACACATTACTAATATCTTGATCTGTAGTAACAATATTATTGGAAGAATCGATAATTTTCTTGATAACTCTATTATTATTCGGCTTATTAAGTAAAGAATCGATAAACTTCCATTGGGCTTTGGCATTACCACTGTATAACTCGAAATTGAGTTTGTAGTACTACACTTTAGTATTTTTAACCAAAACGGCCCATTTCTTGGATAAACTATCAAAATATTTTAACAAGTTTTTATTGCGTGGGTGTTTCTTTATTAAAATACCAATCCTATTTTTCTTATCTTAAAACTTCAAGAGTGACATGGTCATCCAAGGTTTAATCGGTTTATTTTTGGATATGTAAAGCTTCTGACTCAGGTCGACAAACTTATTCAATATAGCTATAAAATTGTCATAAGCAACCACAGGACAAGTCGGATTGAAAACAGATAGCCAGTTTTCCTCTCTAACGGCATCAATGGGACAATTAGTATCGGTATAGCTAGAAAAACACATCGACTTAGCAGATTGGATATTTGATTTGTGATTAAACCTTATTTCAATAAAAAGCATGTTGTGGTCACACATCACTTTCATATTGTCCCCATGAATACTAAAGTTTGCCATAGGTTTAGTTCTAAAAAATATATGATCGATACATGTGGCATGTTTACTAGTTAATCTAGTTGGTGTATTGATTAAAGATTGCAGACCAACAGACGACATGAGTGTTATATATTCTAGAGTTTTGTTGTTATTTTGCAGGATATCTATATTGAAATCACCAAGCACAAAAAAGTTCTTAACTGTAATGGAGAATAAAAGTGATTTTAATTCATTAATAAATGCATAAATTTGCTTTATAAAATGAAATCGATAAACACAAAGAAAGGAAAACGATTGATTATTAATAAGAACATTTACCTGTAAGCAATCCGCTGTTTTAAGACTATGACAAATTATATCACATACCGTAACATTTTTATGTATATAAACGCAAACACCCGTAGATCTATTAATATCGTTACAGTTCGAATGTAAAATGTATCCATCAATATTATAGTTAACACATTCACTGCTGTTAATCCAAATCTCAGTCAAAAAACATAAGATAGGTTTGTTATTAATTTTTTCGATGTGTGTTACAAAAATATCAAAATTAGAACGAAGCGATTGAACATTCTGCAAGATGATGTACTTAGTCTAAAAATAAATTAGAACTATTAAATAGTGAATTTGTATTATTAAAAAAATTATTAAGATACGAAGAACACGGTAAACGATTGTTTTTCAAAAACAATGGAATATTATCTAAATTAAAATTTGACCTTATTAGTTAACAAAATTAAACAATTTTTAGAAGATCCACTTTTGATTTTATAAAAACAACCGGTTCACCGTTATCCTTTCTAAGCATGATATTGCCATTGCGCGTCCACAAGAATTTATAGTTTTTAATTCTCTTCAAATGTTTTGCATCATTAAACAAGCTTCGTAGAAGAGTAGTCAGATTTTCATTGATGTAAACGTTTTTACCATTGTTGACCGCTCTCAATTTGTTCGCAAATTACGACTTCAGTTTAAACAGCTGATTAATGATGCATCTGGTTTTAATTTGATTAATATGGGAGATGGACCGTTATTCGATTTAACCTTAGCACAATCTACAATTTCCTCCTCTATGTTGATATCGAGACCGTCTTTAAAAAATTTGTTTAATGTACCAATTAATGGCTCACTTTGGTTTTGAATGCCATGAATAATAATTGAGTTATCACGTTTTTGTTGATCAATGTCATCGAGACGACTTTCTAACACCGTTATCCTATCAGTTAGCACAAGTTGCGATTTTTCAATTAAATCGATGCGTTCAAAGGCCAATGTAATAGATTTAAAATGTTCAGTGATTAAATTGAAATTTTTAATGGAATCATCTGAATTTATTTTTATATTGGATTTGATGTCTGCCATTTCACACATAATTTTTTCCAGTGATCTTTTTATATAATTTAAGTCATTTATATTGTCACACGTAACATTGTTGTTTGATGATGGACTAACAATGCTGTCATCACATAACCGAGCAGTTTTTTTAGCTTCAACACAATTGTTGTACTGCCATATTGAATTATTTTTTAATAAAAAATCAATCTCATTATTGTTCATTTTTACACACACAGCATGATACACATTACGACAACTGTTACAGTCAATATTAGAAGAGTTACCACCTCTACTAACCCGTTTTGAACAAACACTACAAATCACCATTTTAATTGTGTTCAATAGAAACGCACCACTCAGAACAAAATTTAATGTTTATTTCAGACGAAACTATTTCACTTAAATAATAATTAAAGTAGGGTAATAAAGCTTATATGCAATTACTGTGTAAGATTGTATTACGGTGTAACTTTATTTTATTTATTAAATTTTCGATATATTCTTGTTTTAGTAGACGTACTTTCATTACATGATGGCATCAGATAGAAATCTGGATGGGGACATAACTATTTTTGGTGTACAAACTCAGGAATATTTAATTAATTTTAAACAATTTTGGACTTTCATTTGGTTTGGAACTTCGTTTGGTGCATTTCGACATTTCGTGTGTAATTTAAATTGACACAACAATTACCATTGACCATTGACTATTACCATTCAGTTAAGCTATTTGTTTAACCGTGTATATTTAAAAACATGATTTAAATGTGATCTCGATGAAATTATTAAAAAATGCAGTTAATTAGCTTAAAATTAATCTTTAATTTTTCAATTGATTTTAAATCATTTTTTGATGTGGATTCTGCAAACTTTTTCTAAGGCTAAAAGAACCCAACGTTTTAGTTGGAAAGGATGGAGTACAACATATTTTGATAGATCATTTAATTAGCCTCTTATTGGCCTATAATTATCCCTACTGTCTTGTTATATTCTGCTGTATATGGGTTTTTCTAACTTTACACTCAGAGACAAAGTTTGGGTCAAAATAAAAAAAAATTAAGTCTATTTTGCAAAAATATTGATGATTTTCGATCAACCAAACCTATTAGTTAAAAAACTAACAAGATCTTAGTTGAATAAAATTTTAATTTTAAATAATTAAATCTTGGTTATTTAATTTTTAAATTAGTTAATTTAACCACTGATAACAATGACCAACTATTATGTTAAATCAACCAAGACAAATAATTTTTTTTACTAATGACTTGTTAATTCTACCAAATTTTCTTAGTAAATGTTGGTTGTTTAGGTTGAAACAACCAATTACACTGTGCTAGTTGAAAAAAGTGACAAGCTTGCCACCCAGGGGGTAAACCTAATTCGAGTACACTGAATTAGGGCTAGTCCCATTTCAAAGTTAGTCCTTATTTTTGAGATATCGCTTTCGAGATGATTTGGCTCTGAGTCAAAAATTTGACAAAATATACACTCATTTGCACGTTGATAGCTCTTGAACCATTAAGATTTGGGTTTTGCTTTTTTCAGCGAAGTTGTTCCTATTATTCCGGCCAAATAATTGCACATAGTGGATTTTTTCTATAGAAAATGTCGTAAAAACAGGCATTTTTTCGTTGTTCACCAATAGTATTTGAACTATTAAAATTTTCGTTGTGCTTTCTTCATCAAAGTTATTGGGCAAGTCAAGATAAACAACTTTGCCGGACATATCAAGACCAAAAAACTACATCCTTCATATATGTGTGTTTTACTTATTCCTAGGTTAGGTAAGGTTAGGTTGGAGTAGTTGCTTCCACACACCAAATATCAATGCCTTCTGTATAATAGTGCCGAAAACGAGCATAGGAATTTTTGTAAAGACTCTTCCTCCTCTTCGCTCATGTAACTTTTACAAAGTCATTCGTCTCCAAAAAGGCAGGGTTTTGTCAGTTTTGGCAAAATCTCTCACAGAAGACTCCGGCTCCTACCTTGCCGTCTATATTGAAACATAGATCCACCTGTGCACAGCTAAGGCTAAATACAACTGGAAGTCGGCTTACCTAGGCCAAATAGGATGCTAATTTCAAATAAGATACACAAATCACATCAATGACATAACCAAATTAAAAAAAAAAGACTTAAAATCAAGTTTAGCACCACACATAAAATTGAAGATCATAGGTACACTAAATACAATAAAAATTTAACCAACACCTTAGTATAAATTTTGGGCACAGTTTGACTCATGGGTCGTGAGACATTTGTATACTTTACGTATACAATCTAGGGTGACATTTGTTAGAATTTGCAAGAGGAAGAAGATGCCGAAGACGACACGAACAAATCAGAAAAAATTAAAAAAGTTATGGAAAAAATTAATTTTTTATGAAAAATTAAGAAAAATCACCATAAAATCAACTGAATCGATTAAATTTTCTACAATTGATTTAAATTTCAGAAATGGATAAAAAATGATAAAAAAAGTGTTTTTCGGCGTAATGAAAAAATTAAAAAAAAATAACAAAATAATATTCGTTTTTCGGTCTTGATATGTTTGGCAACGTTGTTTGTCTTGACGTGCGCAATAACTTCACTGAATAATAAAAAAACGAAAATCATAATGGTTTGAGGAGGGTGAGAAATCCAACGTTATCAAAGTGACCTCCGGTGTTCCTCAATGATTTCATATTGGACCCTGGATTTTTATTGTTGTGTTCATCGATAGAGTTTCCAAGTTAATCAAGCACTCAAATATTTGCTGATGACGTAAAAACTGTTCATACAATTAAACATGAGCATCATGTTGATAAACAAACTTACTAAGTGGTTTCATCGAAAAAATATCCAATAATTTTGGCATATAAAATAAATGGCAAGAAAGTTCCAAGAGTACGTGAGATTATTGATCTAGGGGTCACATTTGTTGAAAACGTTAGTTTTAACCGTCATATAGATAAATGTATTGCTAAAGCTAACTCCATGTTTGGCTTTGTTAAGCAGTGGACTGGGGAATTCATGGATATGCATAACATGTGCACGCTTGAAAACATGCGTCTTTTTTATTGGAAATGTCCTTCTCGGCCAAAATCATTCAATACCGTATTTGATCAATTTGAATTTAATTTATCAAAAAAACTGATATAAAAACAAGTTGATTTTAACTAAATTAGTATTTTTCAAAATTTTTAATTAAGTTCTTTGACAGTTTCATATTTGAAGTACTAACTTTTAATTTAAATAATTGTTTTATTTATAATTCTTACTTATTCATAATCTAAGTGTGAATAGATTATTTTTTTATATTTTATTTTTAAAATTTTATTTTTTTATTTTATTTTGTCTTCTTCCTATTTTTAATATATTTTTTATTTTACTTTTTTAAATTTTAAATCATAATTGCAATGTACTTAATCGATTTCCTTTAAAATTAAATAATTAAATTGATAGTTGATAGCTCTACGTGAAAATAAGTGTATATTTTGGCAAATTTTTGACTCACGATATCTCAAAAAAGGGGCTAACTTTGAAATGGGAAAATTCAGCATATTTGAATTAGGTTTACTCCCTGGGTGCAAGACTTGCGCACAAAAAAAAAGTTTGCGATTGAAGCACAGTATTATTAGTTAACATTGACGAAATTCCTTTTACAATACACAAAGTAGTCTTATCGTAATTAAAACTTTATATTGGTAATTACAACTTAATATTTTGATAAAATTGACTTTTTTACCAAGACGTTAGAACTTGGAAATTTAGTTTCGTACTAATCAAACTTTTAGGTAAACATTTTTTGTAATAACCAAGTAAGGAAATACCTAATTTATTAATTAAACGAGATATTTTGTTTATATACTCGTAGCTCAGAATTATGTGTTAAGACAACCAAATTAATTTAACTAAGTATATTTGGTAGTACTCTTTTTTCTGAGTGTAGGCGGGTTTCCATATTCCAGAACTGCATCCAAAAAGTACTTTGAAATCTCATTTCCATCCAGCATACCCAATTTCATCAGAATCGCCTAAGAAATGACCGAGTTTCGTCCCAGGCGAATATATTCCAAAAATTCCTCCAAAAATCAATTAAGAACCTTATTTTAATCCAACATATCAAATTCTTTCATAATTGATTAAAAAGGGTTGCCAAATTCCAAAACTTCTTCAAAAAATCATTTTAGAATCCAATTTCCGACCAACATATCATATGCTATCATTATCGGGTAAGAAATTGCTGAGTTCTGACCCAGGTGACCATTAAATATTTTTTCTGAAAACAATTTAATAGTTCTTTTTGCAAAAAGCCATACCCAAATCCATAATAATCGGTTATGATATGGCCGAGTTCCTTCACAGGTGGCCATATTCCAGAACTGCATACAAAAGTCAGTTAAAAACCTAAGAAATATTTATATAAAAAACGTACGTTTGTTTTTTTTTTCATTAATAAATAAAATTGTGTGCAAGAAGTTTTTTTTTTCTATGTTTTAATCTATGCAATCTGTTCTGAGGCCGAAGCACTCCCAACTCTTTCATTTTACGCATTGCGTTTGCAAAATCGAAGCCGTACGGCTATAGGTCCGATTTACGTAGAACCATCTGCACATTGCATAGCTCCATGCCAGCCTATAGTACTGACATGGAAGATGGGTCGGCCCATGAGTTGTGCACTCCGACAGGGAGTCATAGTTGTTTTCAATTTCCATCATCGATCGTAATCAAATGATGAAAAATCCCTTTTGCATCCTGCCCCTATCAGGATTCGAACTCGGTACCTCCCGATCCAAACGCAAGAAGTTAGAACAGAAAAAATTTTAATTAATTCAAAAGAAAATAAAAAATTTAAATTAGATTAATAATTTTAAATAGCAGTTTGTTTTCACAATATGAATATCATACACAATCGTTGATATTAAAGCAGGGATCGAAATTACTCTTCGATTTATAATTATTCATCATGCTTCCTTGTGATCATATTTTTGTATAGAATTATTTTCTATTCGTCAACCGAGAATAACAAAACAAAAAATGTCTGTTTTTGCATTCCATTCACTGAATAGTGAGCGAATAATAAAAAGTAAAAGATCAATCGTTTGAATAGAACAGAAGACATAAAATTTCATATTTTTGATCCCTGACAAGTGAATACAGTAAAACCTGGTTATAAAATCATCGGATATTACGAAAACCTCTTTATGACGCTCAATTCTATCGGTCCCAATTTTTCCCCTATATAACATAATAAAAATTACCCTTAATATAACGAACCTCGCTATAACGATATTATGAACAACATTTCTGTTCAAATTAATAAAACACTTGTATTTTGTATTGGTTATAACGAACGAACTTTTTCGTTTATGTATTTTGTCTCGTCTCCTTTACTCGAGTGTATTAAATTTTTGTTTTGTAATTTATTAAGCGTTTTTGTATTACAATACACAATAAATATGGATGACCCTGCAAATTTATAACTTAAAACCAATACAAATGTTATGTTCTAATATTATAAATTGATACCGGATAAAACCAAGGCTTTTAAAAACGAGGCTTGTTTTAGAGGTAAGCGGAGCAAAGATCGACTTACTGTGCTCTTAGGAGCAAATATTACTGGAAAGGAGAAGCTACCGGTACTAGTTTCTGGTAAATATAAAAACCCAAGATGTATTAAAAATATTCACACTCTACCGGTTTTATATAAATCAAATTTGAAAACTTGGATGACTTTGAAGGAGTGGGAATTTTATCTTCGTCATATTGATATGCCATTCTTTGCCCAAAAACGCAAAATTTTGTTGATAGTGGATAATTGTCCATCGCATTTAGAAGTTGAAGGTTTAAAATTTATAAAAGTTAAGTGCTTATCTCCAAATTCTACAAGTTTAATACAATCAATGGACCAGGGTATTATACAAAACTTAAAAGTTTTTTACAGAAAACTTTTGATCAAAAAAGTTATACAGTGTCGATGATAACAGTACCCTGCCTCATTTTAATGTATTCGATGGCTGTGTGATGATAAATTTTTCATGGGATTTAGTACAGTTAAACACTATATCTAACTGCTTCCAAATCCTTGGACTGGCGATGACGAGGCGTCTACAAGAAAACTTCAACAGTGAAGAAAACATTGAAGAAAACTTCAACAGTGTTTCCCTTGACATGAATTATATTGGCAAAATCCATTAATGCAAACACTAAAAGAAAATGTCGATTTGCCCGAATATTTGACTGTAGATGAAAATGTTATCGTTACAGACGGTAGCGATGAAGTGATTTTAAGGTCGATGGAAACTAATTCAGATGAAAATGTTGATGACGATAGCGACAATGAAATGGAAAAGCCCTCGATGAAAGACATAGATAAAAATTTAAATTCATTGCGAAATTTCTTATATTTCTTTCCAAAAAAAAAATTGATTTATAAATCAAAAAAGTTGATCTGAGATCAAAAAATTTTGATCGAAATACCGTGGCACGTTCTTTCCAAGTAAAAAATTGATTTTTTTTTATCGCAATCAATTTTAAAAAATCTCAACATTTCATTAGATTTTTTGACGTTCATAAACGTAAACATATTTTTACGTTAAAAATACAAACATAAACACTTCAAAAAATATAAACATAAACATTATAACTTTTTGACTAGTTGGCCGTGAGAATTTGACATACGAAATAATTTTATTTTTCGCATTAAAATAATTGTTTCGTTTTCACTGTTTTAAAATAATCTTGTTGACAAAAAATTGGTGTTGATAATTTGTTGACAAACTGTCGATATAAAATATTTGAAAATCGAATGTTAATTTTTCACAGATAATGAATCTAAAAAAATTAATCGCGTATCGTGTTCTTTGCCACACAAAAAAATCAATTTGTTTTTGATTTTTTGAAAGAACCTGCCATTAAGCTGTAATCCGGATTGTCAAATTGAACTTCAATTTGTTAATAATATTGAAAGAAAACTGGATCAAATAAGACGTGCAACTTTAAAACAAATTACAGATTTACAAAAATTTTCCTAATGACTTTTGCCTTTTACTCTTTTCATAAGGAAAACACCAACCTAACGTACAAAAATTTTTCATACTTTTCTGTAAGGAAAAAGTCATAAGTTTTCAATTGGGAATGCGCGTTAACTTGAATGTATTATTGGTTGAAATATAATATCGTCCAAATAAAACAAAACTTTATAATAATGGTTTAAATAATTCTTCTTTATAACGAACAATAAATTATCAGACTCTTTATAACGAACTCTCTTTATAAAAAACACTGGATATAATGAATAAATTTTGCGGTCCCGAGAGTTTCGTTATAACCAGGTTTTACTGTAGTTTAGTTGGTTAATAAACAAATTAAATTAAATTTTTGTTAGTGTATAATGTTATAGATTGTTTTTAAAGTGAAATTTTAATTTTTATAGGGAATTAGTTTTAGAAATTGTAGCGCGTTGTTGAATAGAATAATGTAGATCATACGTTTTATTTGGATAATGTTGTAGATAAGGACGAGTAGAATAAACAGAATTTTCGATTTAATTTTTACTTCGAAGTGTAATTTCAAATTTGCTATATGTATTATTATTTTTAATAGAAAACGCATAAATTTAGAGGTAGATTTATGATGTCTAGTTTTATGAATTTCTTCAATAGTTTAGGTTTAGCATTTCAAATTCACAATATTTCAAATGATCAATTCTTAACTGATTATGATGGGATTGGGTATGTTGGATGGAAATGGGATTCTTAAATGATTTTTGGAAGAAATTCTGGAATACGGCCACTTGGGACCGAACCCGACCAATTCTTATCTAATTATGATAGGATTGGGTATGTTGGATGGAAAAGGGGTTCTTAAATGGTTTTTGGAAGAAGTTCTGGAATTAGGCCACCTGGGACAGAACGCGATTAATTCTTAACCGATTATGATGGGATTGGGTACGTTAGGTGGAAATTGGATTTTTAAATGATTCTTGGAAGAAGTTCTGGAATATGGTCACCTGGGACATAACTTGATTAATTCTTAACCGATTATGATGGGATTGTTTATATTGGATGGAAATAGGATTCTTAAATGATTTTTGGAAGAAGTTCTGGAATATGGCCACCTGGGACGGAATTCGATTAACCGATTATGATGGGATTGAGTATGTTAGGTGGAAATTGGATTCTTAAATGATTTTTGGAAGATGTTCTGGAATTAGCCCACCTGAAATGAAAGTCAACCGGTTTTGATGGGATTTGGTACATTGGATAGATAGGTGATCATTCAATGATTTTTGGAAGAAATTTTGGAATATGACCATCTGAAACAGAACTAGATCATACGGAACACGCCATACTCCAGAACTTTTCCTTAAATCGTTTAATGGGATTCTTATCCAACATATCAAATCTCATCAATATTAGTTAAGAAATGGTCGACTTCCATTCAAGGTGGCCATATTCCAGAACTTCGTCTAAAAATCAGGTGGTCAGATTCTAGAACTTCTTCCAAAATTCATTTAAGAATGCCAATTTCATCCAACATACTCAATCCCTTCAATGTCGGTTAAGAAATAGCCGAGTTCCGTCCAAGATGAACTAATTCCATAACTTCGTCCAAAAATCATTTAAGAATCCTATTTCCATCTAACATACCCAATCCCATCATATACGGTTAAGAATTGATCGAGTTCCGTCCCAGGTAGCCATATTCTAGAACTTTTTCCAAAAACTATTTAAGAATCCCATATCCATCCAACAAACCCAATCCCATCATAATCGGTTAAGAATTGATCGAGTTCCGTCCCAGGTGGCCTGATTCCAGAACTTATTCCAAAAATCATTTAAGAATCCCATTTCCATCTAACATACCCAATCGCATCATAATCGATTAAGAATTGGGCACACTGAATTTGTTTTGCAAATATGTAGTTGCGAAAAATTTACGAACTTGAAATATTAAAACTTGAATTTGTGTTAAAAATATTTGAATTTAATTGAAGTTACAATTAAACGGTTAAGAATAGAGGTAGATTTAGAAAAAATTGTGGCTAACTTGTAAAAAGTTGTGAATGAACTAAAAAAAAATTAAATATCATTTGCAAAATCGTGAATTTTAAGTGCATAGTGATTGGAATCCTGGACCGTTTTACCAATCCCGGGATTACGGGATTGAGTTATTTTTAATCCCGGGATCCCGGGATTAAGGCTATTTAAAAATCAACAAAAAAAAACAATATACCTACGTATTCTAAATATGTAATTAAGCAATAATTTTAATCCAAAAAGTTTAAATCCATATTAAAATAAATGAAAACTCATCTTAAAAAAAGAAAAAAGATTATTTGTCACACAGCTTAGGTACTCGATTGGCTAGCGAGGAAGCAATTTGCTAGCCAAGATCCCGTCTACTCAATCAATTTTACCATTTGAAATTTGATTTTCAAATTATGTTTTTCAATTTTTTTTATTTTTTTTTGCGACTGCACAGTAAATTTTGCGGCTTCATAAAACGAACAGCACATTTTTGTGCGGTTTTACTGTGCAATTGCAGAAATAAACAAAAAAAAATTATAAAAAATATAATTTGAAATACGAATTTTCTTGGTAAAATTTAATAGCCAGGATTTTGGCTAGCAAATTCCTTGCTTGCTAGCCAATCGAGTATCTACGCCATCTTCCACATTATTCTAAAGTATGACTTTAAAAAACAAATAGCATCGATCGAGTTGTCTCCTATTCTGTTCCTCAGCTTGGAAATTACAATTCCTGCCACCGTAAATGCACGCTCCGATTCTACACTTGTCGGCGGAATTACAATTAAGTCACACGCGAAGTTTCATCGGAATGAACGGTTTAGATTAATATAAAATTGAAAAGGAAAAAAATCAGTAAACGGGTATAAAATATATAAAAAATATACTCGTATGGTGTCAAATTTGCTAAAAATAACGGGAAAACACAATTTTATTAAGTTTTGTACAATAATAAATATTTTTAAAGAAAATATAATATCAGGTTTCTATATAGGAGAATATAAATATAAGGAATAAACTAAAATTGTCAATGGTCAGCGGTCAATTAATGAATGTAAGAGAATTTTTAAATTATATTTATACTTTTATGAAATCCCGGGATTCGTTTAAAAAAATACCGGGATTAAGGGATTCAAATAAGAGCCGGGATCCCGGGATTGGGATCCCGGGATTGCAATCACTATGCACAACCTACATATATACTTACAAAATTTTGAAATGAATTAGCACGCGAAATTAAAATTGTGGTTTAATTATCAACGAACATTTTATTTTTTTATTAAAATTTCAAACAATTTCATTTTTTTAACAAAATCTTTATAAAAAATCATATACATTTGCCACTATAGTATACATATGTATTTATATCATTACAAAAACATGAAAAAAATCAGAAAATAAATACTCGTTCGTACGATATTTTTTTATTCGGATCTTTCACTATTCCTTTGTATATGAATAGCGCAACTGAATTTTGCGTAACTCTATTCAAGTGAAGAATGAATATTTCTATTGGAAAGAATATTCACGACAGACCATTTTCGTTTTATTCTTCTTTCGTAATCGATTAGCATCAAAATTTTTTTGTTCGCTCAGTAGAGATCGAATAATAAATTTTTAGGTGCGAGTTTTTGAACCCTGTATTAAAGCAAAACGACAAAGTTAACATTTGTAAAAATTTGGTTTTCGTTTTGTTACGTTTTCTGTTTTTTTGGGTTTTCTCGAAATGAAATCTCAACAGCGCGATCGCGCTGCTTGGGACTCAAACTGTTAAACTTCTTACTTTATATTCTGTCATTCCCGTTCCAATACTGGATAATCTAATTGTGACAGCGTTTTGCAAATATCCAGTTTAGTTTTAATAATTGAAAAAATTTTAATAATGTTACAATACGTTTTGTTCAGTTGCCAATAGTTAAAAAACAAATTCAATCCTTTAACGTTTTCATAGATCACTCCAAAAACTGCAGAAACTAAAAATTTAGTTTTTGCTTCATTTACCTGACGCCTAATATTTTGAGTGAAATTACCAAAGGAAAAAGAATTTTATTATGGGAAACGGTATTTCACTCATGTTTGCTTATATAAAACCATAAGCTGATGCTGGCCTAATTTTTAAAATAAAGAGCTGTGCTTTGATTGGCTGGCGGTTAAACTACTTAAAATATATGTTTAATTATTTTTGGGCAGTTGCTGCACTTTCTCGATGTTATTTAAAAAAAAATTCACCTATTACTCTCATATGTTATAATCTGATTATTAAAATTGAAGAATAAATGATGGTTGTGGAACTATTTGATAGAAATCAAAAAATTTACAAAATTATTTTCTCCAATTTTAAATTTACGATTACATGACATTAACCAAATCTTTGTTGGGAGTGTTTGAAAAAGCTATAAATATAAACAAGAGATTAGATCTTCACTCATTTTTCGGTAGTTCCGTAGTTCATCATACAATGTTGAAAACGTGGAGTTAATTGAAAATGTATATCAAATTAGTGAAAGAAGAATGTTTGGTTATTAATGGGTTTACGCAATTTTTTATGGACGGACGAAAATGAAATATCCTTGTTAAACTGCTAACATGGAAAATTATAAATATACCAAATATGTAAAAAATGTGTGTTTATTTCTGAAAAAATCCACATTATATTTAATAAATGACACCGAAAGTATTCATCGTCTTCTTTTTCCAGTTTTTTCAAATACATTTTATATATATATACCAACAGCAATACCCTATCTTCAATTTAATGTTATTTAATAAAAATGACATTTAAATGGGTTCGAAAGATCAAAAAGCTTAAAATACTATTGTAGATAAAAGATTTTGTATATATATATAGTAAATATTTCTCTTCATATCCCGTTTTTATAGTACGGTTACTAAGCAAGAATTTCCACATTTTCACATAAAAAAAAATTTTACACTAAACACCAAACCCAAAAAATGCTCCAAGTTTTATAATTATTTTTTGTTCTAATCATCTTTTATCTAAGTTGAAACACATAACAGAAAGGCAAAAAAAAAAAAATTGTTGAAAATAGAAAATCAAAAACGATTTTGATTGTGAAATTTTCAACGACAGCTTGACGCCTTGTACCAAATATATAAAAGGAAAACGAAACGAAAAAATTACAAGATGTATAATTTGTCGAAATATAACTGTTTTGAGACATGTAGAGATATTTTTTATTTTGTCTTTATCATGCTGTGAACTTCCCACTTTATGTGATTGAACAAGAGTTTTTGAAAGCTCGATATTTTTTTTCCTCCGTTTTGCTTTTAATTCGAGAAAATGAAAGTGCTGCGCTGTTGAAAAATTACGGATATACTCCGTGATTTCCTCCCCATGTAACACGGATATTTCAGCTGCCTACATTTTCATCAGGCGCTGAAAACTTTGAAAAAAGCTTAATCACTTTATTTTTTTGTTTGTTGTATTATGAAAAATAATGGATAAAGTTTAGATGAACTGTAAAATACATAGCGCAAATTGTTGTTTACACAATGAACATAGGACAAAAACAATTATTGTCTTTCCAACTTTTATTTTCAATTAAAATTTAAAAGAAAATGCAAAAAAAATTGCTTTTTATGACTTTTTACCAAATCACCCTCGATTATGTCCTACCCATCTTAAATTTGTAAAAATTTGTTCAAATGTTGCTATTGTTGGTGTTTTCAGGAAAATCGATACCAATAAAAGTTTCGGTTGTCTGGTGTAATTATTTTTTACCAGGGTAGATGAACCAATAAAGAACATATTGGAGATTATTAGATTAATTATTTTTACAGAAGCAGTAATTGTGAATTGTGAACAACAAATCAATTGACACAAAATTAATCAATTACAATCAGGGTTGGTGTGTTTTATGATGGGTAAATGGCAAGATTTATTGATTTGTGAATCAAAGCTGATAAAAGATTAACCAATCATTTTTAATAGTTTTTGGAACTTAAAGAGTATTGCCAGTACCAAAATTCGTCACACAGAAAAACGATTGTTAAGATTTCAACAAAAACCAAAAATAAACAAAACGTTTACGTATATAAAATCTATGATAATAACAAAAAAATAACCATGTATTGGTTAAATATTCGGTAAAAGCAATGCAGCATATTTTCAAACAATATGTATATTAAAAAGCAGTTGAAATAAGTCCGGACAAAATAGCCGTAAAACATACTTTTTTCTGGAGACCAATGAAAGTCTAGTCTTGTGTGTGCGCTTTCCAATTTAAATCTCGATCAATAATAATACCTAGATATCGAAATTCATCACACATACTGCATTCGAAAGTATGATACGTTGTCTCAAGATACGACGATGGGGTATCCCTAAAATGTAATAATTTCGTTTTGTGACTCAAAACAAAATTATGAGCTTCCAACCAAATAGACAAACTGTTTAAATCATGATCTATGAGCGTGATATTAACTTAAAAAATTGGACTAGCATCGAAAAAAAAATGTCGAAATTGTTGTCGAAAGATACCGTTTACATACACTAAAAATAATAAAGGTCCTGAGACAGAACCCTGTGGCACTCCCACATTAATCGGTAACTCTTCACTTAATTGTCGATTAACTCTAACAAATTGCGTTCGCCCATTCAAGTACGAGGACAACCAACCCCTGGTTATCCCTCTGAATCCACAACAATATAGCTTTTTTAACAGTGTGCTATGTTGAACTCTGTCAAAAGCCTTTCTTAAATCTATAGAGGACAAACTTTGGACCCTTTATCAATATTGTAACGGAATTTATTCCGTTATCAATTCAAATACCCAAATCCACTGTATCTTCCCTGGTATCAAAGTAATTCCACCATGATTTTGGAGATTCCATCTTCACCAAAAATTATCAAATACTGAGTCATGCGGAATTATTTAATTTTCTTTATGATTGCTATTGCATTTATATGTATACCTAAAAATTGGTATGAGGTGCAATACGGCAAACATAAAAATATTTTCTTTTGTGTACGTTATCCAATTGCAATACGTCACTCATTCATAATATAACGTAGAAAGTAATCAATGCAAATGAGTAAACGTAAATAAATGTTTTGTAATTGGACTACGTATCCATATGTTGTGATTGTGTACACGAAAAGCAAACGTTCTACTTTAGAGTTAAGCAAACGACCTAAGTAGGAATTTCAAACGTTGCAATTTTCGTGGCACATATAAATTCTCCAAGTGCATATAAAATAAATTTGTAACACTTTTTAAATGGGCGGTATTAAGAATATTTTTGCCAATATGGCGAAAATGCAATTAATTGATTGCGAGAGTAGTACACTTTTTGTACTAAAAATTTTCTCCTCCTGTCTCAACAAATTAATTTATTCTTGTATAAATACCGAACCAAATTTTAGGTTTAGGGGAAGAAGTTCAGTCAGTCTTTTGAAATTAACCACTACGTGAAGTAGCTTGAGCTCGACTAGTAGTTAACCGATAAGGACAGTGTAATATTTGTGTGAATAATTTTTAAATTTGGATTAATAAAATAAATTTTTGTTGTGTATAAAAATCAGTTCGTTCAGTTTTTTTTGTAGTTTTGAGTCTTCGTAAGCTGACTAGCCGAGATAATTATTCGATTATTTGAACTTTTGGAAATCAGCAGTAGCAGCCCGGCTCTTTGGTAAGTATAAAACATAATCTTACTCATCATACTAATCAAAGCGGAACCGATCCGCAGAGCGTATATTGGTTGTCCCTCTGGAAAAAGGGACGGGTGGTTCTTAACCAACAGTGCCTCAGGCATTGCACACCCTTCTACCAGCAACGTTTTGCGGATCTTAATATTCACTAACCACTAGGGCCGTAGGCCAAAATAAGTTAAAATCACTCGAAAATTTTTTTTTGGGTAATAATGCTACCCTAAACCAATTAACAACCACGGCTTAATAGCCCAAAACATTGTTGAAGTATACTTCAACACCTATTGGGTCCGGGTCCCAATATCTCATTCCCATACCCACCATTTGATGGCATGCATTATGCTGTCTCTTCTCTCCCTTTTATTATTCAAAAATGCGGTAATCTAGGCCGTAGTCTGAGTACCCCGAAACCCACACTATTCCCCTCTGCTGGCTTGAGCTGCGGGAACCGACGCCGCATGGGGCACATATCAGATGACGGCAATTCTATGAAACAGGGATACTTATACGCTGAGTAAAAGTGTTTCTGTTTCAAGTGGCGCCCAAAAGGGACAAACATTTGTTCCAAAAATTAATTAGCGTGTACAATAGAGTACAAATTTTTATTATTTGTTTCTGAAATTCAACATAAACAGATATCAAAATCTTTCTGGTGTGAGTGTGCGCCGCGGTTTGGCTTTCGAGCTAACCTGACCAAATGCACTGGTGGGACACACATGCTCTGGAAGGATATTGTAGTCGTTGATTTCTAATGCTGGATCTTCAAATAATTAGTTCACTTGTGGCAAGTCCCAACCCGCACTCCGGGGGTGAACTGTTGTTTGTGGTAGCACTGGGAACGCGACGATAGTTCTAATTATGTACAATCTTGGAAATTGAACTCATTAATTTCTAGATTGTACGGTTTTCGATACCATGTACAATCGACAGTTTCACTTTATTTTACCAGTAAGGGAGAATGTCACAATCCCTGATGTAATGGGCATATCTCTTTCCTGCCGAGAGGTTATCGGATGGTATAAAGGGATGCTCATTTCTCAGGCTATCAAATGTGCCATTCCATATCCTGGTTAGTAAAACAGAACTGACCCTAAATTTTTAATTTCTCTTCCTCAGTTAAATGTTTAATATAATTAATTAAATTAATTTAATTTAATATGTTATGGCTATAGGTAAGAAATTACCACGAGCCGTAAGATAAATTTATTATTTGAGAAAAATTTTAATTTTGTACAATTGACATATAGTTAGGTTTTGCGTTTTTTTCCACTTCATAATCAAATTTTATTTTACATCTTTCGGGATGAGGTTTGCAAGTCCACCCAGTTTAGTTTAGTCGCGTTCAGAATATTTTACACTTAGCTGTTCACCTCAGTTTTCTGCTAGTGAACGAGCATCGACCACGAGGTCGGACGTAGGCTAATTGTAATTATTTCATATGTCATGAAAATTCTCAACGATAGTCGGCGAATTATCGTTCCTAACTGATAAAAATAGTAGCTGTTGTTCGAGCGCTTAATCATTTAAAAGGCCTCGCTAACTTCGGTTAACTTACATTACAATACGCTTGCCAACTCGCGCAATTGAGCTCCTCTGTTAATAGAGTAAGACTGCCAATTGCGATTAAGAGGGCAAGAACATGGTAATGATCAATTAGGTATCTTTAATGAATTCTGTTTTCATATTTACTACTGCAATGAGGATCACTCGTAGTGAATTTAGAAGCCCATTGCGACATTGAAGATAATGAAACAGATTCATCAAAATTTAAAATACATTTTCCTTTCCTTATCTTATTTGACCCAAAAAGGTGGAATTCTCTACTTCATGATGAGGGTAATTAAACAGTGGTTGTTTTATTCTATTTAATTTTAAAATTAATGTTTTTGCTTTAATTTAATGTTTGTTCCTTGTTTAGCTTTTAATATGTAAATTAAGTACTTTATTTCCTAAAAAATGAATGTAGATTATCTGAACAACGACGAGATCGCAATCGAATGTGAATGTCGAAAGATTCCCATTGTATCTTATCATAAAGCAGTCATCGTTATGAAGATGGAATTGATGGAAGAACGGTTAAATCTTAAACGGAATAATCTGGTTCTACATCAAGCCGCAGTCAGATCACCTAAAGAAGAGGTAGTGACATGTTTTCACAAATTGGAAGGTGTTAAACAACTGTTTCGCCAAATAACAAATGGAGTTATTACAGAGGACGAGCAATTGCCAGTGGTATCAACAAAGTTGCTACACGTTCAAGGTAGACCTGATCGCATTCGATCTACACTCCCTTTACAGAAGATAATTGATGAGATGACTTTGACTATAAAAAATCTGTGGGACTTAGGAGCAATTTTAAAAGTAACTGATAAGTTACAAGGAGTTGCGAGACAATTACATTACTTGAAAATTATTTCGAATAACTCTAAAGCTATTTTAGATCTGGTGAAAATTCCACATAGCCGAAACTCATTGCACTTGGACACCTCACGGAGGAATCTTTTTAAAGATGAGCGAACTCGTACGCAGTATGACCGGATCGTTCAAAAATTAGATCGAATTCAACGTGAGCGCGAGAACTTGAGGGCAGAGATATTCAATAATCCACCGTTTATGCCCAAGACGGAGGTGGACGTTGAATCGTCGTCAGATGGGAGAAGTGATAATCAAGTAAGTGAAAACAACATTAGCAGTAGCAAATCACCATCTAAAGGATCACAAGTAACATTAGATCGACGGACACTACGCAGTTTTAGTAATGAAACAAGACCTAAATTTGAAAGGGAATTTTCCAAAATTGTTTTCCAAAAAGAGGTAAATGTGGTTAAAAGAGCGGTAAAGTTAGAGATTCAAGCATAATAATTGAAGGTAAATGTGGAATACAGATAGGGAATACCATCAAATCGATCGAAAATATGTCAGGTCGGCCAGCTCATGTAGTTAAATTATCCACGACTTTCCTTTCTGATTTACTCAGGATTACTTCGTCGGTGACATATCGGTTCGGCACGAATCTGTTAAATTTAGAAATTACAAGTTAGAAGTTCCTGAGATGTGTACCTTCAAACATTTCAATGGTTCCAATGTTAGAATCAAGGCCAGGTGCAATTCAAGTGGACACAATTTCCCCAACTAAGGACAGTCAATTAATTTGGCGAAAATTCAGTAAAGCTAAATCACTTTCATACAACAAAAATAGTGATAAGGAATTGTCTACGGTAATTCAGACCGTTTCGTTAAGAAGCAGGGTTAATTTTACGATTATCAAAAATATTCAAAAAGGGCTAAAGTTAAGGGCAAGCAAAGTTATACCAGCCGCAGTATCACAATCAACGAATTCTTGGAATTGGAGGTGGAATTGTGATACTGAGCGCCGCATTACTATGTTATTAGACTATGTAATCTCTTTGACCAGTTACAAAGTGTATTACAACCGGAAATCTCTCGTGAAAATTTTAAATCGAAATTGGAAGCACCGCCGGAGAAAACGTTGACAGGTGCATCTTCCACTTTCCCATTAGTCCATCAATATAAGTTCGGTCGTTTACATAGGTGAAGTAATGGAAAAGTGAAGGCTGGTAACCGCGCGCGATGTTATGAATTTACCAGCGACATTCATTAAGGCAATAGATATAAGAATTAGGAAAGTTCAATAATAAGTTTAGTTAAAATAGAGGATGAGGTTGGCTCAATCCCATTTCTCGCACAAGGTTCAGCAAAGTGGGATTAAAGTAGCGCCATCCTTAATAATAAATAGTGGTAGGTTTAGGTTACCATAGATTTATATTGGCTTAAAAATGTAGTGGCAGTTTTGGTTATATTGTCAAGATGTAAATTATGTAACGTAAAATAAAATAAAATTAAATTTGAATAAAGAGGAGCCCATAATTTTTGATGAACTAAGAACAATATGAGGCACTTCTATGAAACAGGGATACTTATACGCTGAGTAAAAATGATTTTGTTTCAATATGAACAGTTACTTGTTCTAGGATGGACACAATAGCTTTTTTAATAGTTTTATTTTTCCTAAAACCATATTGGTCGGAAGAGAAAAAGTCTGTTTTAGCTAGAAAGAAAACAATGCAACTTTTTATGGCTTTTCAAATATTTTCAAGAAGACCGAAAGTAGAGAGATTGGTCTAAACGCGGATTCATTGTTGTAGCTCGTTGTGTTCATTCTGTTCGTTCCGTTCGTTATGCTTTTTTGTAATCCAATAGGATTTGTGGCAAATGACGTTTTATTTCTTCGGTATTTTTTTCATCAAGTTGATCTATCTTCAACTTTTTTACCGAAGGAACATGGCAAGAAAGAAACGACATGATATATAGTATACTAGTAGAAACAAACAGACACATTTTCGATATTTTTATTTTGTAGTCAAGTACGTTGTTCATTTTGTGTTTTGATGTTTTGTTTTTTCATCAACAATGAACCTAAAAAATAATGCTGCAGAAAAAATACCGATCGAAAGGAACGGAACGAACACAACGAACTACAACAATGAATCCGCCTTAAAGTTGTTCATACTTGTTTTATCAATATTTTTAAAGATCGGAACAACTTAGGCTGGCTTTAACGATGTAGGAAAAATACCAGTTACCAAGCTTAAATTAAAAATAAAAGATAAAACATCAACTAAAAACCAGAACATTTTTTTAACAACATTATTTGAATTCCTATCCAAACCAGGAGTTGAATTATTGGGAAACAATTGTAAAATACAATTCTTCAGATGAAATTTCCGAAAAAACGAATCTATATACAGATTGGTTGGTAATATTGGCATATTAATTTATTTTTGTCAGCTTCATCCAAGAGGAGACTGGTAGCATTAGCATCACCAATACTCGTAAAGAACTCGTTAAATTCATTAGCGATCTGTACTAGACCAGATATTTTGCAGCCCTTTGATTAACAATTTATTTAATTTGAATTTGAAATAAATCTTTATAATTTATTTTATTATTTGACATTTCATATTGAATTTTTGGGTTGAGAGTATTAGTGACTGTGAGACAGTTTTTGTTATAGTTAATTTTGGGCTGACTATGAGAAACTATCACGATAGTAATATTTTTTTGGGCTCAGTTCTTATAAAATGTCGTGAGATACAATTTTTTGGGCTGAAACTTTTAATATTATAGAAATCATCAAATTAGTGATGCCATCGCAATTTTTTGGGTTGAAATTTGGGCCAACTTCACATACATATTTCTAGTAAGCTAAAAAATTGTGTCTGAAAGGGTGTTCCATGAGATTTAAAAATGTAATTTCTAATGGGCCTTAGGTACATTCCCAAATCCTTGTAAGAATTTTCTAATCATTTAGCATGAACTTCAGTGGTGGACACCTTAGGCCTTATTTGTCCCTTAATAGTTATATGATTTTCTAATGGGTCTAAGAACACCCTGTTGTACGAGATTTAAAAATATGTGTTTTTTAGAGGGCGGACATTGTTTAGAACCGAGGGATGTGTCCCTAGTACGTTACATAATTTTTTAATTGGCCTGACAGGGTGTTTAATGAGATTTAAAATGTTATTTTACAAGTCATTGTAAGTATTTTATAAGCATTTAGTGTGAACTTTAATGATATTAGTGAACTATGGTAAGTCCCAAGGAAGGATCCCTAGATGTGATGTGATTTTTTATTAAGTCTGAAAGATGATAGTTAAAAATGTTTAATCTTATGTTATGCGCTGTATGACCTATTTGAAAATCATACAACTTAATATGAACACTCTTTTAGGTCAAAGCACGCCACTAATGTCACGGTACTTCATGCTTAATTATTATCCTGCCAGATGCGCCAATTTATTAGAAAATACTTAGAATGACTTTGGATTGTAGCTAAGGCCCATTTAAAACTCACATTTTTAAATATCATGGAACGCATCCTATCTTGGTCAGAGCCGTATTCGAAACTCATATTACTTTCTATAGACACCCCTCTGGGTCTAGAAAATCAACCAGTATCACTGAAGTTTGTGCTAAATGCTTAAAAAATACTTTGGATGGCTTTAGAATATATCCAAGTCCTCAAATTTTCAAAGCTCTCTAATTCTTGAAAAATTTTAATATTTCATACGAATTTGCCTGAATGCTTACTTGTACCAATACTATTACAATAACCGTATTGTTATTGAATTTTTTGGATTAGTTTATAAACTTCATTAGCTTGTAAATCAACAAGTTTCATCGATTTTTCGACGTTTGGTGGCCAAATTCGAATCAAACGGTTCGTTAAATAATCAGCAAATACCCTGATAACATCGCTGCTGTGCAATCTTGTGGTCTAAACATGGATACCGATGACATGTGTTTCCAACAGGCGCTATGTGCCAAACAATGCATGTCACGATGAACATTCTGCACGAGCGATTTGGGAGCCTTGTTATTTTGTGCGGCGGTAATGTGAACTGGTCACCGTGATGGGACGATTAAAGATATTTTGACTTCTTCCTTTAAGGCTATCTTAAATTGCAGATCTTTGCGAATAACCCGCAAACATTCGGTTTACTCAAAGTCAACATAACGATTGCCATCCAGAAAAATTCAGCTAGATTTATGCGATAAAGCCATCGAAAATAAAACTTCCCGAAGACGTGCCACTTAGCAAAGCCGCGGCATTGATTTGAATGATTTTCCACAGATTGTCTTACTTTTACCATTGTCAAATTGGTGAGAAATGATTTATCAATGCCTCCTGGGGCATCCAAAAAAACTATGTACCTGTTTTATTTTTTACACTGTCAATTATTGCGTTATTAGCTTGCTTCTGATCTGTGAGTAACTTTGGTAAATTTACAAAAACTGAGCCACTTTAATTGAAGATCTAAGAAGCATTATTCGACACCAACTACCTAATTATATGTCATTTTTACCAATGAGTTGTTAATACGGCTATAATTTTTTAATGAGAAGTTTTGAATGAAAGAAATTTCAAAAGTAAGCATTTCTTCTTTAAAATAATTAAAAAGTAATATTTAATCGTATAAATTTAAGGTTAATATAATAACGATTGATTTATTGGTAGGGTTCGAGGAATATCACAAATTCACCAAATTTAGACACTGTTATGAACATTATGTAAAATTTTCGGGTAGGGCAAATGTTTGTTCAAAAATTAAGACAACGCAAAATCCCACGCACTTAAAATATATTGCTGGACATTTCATACATATTAAAATAATATGATTTAGGCAACAGCAGCTGTTCGACAGCAAAAAATTCTTTACATCACCCTGATAAAACACCATCAGCAATTTTGCTACCCAAATCAATTTAAATAACCAAACATCTCATAAATTAAAATATTCCGATACCTTTAATTTCCCAAATAATATTTTTCCTCATAAAATCCATAAAAAAAAAACACTTCGGTCTCACTCCCCACCCGCGTCCTGAAGCTCAACAAAGTGCTATTGGAGGTTTTACTTTCGTATACCCGTCCTGTAACGACGTATAAAATATTAAAGTTCAAAATTGACAGATTTTACTTTGTTCCTTCCTTTCATCCCTGTATACATACATTTTCTCTTTTGTGTGCGCTTCGCATCGATCCTCAATAATTTTACATAAATAATTCACACAAATTTAGCTGCGAAAAAGGAAAGATAAATGAAAAACTTTTTAATTAATTTTACTTTTTTGAATGATTTACATTACACCAACAACAACACAATTTGAAAATATTGTCCATAAATTGATTTTAATTCGAGACTTCTAAATATTTCAAATTGATTTGAGCGACGGAACACCATCCTGTAAAAATTATATTGGGATTAATGTTTTATGGACCCGTAATGATATTTTAAGGACTTTGTTCGTAATTCATATTCGTTATATTATGAAGAATTTTCTGTGAAACCGGAAAATTATTTCGATAATGTATGCTGCACAAAATGTATAGCTTTTAACAAAAAAATTTTACCGTATATAAAGTAAAGACGTTATTTCTTTTCCATAAAGTATTTTTTCGTCCAATAAAACTTTTTCGTCTCAACGGAAACTCATAAAATTGCTCTGTGTACCAGCAAATAATTTACCTACTCCTAATGTATCACAGAGTCTGAAAACCAAGAACAAACTTGGTTTATATAGTGTATATATTTGGGTTCAAATTCGAAAATGAAGAAACAAAAAAGGAAAATGGTTTTTCGAACTAAAAAATAAAAAAGGCATGATATGATCTCCAGGTGTGTAACACATTTTTAAAGTGTTATAATCGTAAAGAAAATTTTCTCGTTTTTTCTGCTGCCAACATATTTTGAAAATTGAAGTAACATAATTATTTATTACGTAATAGTTTTTATTGTTATTACACATACTCGTAATATGGGATGGAATGAATGTTTATGGATTATTTTTATAGTTATATACTTATCCTCCAGGCGGGTATATGATGTGATAAAGATGTAATGTAATTGATATGGTGTGTGTAGGTTTACCTGAAAATATAGAAGCAAAAAAAGAGAAAGTTAATTTTATGATGTTGATAGGAAGTTTTTTGTCTACGAGTAGAAGAAATATATGTTTATACGAAATTATTGAGCTGGGCTTGTTTTGGTGATATGGGAACAGTTTGTTTATATTGATACGATTCCTACAAATAGGACTAACTCATTATGACAATGAGATTAAACGATAAATTGCCTACAATTAAATTGTATTTCTTTACATTTAGTTTTGGTTTAATTTGTGCTGGATCCCATTAATATCCTGCAATAGAAAAGTGTTAATGTTCTGTAGAAGGAAAACCTAATATAATGTTACCATGGTGCACACTTAAAAAAATCTGTGATATGCGATGCAATTAATAACGTATATGACTTCAGAGCAAATTTGGATCATTTTTAGTAGCAAGTCTACCATCATAAAAAATAAAAAATAGTTTGCGTCGATATTCGATGAAATTGCATCTAAATTATAAACGAGGCAATATGCAATTATTTTTAATAGAATTTGCAGCAAAAAATTGTTTGGTGCATGAAGTATTAAAATTTGAAGGAGTTACAATTAATTGATTAATGATGCACCATGCAACCAATTTTAAAAGAGTGAACATCAAAATGATTTCGATGCATTTTACATTAAAAATTGTAAGAAAATGTATCTTATCCAAATTTGATGTAGAAAACAACGAAATCTAATATAAGGTTTTTCTTAATTATGTATTTTGATACCTTAATGCATCGTTTAGTAGCAGTTTTAGCAACGAAATCTTTGTTGATATTAGAAATAAAACTTACATATATATTTTTATAAATTAAATTAATTTATTTCTTTATTCACAATATTTATAAAACATAAACAATATTTATAAAAATTATATTTTCTTATTCATAAGTAAAATTATACTTTATTCACAAGTAATATTCAAAGGAAAAATAAAAAATCATATTTTATTTAAATTTTTTAACTTAAACTAATACATATATTTTATAAAAAATAATTATTATAAATGGCTTACACCATTTGAAAATTGTATCCTATAATATAATGCTTTTCAATTTTACTAACGAAAAGCTTTTCGTATGGTTTTTTATATTCAATACTATTTAAATTAATACATATTGGTTCAATATTTTTATTGATTAATTGATAACTGCAAAAGAAATTATCATAAATACCAATATACTCTCTTAAAAGGAAATATATTTCACTGTTACATTCTATTATTTCTATTATTTCATATAAATGGATTATTACATGAGATACTTTATTTTTCAAAATAAAAAACTTATTTTGTAGTGGAAATCAGTGATAAGGTATGACATATTATAAATTGGTGTGGAAAATACGCTTAAGCATCTATATTCATCTGTCAATTTGTACAATTTTCTTTTCCCTTTTTTGACAGTTGCAACGAAGCTTGAATTTGACCACACACTACAAATCATCTGTTGATGACTCTTAGCAAACGTCTTACAAATGTTTATAAAATTAGGTGTTACGTTTTTAGTGCAAAAACGATGCTTGCCCTCGTAGCGCATTGCCCATAAATGTATAACAGGCCCCATTTTTTAATTACTGTAGGAAAGTGCTCGGAGTAAAATCTTTTTGAAATATGTTTTTAATTGACTCCAAATGTGAAGTTATTAATCTTTGTAAGTTATTAATTTCTGTATCTGTGACTTCATACTGAAATAAAATATTTATTATTTCGATCACACTACGTACAGCGGCCCATTGCGGTTCATGGTTTAGGCTATAAAACCGTTCGAAAATAAAAGGGAAATGTGTGGCAAGGCATAAAACTTGAATCGCATTTTGCCCTAAATTGCTTCTTTCAAGAGTAATGTTAGAAGGCTTATTTTTTCGGTCCATGAAACCAAAATTATAGGCCGAAATACATTTATTTATTTGGTTTATATTTTCAAAAAAATTTTGTTCTACGAAATATTCAAATTGGTACTTGAGTATTAAAACCTTCCAAGCCATCGTGCATTAAGTCAACGCTATAGTTTTTGATAGTATGAAAATACTTCAGCTCATTTAATGTTGAATTTCGACTGATTTCTTTAGTTTCAATCATTTTTAACTTTTTTAATGGAGGCTGATCGCATAAAATTGAATAGCAATTTTCTGTTCTCATTAATGCGTCACCTTCATTAGTCCTTTTTTTAGTATCTTCACTGGGAATTGTGCAAAAGCGACAGAAATACAGGGTTATCCAATTCGAGGTTGATAAAGTAGAAATCTGTATACCGACATCTGTCAAAGATAAACGTCAAGTACGCTGTCATTTATTTAGTTGACATTCTGCCATTTAAGAATATGGAGCATTTAACAATCGACCAACGCGTTAAAATTATTAAATCTGCTGATGCTGATTTTTCGAACAAAATTTTCTTCAGTGATGAAGCTCATTTTTCGCTTGGTGGATACGTTAATAAGCAAAACTGTAGAATTTGGGGCTCAGAAAATCCACAATTGATTGTAGAGAAGCCATTACACCCGGAAAAAATCACTGTTTGGTGCGCATTGTGGTCTGGTGGTGTGATTGGGCCGTATGTTTTTGAGAACAACCATGGACGAACCGTTACCGTCAATTCTGAGCGCTATGGCCACATGTTAACCGATTATTTTTTACGAAAATCGAAGATTATGATCTTGACGATATGTGGTTCCAGCAGGATGGAGCAACCAGTCACGTAATACGAGCAAATCGAGATCTTTTGCAAGAGAAATTTCCTGGACGTTTGATTTTTTTTTGTGGGGCTACGCGAAAGATCGTGTTTACGCAAACAATCCTCAAACTCTTGACGAATTGAAAACTAATATTCGTAAGGTAATGGCCGAGATACCACCCGAAATGTGCCGAAAAGTCATTGAAAATTACCTCAAAAGAATTAAGGCCTGTAAGAAGTCCCGTGGAGGTCATTTGAATGATATCTTGTTTAACTAAAAATGGCAAGGATCAATCTGTAAAATGAAATAAAAATTACAATACATTCCGAATATTTTGTGTGTTTTTTTTAAGTTTACTTTATCAAGCTTGAATTGGATAACCCTTTACTTGGCGGAAAACGATTCGGTGAATCCATTCATGTCATTTGCAGCAAGATTGTCGTGTGCTAAAGATATGATTGTCCCGAATGTAAGTCCAAGATTTTCGATAAATAGGCCTTTATTTTCGAGGATTTTTATGTCTTCGACAATTGGTTTTAGGATAGTATTTAAATTAAATTCATTGTGCAGATCATTCACATAAAATAAACAAACTAAAAAAATATTTTGAAGATTGGATTTTATGTGTAATTGCCCGGCTTAATTTACTATCGTAAAATATATAGCACCCACTTTGTGAATGATAGTTTTACTACCAAGTACCCTAGCTACTTCAAAATCGTCGTAGTATAGTTGAATCAAAATCATAGGATTATTATTCAAGTCTCGTTTCAATGACTGGAACCGATCACCACAACAAGCAAATTTATATTTTCCCTTTTCACAAAAATGAGACTTATTAAAATTTAGAAATAACTTCAAAAATTTAGAATTCGTAAAATACTTTTTATTGTTTTTGAAATAGGAACAAATTGAAATACATTTTGGACGGTTTTACGGACGTAAGCTAAAGATTCTGCGTTAAATCTCATCTCCCATCTAAATCCAATAGGAATTTGTTCGGGCTCCACGTAGAAAGAATTTGCTTTAAACATTTTGTTTCGACTATATTTCGAACAAAATTTTTTAAGTGTTTCGGATATTTGCAGTTTATTATATGTCAAGTTTTTGAGTTCATTTGGGGCGGTTACTACTTTTATCGCGCATTCTGTTATAAGCTTAGATTCACGAAAAAAATTTCGGTTAAAGTCTCTTCCGGCAATCCTAATAAAACTTAACTTAACTTGAATGAAAAGATTTCATGGAATCATCAAAATCTTGCACAGCAGTAATCACATTTTCTGCTGATGTTGTAGCCGAGTCATTACTTTTTGTTAAATTAGAGTCATGTTTCACTATAAATTTGGTTGTGTTAGTGGCCCTCTATTAAGATTACTTCTTTATTATGTGTTTGAATTTCATCAATGTGAAATTTTTTACAATGAGTTTTGAGAGCGTAAAATGTTTGGAAAGTGGTAATACAATTTTTATCTTTCACGCATTTAATTTTAACATGTGTCTTTTCTTTAACGAATTCCTTATACTTTAGATGTAAAATTATTTTATCAAAGTCTCGAAATAAATCATTACAAAAATAACAGAAATACATATTTTATAATATAAAATATAATATGTAATTAGAAACATATAAAGAAATATTGATAAATTATTTGTGATACCTGAAGATCTAATTTGCTTGCAATTTCCTTAATTCTTGAAGTTATTGTTCCCATTACTTCAATTTCATAAAAATAATGATATATGAAGGTCCAGAACGTATTTAACGAAGCGTCAAAATGTTGGCCATACACGTAATGAGACTTAAATAAAAAGTCAATTGCTTCTATGAAGTTAATCGTATTTGGTAAAATGATGAGTTCTCGTTCAATGCAGAGATACAAATTTGAGGTTGCTGATTTGTTCTCAAATTTAACTATAATATATAGAATAGTGTTACATTACTGTAAATTTATTCATCATAAAATATAAAATGTCATGTAATTATTGATTCTTACCGTTCTAAAATCTATTATTTTATTTAACAGCGTGGCAAAAGTTTCTCTTTGAAATTTTGAAGATATTTTACAAGCTATAACTTGAGGTAGTAGGTTTAAAAGATAAAAAAACGGTTGCATAGATGGCAGCAATTCTGAAATACAAATTGTTTTTGTATTTTATATTTTTGTTTATGAAATAATATTAAATCAAGGTGAGGTTAGCAAAATATCTGGCAGTTTGGTTTCAAACTAATGACAATTTAACTTTCAATTTAATTTGACAAAATCTTAAAAATTAAGCAAATCCTTTGAACTTTATTAGAAGCATCAACGTGCCTTAGTGAATGACTATATTTTGCTATGCAGTTGTTATCTTCGTTACCTCGGAGTTTATTGTATTTAACGCATACATCATGTATGCGAAGTGAAATTTATATGAAATTTTGGGTTATTCAGGATGATTGCCGGATATTGTTATTGATCTCATCTCGATGTTAAACCAATATTTGGCCACCACCGATAACTCAGCGTAAAGGAGGATAAAATGATAATACATTACCTTCAATCTCAGGTATAGGTTTCAAATTTGGTCCTTTTGTCTCTATAAATATTTTGTGAATATACGGATAGTAATTGTTCCATTTATTTAGAAAAATATGATGATTGTGAGGATATCTGAGTTCAAAGTCGTATAAAATCTGAAAAACGACCAAAATTAAAGATTGTAAAACTTACTCTTTTATAATATCTATAACGTTCTTACATCAGGAGACGTTAAAAAAAAGGAAATTGAGTTGAAAATTGTTTTATTTCGTTAGGCGAACGTAAAATTTCAATTCGGCGAGTTAAAGTCTCGAGTAATTTTGGCCGAATTATTTCCTTTTGTGTAGAGACGCTTAAATTTTTTAAAATTAGAAAATCCTCATCGGTATCGATGTTTTGATATGAACTTGTAGCAGTAGCGGGAATAACTGTTCCAGCTGAGTTCCGTTTGCGACTGTTATTTCCCGTTTCCTTCTCTATTATGTATAATTTCAGTCGACCACGATTTAATCTGGCTATTATATAACCACGTTTTTTTTTTGGATCGTATAATGCATCCTTACAAAAAAAGAACAAATTTATTTATTCACTTAGAATACTGGCTTAACTTATAAAAAAAAGCGTGTCATCACAATTATTCTAAAATTTAATAAAATATATAAAATCCTTTGTTTTTTTCAATGATTTTCTTACTGTAATGATTTCTGTTAAAAAAACAATTTTAGGAAACTTACAATGCCACCGTTTTCTAGATTGTTGGTTTTTGGTTGTGGAAATAATTCCACTACAGCTAATGCCAACGATTTGATCTGTATTGAATTGGGATGAAAATGTTGATGTCAAAAGATCGACACTTTCTTCCACATCCGAAAAACCCCTCACTGTTTCTTGTCTTATAAATTTTTTGGACAAAACATATGCGCTCTGTGTTTTGTAAATAAAACTTTCTAAGTCCTGTAACAAAACATTACATAGAGTAAATATTTCTCCTAATAAATTTAAAAATTATTACCTGAGCATTTATATACCATTGCAGATATATACGGCATTCTTGGCGGATAACTGGGGCTGCTTTAACTACAACGTTCGAATCCCCTTTAAGATGAAGAAACGAAATTTAGTTCATTGACAGTCATTATTGATATTAAGTAGTGTAAAAATCTCACCGTAATTATTGCTTTTTAGTACGATTTTTAACTGGAATGTGCTACAATTTCTTTATTGCTGAAATATTATTAGGAAATCTACCTCCGGAATTATAGTGTCATCTATATCAGTAAAATAGTCAATGTCATACGCTGATACATCTGCATACATAGACGCTGAAATCAAAATGTGCATAAACGAATCGCGCACGATTTATATATTGTACTTCGAAATGTTTTAATAGAGACGTATTTTAATGCAACCTTGCATCATAATGCGATAAAATTGTAATACTTATTATGATGCAGCTTTCCATCGCATAGGAAAAAATATAACCTCAATATTAAAATTATAGTTTAAAAAAATTTACACATTAACTACCTGATAACAAAAAATCCTTATACTCCCAGTTTTCTTCGTGTTTAGTTATTTTTATGAACGAAGCAACTTCTTTAAAATGCACTTTGATCCAGTAATAATCCATTTTAATTGTTTTACATTTATTATTACAAAATAAATTTTATTCGGTAAACAATACACTCTATTTTTGTTCTTAATGAATATGGTAAAACACAGTTTTTTATATGTCACACAAACTATAAAAGCAACTAAAATTTTCACTTTTTGCTAACGTTGTTTTGAAATTAATTTGCATAAAGTGGTCGAACTATTTGCATAAAAGTTACACAACTAAAAATTTCACTATAGAAATATTCATCTAATAAAGACTAACGCATTGGACAAACTAATTAGTAATTACCAGGGTTCTAAAATTCGCTCTACAAAATATATTATTCTTTCTCTACTGATCGAATAAATATTTTTTACTACTGATCGTCGCGAATAGTGAATAGAAAACAAAATTTTACTGATTATGTATATTCATCTTGCACTGAATAGAAAACAAAAAAATATATTCTCTATTCCCACAATGGTGGAATATTCTATTATCTATTCAAACAAATATGAAAAGTAAAACAAAAGAAGAGAATAAAATTTTGTTTTTGTTCTCACAAACAAAAAAAATTGTATAGTACAATCAATTTCCACATGGAAAAAAATTTACTCTAAAATACAAAAAGTATAAAGTATTCGCCAACTATTCGTTTAACAAGGAGCAGAGAGTAGATAAATATAATTTCTGATCTATTCAAAACATCGATCTGTTTGTTTTTCATTATTCGCTCACTATTCGTTGAAAACTGAATATTATTCTTAATTTTTTATTTTACTATTTACGAACGAAAAAGTGGGGAAAAAATAAAAAGATCATTTTGAGAGAATATAAATGGAATAGAAAGAAAGTGAAGAGTAGTTTTAAACGCTGGTAATTACTCAAAACAAAATGACACTGCATGTAATAAACTAAAACAAAATGAAACGAGAAAAAACGAAAAACGAAAGAAATCGTCAGGGATGTGAGAACCTATAAGTAATTAAAATAAAAGTTCAATAATATATTAAAATTGTCAGCCCTGTTTCATGAATATAAATGTGTCGTTATGTAGATTTATATAATAATTATATCGCTGCAACGCTTACATTAAATTTTAGTTTATATTGTATCGATATTACAATTGATGCAACTATTAACTCGAAATATGATTCTAGTTGTACCGCATACGGCACGATGCAACATATGCATCAGAAAAGATTTCAATATTTCTAAGTGTGTGCAACCATAGTATATTGTGTCTTATAATTAAGCTACAATCCAGGCGATTTTAGGCAGATCAAATATTTTCATTATCGTTTCAATTTATCTCTTTATAAAAATCATTTTCCACATCGACGAATCTTTCAAATAGGTTGCGTAACTATAATGTTTAATAGTTCTTTGTTTGTAAATTGCAAACTACTTTGCTTGAGATTAAACTGAGATAGGAATTTCTTATCGTAATTTTCTTAATTTAACAGTAGAAGTAACATTTTAAACTACCCATCCTTACTCATATGCTAGATTATGGTATGGCAGAATAAAATTTAACAAATAATAACAAATTGTTGTTAAATTTAACACAGATTGTAGAATAACTTAATCTAGATCTTAAGTATAATTATAACACATCGTGTAATGTCGTGTAATCAAAGATGTTGTGTTTTTTTAGATACTGGAGCACTGGATTCTGGAAGATTCACATCAGGTACCGAATCAACAAAAATTGTGATATTGATAAGAGCAGAATCTATATATTCGCAAGTAATATCACTTGATATCGTTGATATGCCGATTTGACCAAAGTTAAGCAAATGTCTACCTTCTTGTGAAATAAATTACATCAATTATCAAAAAAAATCAAGGAACTTTGTTTAGCAGATCCATATTTCGATCAACCCGGGTCGGTGGGCATGATTATTTTTTGGGCAGAGCAATTTTTAATATATTGCGAGAAGCTCGTCTCGATAACCTTGAAGCTAATTTAATCGCCCAAAATACAATGTTTCGATGGATTGTATGATGTTAAGCAACTAAAACTAAAATTGATGCAACGAACTTTAGCGTTCATATTGGCCTAAACATCGATGAAGCTCTAAAACAATTTTGGGAGATGGAAGAAATTCCCAACTGTAATCTTTTTTCCAAAGACGAAGTCGAATGTGAAGAGCATTTTAAATCAAATTTTTAACGGCATAATAGCGATAAATATATTGCGAAATTACCTTTGGGGAACTCACTTAATATTGACAAAAAACGATTTTTTAATTTAGAAAAAAAAAAAAATTTAATCGCGATCCTTAAATAAAATCGGACATAAGTGAATACCTTACGTTTAAAGCAGATATCTGCTAGATAGTAGCTACTATGGAGGCGAGTACAATAACGAACCTTCGAGTCGTATTCGATGGTTCCAGCAAGTCTACAAATGGAACTTCAATCAACGACTTACTCATGTTCGGACCGACTATGCAACCAACATTATGGGTGACTTTGTTCAAATTTTGCTACAACAAAATTGCACTCACGGCCGACATCGAAAAAATGTACCGACAAGTCATCGTGGCCGAGGAACACCAAGATTATCAGCGAATCCTATGGCGAAATAAAGAGAAGGATCTTTTAACTCATTATAAGTTAACGACAGTTACCTTTGGGAAGGCTAGTTCACCTTTCTTAGCTTTCAGATCTATATAACAGACTGCGATTGATTTTCGGCACGAATATCTGTTATTTGCTGATGAAATCTCGACCAAATTATATATAGTCCAGTAAATGAAGGGGTCAACCTGTAAGTTATTAGTTGCGATTTTCATTTTCTGGTGATAAGTGGCATTTGTTACCTCATTAAAAATGAGACCGAGTTGTCAAGATAACATTCTATTGTAGGGGGAGAAAATGGCCCCAAAAGACCCGGAAAATCGATTTTCCGAGAATATCTCCCAAAATATGGCAGTTAGAGATTTTTTGTTCAGATAAAAATGGTCCTACTATAAGTTTTCAAAAAAATTGACCGTTTCCAAGATAAACGGCTCTAAGCGCACTTAGAATATTGAGTTTCTGTGTTGTAAGCCGGAGAGCACAGTCCGTGCATTTACACATGAGCGGGTGGCCAAATTATTCAATAACTTTGTTAAAAATGCATATTTTTTCAAGATTCAAAGTTCATGTGAAAGAGAAAATCTACCGTTATCATACCCTGTGACTTGAGTCACATTTTGATTCTTTGGCCATATTGGAAAAACGGGCCAAACTTTCTGTTCCCGCGCAATTTTGACTTCACCAGGAATTTGTTCCTATATTTTTTTTGTATTGCACTAATTTGCCCCAAATTTTCTTGATTATGGGTCCTCAAAAGGTCCTTTGTCATCTGTGAAATTTTTATAATCTAATTTTCTTCCATTTTAATTAAAACATTGTTTGTTGAATCCCAATTTTTTCTGTTTTTGGAAACCGGGGAAATTTTGTAAACAACCACCAATTAAAAATTCATACATGATCTGATTGATCTCTATGACATATCATTTGAAGGCTGAGAACGTCTACTTTTCGGCTGTGCAATTATTTTTTTTCATAAAATCGGCCATTTTCCAATAAATTTGGAAAACGCGTGCTCAAGGAAAAAACGCACTTTTCTTTTCGTGGCTTTTTCTCCAAGCTCTTTATTTTTGACGTTTTAACACCTTGACTAGTGTAAAGGTGGAATTCTCACCTTTCCATCAATGTATATAAAGTCATCTCATTGATACGCGGGGAAAAACCCGAGTCCTAAACGTAATGCTATAATTACATTACTTTCATTTCTTCCGTCATTCCAAAAAATATACTTCCGCTCCAAAAAATATTGTTTATTCAATTCCCGCTTCCATTAATTCCGTTTTTCAAACCCAAAAGGAAGTCACGAGCGTCGGTCAAGAAAATCCATTTCCGAGTATTCCGGGACCACTTTGGAGCTACTGATTAGAAGTATTGTATCTAATAGCTACGAAATTTTTTCCAGGTAATCCTCCTATGATTCGTGTAACCCTGATTGCATGATTGAAAGACGAATTTGGCGAGGAACGGATAGGTTTTTGTTCTGAGAATGGTAGTGGAACAATAATGTACTTCAAAGATAAATAATATGAAGTTATGAGGGGAAAATGGAACCAAGATGGACTTAACAGCGAGGATGAGGAAAATTCTGGACCAAGCGGCAGCAAGTAAAAGTGCCATGTATCCTCCTAGTAATGCCTCCTGGCCGAAGTGGATGATAGTGTCCCAGATAGGTTACAGTATTTAGTTAAGAAGATTATTTTGATCGATAAAAACAAAGATCTCGCTTCTCTAAAACGAAAATTCACTAGCATAAGCAGGGTTTGTATTTTTTTGAGTTTTATTAAAAAAAATCAAAAAAATCGATTTATTTGATTTAAATAGATTTAAATCAAAAAAATCTGAATAATATACAAAAAAAATTATATTCAAAACAATAGTTGTATTAAATTGCAGAATTCATAAATCACAGAAAAGTTTCAAATTCAAGTAAATAGTACAAAAATATACAACCCATATATTAAAAAGTAAAACATAAAATACAAACAATAGCATAAAGAGATCAATAAAAAATAATATAGAAATTAATTAAAAAAACAATATTCATAAATTCACAACTTCAAGAATTATAATCATCATTATTTGGCCTGATTCAACTGTCTGTATAAGAAGGTTAATTTGGCCGTTTTTTCAATCCCCAATTTATGTCGTAGTTTTGTGTGTACTTGTCCAAATGATGCAAAAATTCTCTCGACTCCAGCTGATGATGCTACAGCAGTTACTAGTTGATTAATTTTATTGTAATCTACAGGTTCAATTATATTAGGGTTCAAGGCGACAAAGGATTTCCACCATTCTAAGTCGGTCATGGATTTAATAACATTTGCATTTCGAATAGCTCCACAGAATGGTTCGATTTCTCCTTGGAATTTCAAATACATCGGCAGAAATTGTTCAGAAAATTCACGTTCAATAAAACTTAAACCAGCGTTCTTTTCATTGGAACTGGAAAGTAAGACGGACGCAAAATGTATTTCGTTTAACGCCATATTATAACGATTTAAAAAATAGGTTTTTTGTTTTGGACTGGTCAAAATGTTCGATAATTCGTTTTCGAGCACTTTCCAAAATGCTACACCTTCAGCAATTTTACAACTATTGCTTTGTATTTTATCCAAGGCAACAGCGATATGATTAAATAATTTGACCATCTCTTCACATTTTCGTTTTATTGATATGTTTTGCACAATGGAAATTATTTCTTTTATAATATCTGCTTTATGTTCGTCGCAAACACGTATTAACATAGGAACATTTTTGGTGTAAGACTGTAAGGTTGCATTTAAGGTATTCCAGCGAACTTCACTAGGTAAAGCAAATGAAGTACCACCCGCCTCTGTATACCAGCTTTTTGGTAGTTGGTGCTTTCGGAAATATTTTACAACTCTTAATATTTGATATTGGGTTTTATCGTATTCTTTACTTAAGTCGTGGGCTAATAAATTTAAGATATGCGCTGAACAACCATAACATATAATGTTTGCATCATTCGCCACAGAAGTTCTCATTTTTGTCATATTTGCGGCGTTATCTGTAACAACACTTAAAATTTTACAAACCCCTTAATTTCCCTTACAATTGTTGTTAAATAAGTTGCGTCATGTTTATGACCTGAAGTTTCGATCGTATCGACTAAAATAACATAATTATCGCGAATAACGCAAGCACAAATAATAGCAGAGTTATTAATATTAGGCCAACCATCTACTGTCAAACAAACAAATTTATCTTTTAATAATATTTTACAATATTCTTGTTCACTTGAGTACATTGCGTCTAGAAGTACGTTTACCAAAGCTCTCTCGTTTGGTGGTCGATAACCTGGATGTAACATTTCACACAAATTTTTGAATTCAACACTCTCAGCTTTATGGAAGGCAGAATTTGTTGCATAAAAATACCTAGCCACTTGCAAATCAAACTTTCGTTTATCTCCTGCTGCGGTTCTAACAACAAAGCTATGTATTGCACTGCTGGAATTTTTGATTTTCGATGATTCAACATTGTGTAGCGGTTCTGGAGATTTAGCTTTTGCCATTTCACATAACTCATAATGCGTTTTCATCCTTTCTACAATCCCTTGCATTTCTTTGTTACAAGATTTGCAAGCAGCTCGACATCCTGGTTTATTTGGCGCTTTAGGAAGTTCAATAAACTCATGCCAAATTTGGTCACGTTTCCGACCACTAGACATTATTGTGGTTTAAGTAAAACAACTCTAAAAAGAAGATGAGAAATAATAAATATGTAACAATATTTCAAACTCACAAAATTTTTATCTCTCTCTATCTACATGCAAAACTCACGTAAATTACATATCACGAAACTGTGTGTTGTGTATTTATTATGTAACAATATGAAATTAAATATACCGATAAATTATTTATAGTACAAACTCGAATTAATATTTAGTTTATGATTATCTGCTATTTTCTTATCAATGATTTATAGAGAATAAGTTTTGGCGGCGGTAATGCGCAGAATGTCAAAAATAGAAAAGAAGTTGGCCCAATTTGATTCAGAAATAGAATATTAGTGTTGCCATTGTTTAATTTTGAAGTTGTAGATGGCGTATAGTGTATCTTATAGGTTTTATTTAAATATATTTTTTTATATAAATTTTCAATTATTATGAGTGATTTTTTTAATATAATTCAAGAGATTTAAATCTGATTAAATCAATTGATTTAAATCAACTGATTTAAATCATACAAACCCTGAGCATAAGTCATGCAACAATGATGACAGCTCGACCGTAGTTCTTTTTTGTCGCACTTGCACCTCGGTTTTGGTGTAATGCTTTTCCGAATATTTGGTTCTCGAAATTTTATCGACATCTTTTCTTAATTGGGAAATTGCGTGTCTTATTCGGAGGTTATGAAGTATCAAAATAGTATAATGTACGTTAAGCCCCCAAAAATCAAGAAAGGTGCCTTTGCTCAATTCAGTTTTGACAATTGCAACTTTAACACAAATACGATTGACGGAAAAAATACCTTTCATGGAATGGGAGGAATTCTAGCTGTCACACCCGAAGATTGTTACGAGGCCAAGCAGCCCTTAATAAACGATATTGACAATGTCGATGAGCAAGTCATTGATGAGTATAAAATAAGCTTGAGAACTTATGATGGGGCTCGTTGCCGGGTACAAAAATATAATTGCCGCAGTCTTTGATATTCCATATTTAAGTATTGCCAATATTGATAATGCGGATTTCTTATAGATGTATAGTAGAGCCAAGGTTTGGAAGATTTCAGGGTGGAACGAGTTCATGGGGAAACTAAACGAAAATATGCCTTAGCAACCAAGTAAAGTTATATGCTTGCCGTTTGTTAATCATCCGCCAAGTAACGAGGACTCAATTTTTACCACCCTGACATATGCTGCAAAAAAATCCCAAGAATTTGATCTTCATACCTGGGGTCCATCCTGCTGTAATTAATCTTATGGTCTGCTTTCCTAATAGGTATGACTTGAGCCCTCATCTCCGAGAAAAACAAGACGCTCGGGAACATAAAAATTATTGAAAATTACATGGTTTACGGCGTTTCCCATTTATGGCCGATTTTGCCAGTGGATGGATTGTAGGCCACTACAATTGGTTTCAAAAGTCCAAAACATTGAAAATAATGTATTTGCATCACACCCCATCTCAAATTTTTGAAAAACCTTGCATATTTCATGGGTCTCAAAATTTTGAATTTTAAAACCCGACTTTTTGCAAAATATATTAATGTTGCGGAAAAAATCATTGGGACCATTCTTGTAGAAAATTAACTGATCTTCAATTCTTCTTTAAAGAAAAAAAATCTCTAACTGCAATATTTTGGGAGATATTCGCGGATTATCTTTTCGGAAATCAACCTTTGCTGAGTAGCCTTTCCGATATTTCGGACGAAGTGAAGTTGGTGATGGGAGGCAGCCTCCTCTCTCTGAAGTCCGATGGGGGCAACCCGTCGAACACACGACGAGAGGGGGTTGGCGACCAAACCAACGAGCCAAATGACACTATCCTGATGCAGGGAGTGCATGAAGTGGTGAGTAAGGTAGATTGCAATGGTTAGCATTGTACAAATAAACCTGCACCACACGAAGGCTGCCTCCGCAGCTCTCGTGCTCAGACTGACTAAGTCAGATGAGGACTTGGTGTTAATCCAAGAACCTTGGATTAACAATAACAGGATCTGTGGCCTCAGAATGAAAGGGTATAAATTATTATACTCAAGCAACTCTGAAAAGATCAGATCGTGTATCTTAGCGAAAAATAATTTGAATATTTTTCTTCTTCCACAATTTAGTAGCGGGGACGTTACGGCGGTGAGCGCTGAGGTAGGCTGTGAAAAACTATGGCTAGCCTCAGCCTACATAGATCGCGAGAAGGAGGTTCCACCGGACAACCTGGGGGAACTGATCCGGGAAGCAGGTCAGAAAAAGGTAGGTGTGATACTTGGATGTGATGCAAACGCGCATCACACAATATGGGGAAGCACAGACATTAATGAAAGGGGTGAGCTATTTTTTGATTACTTATTAAATACTAACCTTGTAGTTTGCAATATTGGGTGTGAACCAACATTCATTGTTACAAATCGACAGGAGGTTCTAGATGTAACCTGTGCGTCAGAAACAATTTTTGATATGATCAGTTCGTGGAGAGTGGCGAAAGAGCACTCATTCTCTGATCACCGATATATTACATATAACCTCAACATCAAACCTGTTGCCCGGAAAGCCTTCAGGAATCCCAGAAGGACAAACTGGAACAAATATGGGGAGGTGTTGAAGGAACTATTGCCGCTGGAGGTTCCTGGACTTCCGGCGACAGTAGAGGAATTAGATGGCATGGTTGATATTGTCACAAAGGCATGCAATCTTTCATTTAATGCTGCGTGCCCCCTAATAAAACCTAGGGGCAGGCAGAAACCGACATGGTGGACCACGGGGTTGGGAACCTATCGGAGAGCGTGTAGGACAACGTTTAATAAGGCTAAGAACACCAGGGAAAATCGAGATTGGGATTCCTATAAGGAAGACCTAAGAAAATACAAAAAAGAGTTGAGGAGGGCACAAAGGGGGTCTTGGAGACTCTTCTGTTGTAGAATGGAGGAGGTCTCCGAGACTTCTCGCCTAAGGAAAATTCTATCTACTAACCCAACCAGTCCTAGTTACTTAATTAGGCCGGACGGGCTATGGACAGCTTCAAGTGCGGAATCATTGGAGCTTCTCATTGAGACCCATTTTCCGGGAAGCATTGATGCCTCGATGGAGCCTGGAGCTCATCGAGGAACACCCTTAACAGATGTGGATGGCATCGTGGACAGAAAACGAATCCTGTGGGCACTGAACGGTTTTAAGCCTTATAAATCGGTGGGCCCGGATCGGATTATACCAGCAGAGATCCAAAGGAACTCTGCGGTCATCCTCCCCTGGCTGAAGGTTATCTTCAGGGGATGTCTGAAATTGGTCTATATTCCCAGGAAATGGACGGAGGTCATAGTGATTTTTATCCCGAAATCGGGAAAAAGCTCACAGGCTTATCCAAAGGACCTGAGGCCTATAACTCTATCATCCTTTCTGTTGAAAACCTTGGAAAGATTGATAGACGTACTTATTCGAACAAAAGTTGATCCGAGGAATTGGGCAATGTCTCAGCATGCGTACTGTAAGGAAAAGTCGGTGGACACAGCTATGCAAGATCTAGTACGCATGATTTAGAAGTCAATTTACTCGCAAGAGTTCTGTATGGTAGCATTTCTCGACATTGAGGGTGCCTTTAATAATGTAAAAACGGAGGCGATCATGGAAGGATTGTCATTTTTGAAGGTGGATTATCCTATAAGTAGGTTGATAAATCAGATGCTGGTAAGCAGGATTATTATCTCGGAACTGGGAGAGTCCACCATTAAAAGGCGGGTGGTTAGGGGAACCCCGCAGGGAGGGGTAATGTCCCCCTTTCTTTGGAGTGCAGTGGTGAATGGATTGCTGTTGGAATTGGAGAAAGAGGGGATGGGGGTTGTAGCGTATGCAGATGATGTAGCGATAGCTGTCTCAGGCAAATATCTGGATACGATTAGGGATGTTATGCAGAATGCACTCCTGATCGTTACGAAATGGGCCGGCAAATGCGGATTAGGGATCAACCCGTCCAAGACAGAGCTGGTACTATTTACTAAGAAATATAAAATTCCGGTAGTTAGCCCTCCTACTGTGAACGGCATTAGACTGGCTTTTGCTGACAGAGCGAGATTTTTGGGCATAATCTTGGACAGTAAGCTCAGCTGGAAGCCTAACATTGTAGAAAGGGTGAATAAGGCTAATGTAGCCATTTACTCTTGTAGAAACGCAATAGGGAAGAAATGGGGTTTGAAACCAGAGCTGGTACACTGGCTCTATACCGCAGTGGTAAGGCCTGTGCTGATGTACGGGGTGGGCGTGTGGTGGCGAGCTCTGGAAAAGGTAACCTACATAAGGATGTTGGAGAAGGTGCAAAGAACGGCCTGTATGCTTATAAGCGGGGCGCTTAGGACAACACCTACACGCGCTTTAGAGGTTATGTTCCACCTTATTCCAATCGAATTTTTTGGTAAGCAGATGGCAGCCAATGTGGCTACAAGGCTCTCGGCTGTCTCTCAGTGGAAGTGTCTTCAGGTGGGACACTCGACGATAGTTAGATCACTAAGGGAAGAACTGGTGAATCTAGATTATATTAAACCAACGTTGTGCTTCGATATAGGTTTCCGGATCATCTGTCCTTCTAGGGAATCCTGGAGGAACGGATCAATACGGGAAAACGAGGCACTGACATTTTTCACGGACGGCTCTAAGCTAGACGGCAAAGTAGGAGCTGGAGTCTTCTGTGAGAAGCTCAATGTTAATATTTCTGTTCGTCTCCCTGACTACTGCAGCGTGTACCAGGCTGAAGTGGTGGCGATAGGGGAAGTCGTGACATGGTTGAAGCATAACGTGGTATCTGTTAGGGATATCGCGATTTATGTGGACAGTCAAGCGGCACTCAGGTCAATAGACGCGGTTTCTCTGAAGTCACGGGTGGCGCTGGATTGCCGATCATCTCTTAATGAGATGAGCGAGTATTTCAGCATCCAGATGATCTGGGTCCCTGGTCACTCGGACGTCACGGGAAACTGCAGGGCAGACGAACTAGCTAGGTACGGTACGACTCTCCAGATGCAACCGGAAAGGGCAGGTCTGGGGAGGCCTATAGTAGCGCTCAAATTGACGCTCGGTAAAAAGGCAATCGCCTTAACAGATGAGAGGTGGACCAACACTCTCACGTGCAGGGTAGCAAAACAGGTTTGGCCAAAACTGGACCTGCGGCGCTCCAAGGCACTTGTATCCCTGGGAAAACGAGAATTAGGATTGGTCGTAGGAATACTAACAGGACACTGCCTTTTTGGTGAACATGCGAGAAGGCTGGGTCTAGAGACGAATGACTTTTGTAGAAGTTGTATGGACGAAGAGGAGGAAGAGACGTTAGTTCACTTCCTATGCTCGTGTCCGGCACTATCATACAAAAGACGTAAGTACTTGGGTGTGTACAACATGGACAACCTTTCTGAACTCGCGGACTGTAGGGTGCGAGATATTTTACGCTACATCAGTAGCTCTGGTTGGTTTCAGCGGGAGTAAGGGGAGATTGGATCATGTGGTATCACAATGGGCCATTATTGGCCTAAGTGTGCGATAGCAGCCACTCTAACCTAACCTAACCTAACCTTTGCTGAACTGTTGGACCAAACTTTATGCAAGAAGAAAGAAGTATAGTTTTCTATTGAAGAGTGAAATTCACCCACCAAAATAGTAGGTCTTCAGTGGTCTTCATCCTAAAAGTGATCAAGTATCTTTCAAAGTTAATTTGCTTGAAGAAATAATTTCATCAAAAGCGAACATTAATTTCTAACTCATCAAGAATTTTTTATCCCATTTATGAAAGGATATGCAGATCCATAGCGTTAGTGATGCGAGTGAATGAAAATGAAAAAATAATAGTTGAGCTCCTAACATCGGAAATAAAAAAAGGCCCTATATCAAGCAAGTTTCGCTCTCTAGACTAGAACTATGCAGCCCGAAAAATAATACAAAGTAGCAGAAAATTAGAATCCATTCCGAAAATATATATATAAAATTTTGCTCAGGATCCCAAAATATCTATAATTGCTCAACACTTCGAAAATAAAATTATCCTCCGTGTTTCGACAAATATATCTCAGTTTACATAGGCCTATAGATATCACAAATGTGGCATATGTTTAACAAAACTAGCAGTAAAACACATCCACAATGCCATTACCGTACGATGGGGATAAGGGTAATATACAAGCCATTTGCTATCCAAAGATTTTGACCGTGCGATGCATTAAAACGGCCATGTTTGACCATGTATATTTTTGTTCACAGAGGTTTACATGCCGAGAGGTGTATTGCCTTGCAATAGAAAAGTGTTAACGTTCTGTAGCAGAAAATACTAGTGTAATGTTCTAATTGCACTCAGAGAAAAATTTGTGTCAAAAGAAACAAAAATCTGAGTCGATTTTGCGAAATTCTTGGTGATTTTCGATCAACAAAACCTCTTAGTTAAAAAAACGAATAAGATTATAGTTGAATAAAGTTTTAATTTTAAATAACCAAATCGTGGTTATTTAATTTTTAATTTAGTTAATTTAACCAAAAACATACGGTTACTTTAATGGATATAATGGCCAACTATTTTGTTAAATCAACCAAGAGGAAAAATTATTTTACTATAATGACTTGTTAATTCTACCAAATTTTCTTAGTAAATGTAACCAAAACGCAGGTTATTGACCAAATCGCAGGTTAAGGTTGAAAATGTTTTAGGTTGAAACAACCGATTATTTATTAACATTGACGAAATTCTTTTTAAAAAACACAAAGTAACCTGAGTAAGTAAAACTTTTTTATTGGTAAATATAAATTAATGTTTTGATAAACTTGACTTTTTACCAACACGTTGGAACTTGGAAGTTTGGTTTCGAACTAATAAAACATTGAATGCTTAATATTGGACATAGTAAGTTTTTTTGAAAATGCCAAAATGTGATTTCGAATTAATGTATTCCCATTGCAAATTCGACGCTGATTCCGAATCTGTAATCAGTTTTACGCTACGTTCATTATTAAGCATTTTTCGCTATAAAATATATATCGACGTAATGGTTTCCGATTGTGCGATGGATGGGTTGCAAGACGAAAATGCTTAATATTGGACGTAGCATAAAACTGGTTACAGATTCGGAATCAGCGTTGAATTTGCAATGGGAATACATTAATTCGAAATCACATTTTGGTATATTCAAAAAAACTTACTATGTCCAAAATTAAGCATTTTCGTCTTTTCGCATTTTTGCTATGAAATCAAGATCGTCAAAAAATTTTCCCATGTAGTTTTTTTTTAAAATACATTAATTCGAAATCACATTCAAAATTATGTTAAACTTTTCAATATAAAATTAAACAAGCTATAGCAAAACAATTTTTTTATTAGAAAAAGGAATTGATAACGAGGAATTGAATTTTATTAGAAAAAGGAATTGAAAAACAAAAATCCAATTTCCCATACAAAATATTACAAAGGGTTTGCACCTTTAATAAGATTAAATATATTCTGAATGAAAATGTATTAAAAATCCTATTGAAATAACCTGAAAATAAATTTTAAAAATAATTTGTAAACCATATTCATAAGGTATAAAAGCTTTATGAAAATAAAAAATAAATTAAATGCTTGTTTAATATGCTTGTCTCAAAGATTAAGCCATGCATTAGTTAGACACTCTCGAATAGAGAAACCGCAAAAGGCTCAGTATATCAGTTATAATTTATTAGATCGTATACATAGTTACATGGATAACTGTGGTAATTCTATAGCTAATACATGCAAATAATCACGGACCGCAAGGAACGTGTGCTTTTATTAGATTAAAATCAATCGATACATTAAGGTATATTTTTATACTGTATCGTTTATAAGATTAATCTGAAAAACATGTAGATCGCATGGTCCTGTACCGGCGATATATCTTTCAAATGTCTGCCCTATTAACTATTGATGGTAGTATCTAGGACTACCATGGTTGCAACGGGTAACGGGGAATCAGGGTTCGATTCCGGAGAGGGAGCCTGAGAAACGGCTACCACTTCTAAGGGAGGCAGCAGGCGCGTAAATTACCCAATCCCAGCACGGGAAGGTAGTGACGAAAAATAACAATACAGGACTCAATTCGAGGCCCTGTAATTGGAATGAGTACACTTTAAATCCTTTAACAAGGAACAATTGGAGGGCAAGTCTGGTGCCAGCAGCCACGGTAATTCCAGCTTCAATAGCGTATATTAAAGTTGTTGCGGTTAAAACGTTCGTAGTTGAACTTGTGTCAAGCACAGGTGGTACACCGTAACTGGGTTCGTACATCATCTTGATGCTATGACGTATTACTGTAGTGGTTTAAGCGTAAGTTTATCCACGTAATAAATCTAAATTAGTGCTCTTTACCGAGTGCTGGTCTACAATTACTTAAACAGTACAATTACTTTGAACAAATTAGAGTGCTTAAAGCAGGCCATTTGTGCCTAAATATTCTCTGCATGGAATAATGGAATAAGACGTCTGTTCTATTTTCAATTGGTTTTTAGATCAAGACGTAATGATTAATAGAAGCAGTTGGGGGCATTAGTATTACGGCGCGAGAGGTGAAATTCGTGGACCGTCGTAAGACTAACATAAGCGAAAGCATTTGCCAAAGATGTTTTCATTAATCAAGAACGAAAGTTAGAGGTTCGAAGGCGATCAGATACCGCCCTAGTTCTAACCATAAACGATGCCAGCTAGCAATTGGATGGAGCTACATATATGGCTCTTTCAGTCGCTTTCCGGGAAACCAAAGCTTTTGGGCTCCGGGGGAAGTATGGTTGCAAAGTTGAAACTTAAAGGAATTGACGGAAGGGCACCACCAGGAGTGTAGCCTGCGGCTTATTTTGACTCAACACGGGAAACTTACCAGGTCCGAACATAAATGAGTAAGACAGATTAATAGCTCTTTCTCGAATCTATGGGTGGTGGTGCATGGCCGTTCTTAGTTCGTGGAGTGATTTGTCTGGTTAATTCCGATAACGAACGAGACTCAAATTTCTTAACTAGATGCCGGCAGGGTTATGACGTTGAAACTTTGCATACATTTTTGCCTCTGTTATCCATTCTTCTCACGAGGATTGGTCTTAATACGTAAGAATTGTCTGTAGGTGGAGTCATACCTGGTGGTTTGTCTTAATAAGACACTTGCTTCTTAAATAGACAAATTGCGTCTAGCAATATGAGATTGAGCAATAACAGGTCTGTGATGCCCTTAGATGTCCTGGGCTGCACGCGCGCTACAATGAAGGTATCAACATGTCCTCCTTGTCTAAAAAAACCGGGTAAACCGCTGAACCACCTTCGTGGTTGGGATTGTGGACTGAAACTGTTCACATGAACCTGGAATTCCCAGTAAGTGCGGGTCATAAGCTCGCATTGATTACGTCCCTGCCCTTTGTACTCACTGCCCGTCGCTACTACCGATTAAATATGTCAGTGAGGTCCTCAGAGGTGATCACCGTGATGCTTCTTGTGTTGTGGTTGTTTTACCAAAGTTGACCGAACTTGTATATTTAGAAGAAGTAAAATTCGTAACAAGGTTTCCGTAGGTGAACCTGCAGACGGATCATTAAAGAAAATTTGATCATAATTTAAAAATAAACCTTACCATTGAGAAGTTCATATACGTAATTAATTCTTATATAATTACGTTATTGATTAAAGTATTTCGCTTTACCAATGGAGTAATATATTATTGCTTAACATTAAAAAACTATCACTCTTAGCGGGGGATCACTAGGCTCGTGGGTTGATGAAGAACGCAGCAAACTGCGTGAAGTTATGTGAACTGCAGGACACATGAACATCAACATTTTGAACGCATATTGCGGTCCATGCTAATAGTACATGTTACTCTGGTTGGACCACATATGGTTATCGTATTACTTATAGTTTGTGTAATAAAACGACAGTTAAAGACGTAAGTCATTTATTATGTCTGATATAGTTTTTAACTCGCAGTTTATTCACAAACACAATTCCTAATTGTGACTTCAACTCATATGTGATTACCTCCTGAATTTAAACATATTAATTAGGAGAGGAAACGAAATTATATAAGATTCCCTTAGTAGCGGCGAGCGAAATGGGAAAAGTCCAGCATTAAATCCTTCTACTGATTACTGGTAGAATGGAAATTCAATGTAAAGGAGTATCTATTATCTTACGCATTTTGATTATATGTTCAAGTCTATCTTGAATGGGGCCATTTACCCATAGTGGGTGCCAGGCCCGTAGAGACTTTAATCTTGCTTGCTTCTAAATTAAACAAAAGATTTGGTTTATCTAGCTCCGAATTTTGTGTTATAACAACCAAATTAATTTAACTAAGTAATTGGTAGTAATCTTTTTTTTGAGTGTGTGTAACCGTATAGTATATTGCGTATAATTAAGCTAAAATCCAGGCGACTTAAGGCAGACGAGAGTTGTTTTCGTTTTGTGAATGTGATTTGAAATCAAATTGGATAATAATAAGATAGTGAAAGAGATGCATTGAAACTTATTATAATATGAAGTGACAAATTTTAGGAGAACTTAAAGATAATTTTTTCCAACTTACATCACTGTAGGTTTCATTTTTTAGGTTTGGTTTGCGGAATCTAACCACAAATACATCAAAGGTTCCTACATTTCTATATAGTAAAATTTCTTTTTAATGAATTCATTAGCTCTATTCAGACTTACATAAGGCTATTTTAATTTTACAAACCATCGGTAATTATTTTCATAGAAATACGTTAAAACCCCTCTATTCTTCAAAAAACAATTTTGTTTATTTGCCAACATTTCCAATGAGAAACTAAAATACATAAAACTAATCCTTTATCAACACAGTTATTTGAGACAAGCACTTAACTTTCCAACTACTATTATACACTGAAAAAATTGTATGCTAATGTTATGAATTTTACTTTCTAAAAACACCATTTTAAAATTGATAAAATTTTAAAAATTTATTGCCTGACTATAATTATTTTCAAAACTGAGCCAAGTGGAACAATTCGCACATTTCGAATTTTATATTTTCAATTGTTAAAAAATAAAGCAGGGTTGTTCTCGCTGTTATTAATAAGAAATTAGCATCGACTTTTCTGCTGATTAACAAACATACTTAATAATTTTCGTATGAACTAATTATTTATCAAATAACCCTAACATTGAGAATAAATAGTTGGTTGGTTAATCTATCTCACACAAATTCCGGAACAAAACCCGCTAAATGTGATCCTTATTCGAATTATTGCAGGTATTGAGAGTGCTTCGACAGAACATATTGATAAACATTTAAACAAACCCATTTTGGATATTTAATTTTTTAATGAAGTCACTTTTCCAAAAAAGCTCATTAGTTTCGTTCTTGCCTTGGAAATAAGGAATTGAGAAAAATATTTTCATAACAGTTTTGTCTAAATTGGTTTTTTTCTGACCGCTGGAAAAAACTGACTGCTGGAGTTTTATTTAAATATTTATAAAACAAGGAATAGTGGAAACTTTTCGTCCACAAAAGTTTAATAGGGAAAAATAATTTCCCATTTTACTTCGTTTTAAAAATATTTACACTAAATTAATTCTACCAGTAGGCCGGGAAAATACAGTTTAAACGAAATTGCTAAGAAATCATTTATTCCAAGTAGAACTCAAACAAATAACGACTTTGACTGCTATAGTCAAATAATGATAACAACAAATTTTGAATGGATGAACTAGAACAAAAAAAGACAAATATATTTTATTGAATACCCAACATCTAGACTAAAGGCAAAACTAGAATGAAGTTCAAGATAGCATTTTAAATAAAAGCATTAAAATGCATGACGTTAGAATATTAGCAGGGAATCCTGTTGAAAATTAGCAGGAATTAAAAGTGGGGTTGTGGTCGTTTGCCCGCATTTCAAAATCCTGAAATAAAAATCCCGAAATCAACAAACAGTTATCAAAATCTGGAAATTAAAAGACCAATTTTCAAAATTCCGACTTTCAAAACTATAATTTTTAAAAGTCCTGTTCTTTAAAGAGTTTTATGAATTCGCGGCTCCAGAATACAAAAGTAAAAACTAAAAAATCGGAGTTTTGAATTTTTTTTTAATGAGTGCAATGTCATAACGACTTCAAATATCAAAAACAAATCTGTATATTTTTAACTTAATCTTATGTAAGATTTCTGGATTTTATCCCAAAACCATCGAGAAAATTTTCCTAAAACACAAAATTCGTTTGAAAGTTGTAGTCGGAAGACCTCATATTGGGATGTATAAATTAATGGAAGACTTGACTAAGGAGATGCTGGTTTGCAAAACATGCATTGAGAGGTGGAAAGCTACAGAACGCGTCCCACTAAAAAAGAAAAATATGGAAAGAAGGAGCAAACATTCAAATGGTGTTGATTGCAAAAACAATCCTTTTTTTTTGTTTAAATTATATATTACAACTGAATCCAATTCAAAAACAATCCTGATAAAGTAATTTATTTAAAAACTATTACTAATGCTACACATAACGTTACATTAATAGCAATTATTTTAATTAATTTATTTATTTTATCATTAAATTTTTCATCAAAAACCTAAACATCCATTTAGGGAGGATCAAAAATATAATTTATTAAAAGAACATATTTATACAAATCAAATTTTATAAATTAAATTGTATTTAAATTGTAATTATTAGTTGAGGAATGGCCAAGCTTGAAGTCAGGATTTTTATTTTATCGAGATTTTGATAATTTGGCAGTCTTTTGTAATTACGAATTTCGTACCACCACAATAAAAATTGTATAAGACATCAAGTATATTACATAATACCACCTAGAAAACACTACAAGAATAGGAAATGCCCATATAGGTAAAAACAACATTTCCCATTACCAAGCGTAAAAGTATGAAACAATATAAGTACAATCACCCAGAATATAAGCATCAATATGATCTAAAGAAATATGACATTATGAAGCTCCTTAAAAATTTAGGTGAAAAGTTTATATTTTGACGATTCTTTAATGCAAAACATATATCCTGTGGACATCAAGACTAATTCCCTTGACTGACAAATGTCTATTGAATTCCCGATCCACTCGATTTCTTTATTGCTACGAAATTACCGATCACTTATAGTAGTATCGAAGAAGGTTTTGACTCGAACTCTGACTATTCGGCCATACCACTCAAAAAATCAGGAAAAAATTCAGCATTCGAGGATGCTCGCATGGTTTAAAATATACTAATTAATCATACCTATTGAATAAAGAAAGAAATAAAGAATGTTAAAAGAGCGGTGCTAATTCCTCTAATTTCCATATTGTTTTATAAATACTAAACTCGGCAAGCAAATTAATTGCAGATGTATTTTTTCGCTTGTAGTAAAGAAAACAGCCCCAATCTAGCTAAAAATTGTGCTCCGGGCTAGTAGCCTTTAACTTCCTTTGATATCATCACCATCAACAAATTGATCTCGCTCGTTTGATAAAATTTAGAGTCAGCTAAAGACTGACATGAGTGAGCATTGCCACTTGAAATGAATTAGTTTGACCAATATAAAATAGACAATACTGGCACTTATTCTAGGAAGCCCGTGGACCCGAGGCCACCCGATTGCTTGCAGCAAGATAATGCAGCTTCACATAAAGCAAAACTAGCTTTAGATTGGTACCAGGCTAATTAACCTGAATTTAAACCATCAGTAAAATAATCTGTTGCATTGGATATTAGGATATTTGCTTGGTTAAAGTGACTTTACAAAAAATTTGAATTTTAGTTGATTGTATAATCAGCGATCAGTTTTTGTTGTATTTAATCCCGTAATTTCCAAGAGAAGTTCGTCAAACTGTGTGTGGAAAAATAATTTTTCGTTTTAAAATTTTTAATGTGAAATTTATTTTCAATACTGCGATGATATTGATTGACTGATTTGATAATTGATGCTTTCAATAATTTTTCTTGTGTTACAATATCGAAATTAGTTGACATATTTACTAAAAAATTTACTCGTTTAAATTTTGGAACGATTTAGAAAAATTATCTCTCCCGTACGTTTTAATAATTTTTATTAAGTAATTTTTGTTTAATGTGTAATTTTTGTAAGTTTTTTTGTCGACTGATTTTATTCTTATTTTGTAAGTCGTTAAAAATATTGAAAATATACAGTGCTGTGAAAAAAAAATTGGGCAAACATATTTTATTGCAAATTGGATTATTTTTTTGCTAGAATTACAAAACTTTTGAACGCAATTTGCTTATTTTTTCATTTTAAATTCATGTATGACGTAATTTTTAGAAAAAAAAATGTACCTGCAATTTAGGGGAAAACCCTGAAAAATGCCATAATATTCAAAATACGGTGATTGGAGTTAAAGTAATGGAATAAATTAAACACTTATTTTTAATTTTTTTTTTGTTTTTTATTGATTTATAAAAGTTCTATCTTTAATATTAAAGTTTTAGTGGACCGCCATTTGCTTTCATTACAGCGATACACCTCCGATTCATTGAATTTGATAAAATTTTCAAAGTCGTAGGAGGTATGGATTCCCAAATCGCCATCAACAAACTTTTTAAAGATTTAATCGATCTGGGCGCTTTGTTGCTACTTTTAGCTACATTATAGACTAAATATTTTCAATGAGATTTAAGTCTGGACTATACGGGGGCCAGCTCAATACATCGATACTTCTTTCTTCGAAGTACTTTTTTACCTTTAAATGAAGAGATAAGAAAAAAAACAAATTTTTAACAAATTATTTATGTTTATCTGAAAGCCAATCTTTTTATCTACAATTCAAATTTAATAACTCACAACGTTGGCGGTATGGCACGGAGCGCTGTCCTTTTGAAAAATAAATTTGCAAGTCTCGCCAAAAAGCTTTAAAACAGAAGGCTCAAATTCGTTGTGCAGGACCTGCAGATGAACAGCTGCTGTAATGCTGGAACTAAGAAAGCACAATCGACCGGTTTAATTTCCAGAAAAGCATTCCTAGACCATAATTCCTTCATTTTTCGGTGGAAGTCTTAAAAGACATTCGTTGCCAAGTCTCTCGCCCGGTTTTCTTCTAACCAGAATTCTTCAATCTCCAACATATAGCTTTAATCTCTGGAGTCCAAGAAATATGCTCCTGAGCCCATATCAAAAATTGTTTTTTCACTAGTAATGTGAACGCAGGCTTCTGGACTGGTTTAAGTGCTCTCAAACTAGCTTTAACAAGTTTTTTCATCACTAAACTGGCTGAAATTTCTTTTTCTGTTGCTCGCTCAACATCCCGTCTTATGTCCAATGAAGTTTTAAAACGGTTCCGACGACATTGTAATATTATGAAATGACCTTCCACTGCCGTTGTCTTTCTGGGCCTTCCAGAGCCTTTCTTTCTTTATGTACTGCCCATCTCTCGCAATTTTTTAATTTTCCACGCGGCAGTACTTGTAGGACTGTTAAATCTTTCAGCTATTTCACGCGTGGTTAAAATTTCTCGCACCCAAATCAACATATTGCTTTTATACTGCTTACTAACTTTTCCCATTTTTTTAACTAAACTTGCCTTTATTCTTTATTTGACTAGGACCACTTACAGAATAACTTAATCTTACAAAATATGCACTATTTATACTCAAACAAAAAAACTACACGCAATAAAACATCTGAACCCTAATCTCGGCCAAGAACGGTAGGCGTAAAATAAAGTAATTGCTTGACCAATTTTTTTGCACATCAGTTGCCGGGTTATACCGATGTAAAAAAACAATAGGCGGTCAAACAAAATATTAATATTAAAGATAAAATTTCTATAAATCAATAAAAAACAAAAAAAAAATTAAAAAATAAGTGTTTAATTTATTCCATTACTTTAACTCCAATCACCGTATTTTGAATATTATGGCATTTTTCAGGGTTTTTCCCCTAAATTGCAGGTACATTTTTTTTCTAAAAATTACGTCATATATGAATTTAAAATGAAAAATAAGCAAATTGCGTTCAAAAGTTTTGTAATTTTAGCAAAAAAATAATCCAATTTGCAATAAAATATGTTTGCCCAATTTTTTTTGCACAGCACTGTATTTCAATAAAATCGAACAGAAATTTAGTACGAAACGTCGGTAAAATAAAATAAATTGCTTTTATTTTCCAATGAGCTCACACTGTAAAAATATTTTAATAAATTTTAAAATTAGTTAATAACTAATAACTAATTAATTAGTATGTCAGAAATTATAACGAAACAAAATTTAATCAAATAACTTTGCGTTCAATTATCATAAGTTCAAAGCAAAATTAGTTTTTTGAAATAGACTGTAAAGTAATCAATTATAATTTAAAACTTTGACCTTTACAAAAAACAAACAGGAAATAACTAATTTTCAATATTTATAATGTCCAAAATCGCAATCAGTGAAGGTCTCTTAAAAATCAATGAAACGTATTAAAATTTAGTTTGAATAGAGTTATTGATCAATACACAGACACAGTCTATGTCAAAATATTATGAAAATTTAGAAACGAACAATGATTAATCATTAGCTCAAGCTACAATCAAAAAAATAAGAATGAGCAAATGTTATGTTAACACACTTTTGTACAAAACAATTACGCGAAAATAAAAATATCTAATCTGCCCAAAATAATGTTAAACTTTATTAAAAGTAAACAACAAAATATTTGACACAAAAACAAACGCTTCCGATTCATCATTAATTTTATAGTGATAAGCTTTTCCAATTTTGCATTTATTTCAACCAAATATACCTATTCTTTATTTAAAAAGAAAAGCTTACGAGATTAATTGTTTTAATTCGGTACACAAATAATTCCTTTCATCTCTAATATACAAAAAATAATGTTTTGTAATGATTTTGTCATCAATTTTCAATGTTTCAAAATTGAAGGAACACAAACAAAAAAAATTAAATTTAGTTTTAAGCAAAAATTTTGTTGTTCTGCTGTTAGCTGTTTCCTTCCATACTATATATAGTTATGTCAAATTTTGATAACCAAAAACAACAAAAAATAAATTAATGATTTTTATTTATATATGGCACACAAAAAAAGCTCCAAAATAATATTTATAATAATTGAATATTTATTTATTTGATGATTAATATAAAATTAATTTATTTTTTGCGTTGCGATCAATTTTATTTGCTTTCTGTTAATACATTTTTTTGTAATTATTTTTCATGATTTGGCAAAATGAATATATCATTCTTGTTTTTATACCGAATAAATTTGTTTTGTTTATTTATTGGAACTGTCATCTAGATCCGTAAATATTTTATTATGGGAATATAATGGAAATGCGGAATTTTATCAACACAAGTTGGTTCTTTTTGACGTGATATTCGAACACTAGAAAAACGTAGTTAGTTTAAATTACCAATTCATAATCCCATAAAGCATTAAGCTACTTTACTTAATTATTTTTCGAAATGTTTGCCGCATAGATGGAAGTGAAACCCCCTTTTGAAACTGAAATGAATAATCGTTGTAGGTCCGTACAAACCTAATTATGACTATATGGGCAAGATTAAAATGTATAGATTATTAAAATTTGAAACTTCGATTTTTGTAAAATTTGAGCATTTAGGTTATCTCGACAAAAAACAAGTTTGGAAGGAAATGCATATAACTATAGTGAGCAGTTAAAAAAAATTGCAATTCGAAATCTTGATCCGTGTTTTAAAAAAATAGTTAATATAATATTTACTTAAATTGAGAAAAAAATAATACATGTAACTTAGCGAGTTAAGCAAGAATTTATTAAAAAGATTACTTTATTTATGAAAAATCAAAGCTTAACTAAAGCACCCCTAAAATTATAAATAATAATATTCAATTAAGTTAAATAATTTATTTTAGCTTCCGGCTTGGCAAAATCCGTACACAGTATACAGTTCACGATTTCTCTATATGTTGGTTGCTACCAACGATCCAGCAAGAGGAACAGGCTTTTTCATAGCGATGTTGCAAACATCTGTTTCTCGATATGTTGAGGAAATATGCCATGCGTGGTTGAAGATATTTGGCCAGAAAATTTGTTCAGTTCCAGCTAAATCCATCAGAAATAACGGATCGTAAGCAGCAATTTTATAATATGAACGCAAATTACAATTAATAAGCCTAGCAATGGCGTTGAACTCGTATATTACTCCTCAAGAAAACCTGTAAATACGAGAAACGTTCAAATTATTTGTGATGCAAATTTGAAAATTTTGAACTTTAATGCTTGATACGGTGGGTCATCATATGATAGTTTTGTTTGAATTAAACTTCGCTTATGAAGCGAAAACTATAAACTGAATATGAGAACGGAATCAGAAATGAATGGTTGCTCACAAATTTTCACACTTTGAATTTGAAGTTTGAATGTTTGAACTATGTACGTTTAGATGATAGTGGATACGGCTTTAACCATGGCTGATGACTCTGGATGGCTGGCAACACCATCTAATGCACAGGAACTGAAGAGGCTTACAATGTGAGTCATAAAAATATGGCAGAAATTTTGCTGCCTTAGTTGGCCACGTATATTAACTTACACTCCTCAAAAAGCCAGTTTAATAATAAACTGGTGTGCAATTTTGCACAACGTTTTAATTTTAAACGTGTGTCCGTTACCAACATAGGAGGACATCGCAGCTGAAATAGATCCAAATTCTGGTGTGGAAGGAACAGAAACCAATAGATCCGTCTAGAATTCATCCCTAGGCAAGAATAATTAGTTCCTATTTGTATATAATCCAAATATTCTCGTTGCAAAGATAGTAACACCTTTTCCCGAATTATGAGTTCCCGTTCTTAAAGATTTATTTCCCGTTCTTTTAGTTCCAAATCTTATTCTTTTCTTTTTCTTAGTTCGAATCCCTGGGATGAAATCCCACCATTATTCAAATTATTTCAGATAATATATTATTTCGGAATACTAAAAAATGAATGAAATATGCGAGCATGACATACCGACGTGGTTCGCCATCGATGCTATTGCAAAACATGTCGTGCAAACATCAAAAAGCATCCATGTGGAGCCTTAAATATTTTCGAAAGCCGACGTCGTCGTAGTTGTCAACCTCGGAGCACTTGTAGGTGACGACGGTAAGGACGTCACACCGCGTGTCGTACTTGTCGTCAACTATTTCTTCCTCCGATGACGATGTAGAGGACATCAAAATTTCGTTAATTTGAAGCGATACATCTATTTCTGAATTATGATAGAAAATGGTGATAGATTTTTGTTTCTCGAACGGAAATCAAACGATGAACGTAGCTTTCACCAAAAATAAATTCAATATGACAAAATTCACAACACGATTGCCTTGGTTGGATTGGAAAAGGAGTGACTAATATAAAAACATGGAATAAACTATCTTCATAAATCGGCCGTCGGAGTGCGGTTTAAAATCGGCATGGTTTATCGGCCAATTGGTTTAAAAAATTTTGTGTAAATTTTTTAAACCAAGTGATTAATAGCAAATTTCAGGAAAAAATTGGTTTTAAACGATTAAAATCTCGGTCTTAAATAAACCAAATTTAAACCGAGTGAATAATATGGACGTCACTGTTTTCCATTAAAAACACACACAACTTTAAGCATTTTAAAAAAGCATAAGCGATTATAAAACTAAATTTTACTTTTTTCAGGTCTTGTCGCCTGTTACAAACGCAGAACATTGGATCGCATACCTTTTTTGAATTCAAAAATATAGAATCAAGATTCTTTTTGACATAAAAGGCGACCGGGTATAAGAAGAATACAACACATAGTGGAGATCACAACCCAATTATTTTATATCATCAAGTTTTAAGTCAAACTAACATAAAAATGTTAAGAATGGTTTATAATAAGTATAAGCAAGTGATTTTGTGTCAAATTTTTGTTCTTAAAAATAAAGTTTTCATGTTTTTAAAAACAATATGAGTTTGTATTACGAATAAATATACACGTATTTTTAACAACTTTGTTTAAAATGTATTTTATTTATAATTTCTATCGATTTATAATTTGTATATGCAAATTCAGGCATATCTGTCCATTTCAGATGCAATTCTGATGTTTCTTTATTCTTCAGATGAAAAAAACTTCTGGGTAGAGGAATAAGTGAAACGGATATTACCATAGGCAAGTACACGGCAGCGCAATAAGAAACTATAGAATTGGACCCGAGAGCTCCGATGCCCGTTTAGCGTTTAGAACGGTTGTTGCAATATTTCGCCTCATTCGCCTGTAATCCAAGTTTAATGACATAATATAACCGGAATTCAAAATACAGAATTTCCAATAACCACGCTTTCCATATGCAACCAACCGTTAATTTCTTACCCCATATGTTATTTTCATTCTCAATAATCATTTTGAGCCGGATTTTCAACAATTCAATATTTTGATTTTTTTGCAAAAATACCTGATGGTTAGCCTTACTTATTTTGAACGGATAAAATTTATTGTCACCGATTCTGTATGTATCGGTTATTTTGGATTAATGAGGCAATTTAAGGAGGATCAGCGTTTCAGTTGTTGTGGTATGTCGCCTCAATCGCCTGTAATCCGGGTTCGATGACATAATATAACCGGAATTCAAAATACGGAATTTACTATAACCGCGCTTTTCATATGCAACCAACCGTTAATTTCTTACCCCATATGTTATTTTCATTCTCTATAATCATTTTGAGCCGGATTTTCAACAATTCAATATTTTGATTTTTTTGCAAAAATACCTGATGGTTGGCCTTACTTATTTTGAACGGATAAAATTTATTGTCACCGATTCTGTATGTATCGGTTATTTTGGATTAATGAGGCAATTTAAGGAGGATCAGCGTTTAAGTTGTTGTGATATGTCGCCTCAATCGCCTGTAATCCGGGTTCGATGACATAATATAACCGGAATTCAAAATACGGAATTTTCTATAACCGAGCTTTTCATATGCAACCAACCGTTAATTTCTTACCCCATATGTTATTTTCATTACCTATAATCATTTTGAGCCGGATTTTCAACAATTCAATATTTTGATTTTTTTGCAAAAATACCTGATGGTTAGCCTTACTTATTTTGAACGGATAAAATTTATTGTCACCGATTCTGTATGTATCGGTTATTTTGGATTAATGAGGCAATTTAAGGAGGATCAGCGTTTAAGTTGTTGTGATATGTCGCCTCAATCGCCTGTAATCCGGGTTCGATGACATAATATAACCGTAATTCAAAATACGGAATTTCCTATAACTGCGCTTTTCATATGCAACCAACCGTTAATTTCTTACCCCATATGTTATTTTCATTACCTATAATCATTTTGAGCCGGATTTTCAACAATTCAATATTTTGATTTTTTTGCAAAAATACCTGATGGTTAGCCTTAGTTATTTTGAACGGGTAAAATTTATTGTCACCGATTTTGTACGTATCGGTTATTTTGGATTAATGAGGCAATTTAAGGAGGATCAGCGTTTAAGTTGTTGTGATATGTCGCCTCAATCGCCTGTAATCCGGGTTCGATGACATAATATAACCGGAATTCAAAATACGGAATTTCCTATAACCGCGTTTTTCATATGCAACCAACCGTTAATTTCTTACCCCATATGTTATTTTCATTACCTATAATCATTTTGAGCCGGATTTTCAAAAATTCAATATTTTAATTTTTTTGCAAAAATACCTGATGGTTAGCCTTACTTATTTTGAACGGATAAAATTTATTGTCACCGATTCTGTATGTATCGGTTATTTTGGATTAATGAGGCAATTTAAGGAGGATCAGCGTTTAAGTTGTTGTGATATGTCGCCTCAATCGCCTGTAATCCGGGTTCGATGACATAATATAACCGGAATTCAAAATACGGAATTTTCTATAACCGCGCTTTTCATATGCAACCAACCGTTAATTTCTTACCCCATATGTTATTTTCATTACCTATAATCATTTTGAGCCGGATTTTCAACAATTCAATATTTTGATTTTTTTGCAAAAATACCTGATGGTTAGCCTTACTTATTTTGAACGGATAAAATTTATTGTCACCGATTCTGCATGTATCGGTTATTTTGGATTAATGAGGCAATTTTAGGACGATCAGCGTTTAAGTTGTTGTGATATGTCGCCTCAATCGCCTGTAATCCTGGTTCGATGACATAATATAACCGGAATTCAAAATACGGAATTTTCTATAACCGCGCTTTTTATATGCAACCAACCGTTAATTTCTTACCCCATATGTTATTTTCATTACCTATAATCATTTTGAGCCGGATTTTCAACAATTCAATATTTTGATTTTTTTGCAAAAATACCTGATGGTTAGCCTTACTTATTTTGAACGGATAAAATTTATTGTCACCGATTCTGTATGTATCGGTTATTTTGGATTAATGAGGCAATTTTAGGAGGATCAGCGTTTAAGTTGTTGTGATATGTCGCCTCAATCGCCTGTAATCCTGGTTCGATGACATAATATAACCGGAATTCAAAATACGGAATTTCCTATAACCGCGCTTTTCATATGCAACCAACCGTTAATTTCTTACCCCATATGTTATTTTCATTACCTATAATCATTTTGAGCCGGATTTTCAACAATTCAATATTTTGATTTTTTTGCAAAAATACCTGATGGTTAGCCTTACTAATTTTAAACGGATAAAATTTATTGTCACCGATTCTGTATGTATCGGTTATTTTGGATTAATGAGGCAATTTAAGGAGGATCAGCGTTTAAGTTGTTGTGATATGTCGCCTCAATCGCCTGTAATCCTGGTTCGATGACATAATATAACCGGAATTCAAAATACGGAATTTTCTATAACCGCGCTTTTCATATGCAACCAACCGTTAATTTCTTACCCCATATGTTATTTTCATTACCTTTAATCATTTTGAGCCGGATTTTCAACAATTCAATATTTTGATTTTTTTGCAAAAATACCTGATGGTTAGCCTTACTTATTTTGAACGGATAAAATTTATTGTCACCGATTCTGTATGTATCGGTTATTTTGGATTAATGAGGCAATTTTAGGAGGATCAGCGTTTAAGTTGTTGTTATATGTCGCCTCAATCGCCTGTAATCCTGGTTCGATGACATAATATAACCGGAATTCAAAATACGGAATTTCCTATAACCGCGCTTTTCATATGCAACCAACCGTTAATTTCTTACCCCATATGTTATTTTCATTACCTATAATCATTTTGAGCCGGATTTTCAACAATTCAATATTTTGATTTTTTTGCAAAAATACCTGATGGTTAGCCTTACTTATTTTGAACGGATAAAATTTATTGTCACCGATTCTGTATGTATCGGTTATTTTGGATTAATGAGGCAATTTAAGGAGGATCAGCGTTTAAGTTGTTGTGATACGTCGCCGCAATCGCCTGTAATCCTGGTTCGATGACATAATATAACCGGAATTCAAAATACGGAATTTTCTATAACCGCGCTTTTCATATGCAACCAACCGTTAATTTCTTACCCCATATGTTATTTTCATTACCTATAATCATTTTGAGCCGGATTTTCAACAATTCAATATTTTGATTTTTTTGCAAAAATACCTGATGGTTAGCCTTACTTATTTTGAACGGATAAAATTTATTGTCACCGATTCTGTATGTATCGGTTATTTTGGATTAATGAGGCAATTTTAGGAGGATCAGCGTTTAAGTTGTTGTGATATGTCGCCTCAATCGCCTGTAATCCTGGTTCGATGACATAATATAACCGGAATTCAAAATACGGAATTTCCTATAACCGCGCTTTTCATATGCAACCAACCGTTAATTTCTTACCCCATATGTTATTTTCATTACCTATAATCATTTTGAGCCGGATTTTCAACAATTCAATATTTTGATTTTTTTGCAAAAATACCTGATGGTTAGCCTTACTTATTTTGAACGGATAAAATTTATTGTCACCGATTCTGTATGTATCGGTTATTTTGGATTAATGAGGCAATTTTAGGACGATCAGCGTTTAAGTTGTTGTGATATGTCGCCTCAATCGCCTGTAATCCGGGTTCGATGACATAATATAACCGGAATTCAAAATACGGAATTTCCTATAACCGCGCTTTTCATATGCAACCAACCGTTAATTTCTTACCCCATATGTTATTTTCATTACCTATAATCATTTTGAGCCGGATTTTCAACAATTCAATATTTTGATTTTTTTGCAAAAATACCTGATGGTTAGCCTTACTTATTTTGAACGGATAAAATTTATTGTCACCGATTCTGTATGTATCGGTTATTTTGGATTAATGAGGCAATTTAAGGAGGATCAGCGTTTAAGTTGTTGTGATACGTCGCCGCAATCGCCTGTAATCCTGGTTCGATGACATAATATAACCGGAATTCAAAATACGGAATTTTCTATAACCGCGCTTTTCATATGCAACCAACCGTTAATTTCTTACCCCATATGTTATTTTCATTACCTATAATCATTTTGAGCCGGATTTTCAACAATTCAATATTTTGATTTTTTTGCAAAAATACCTGATGGTTAGCCTTACTTATTTTGAACGGATAAAATTTATTGTCACCGATTCTGTATGTATCGGTTATTTTGGATTAATGAGGCAATTTTAGGAGGATCAGCGTTTAAGTTGTTGTGATATGTCGCCTCAATCGCCTGTAATCCTGGTTCGATGACATAATATAACCGGAATTCAAAATACGGAATTTCCTATAACCGCGCTTTTCATATGCAACCAACCGTTAATTTCTTACCCCATATGTTATTTTCATTACCTATAATCATTTTGAGCCGGATTTTCAACAATTCAATATTTTGATTTTTTTGCAAAAATACCTGATGGTTAGCCTTACTTATTTTGAACGGATAAAATTTATTGTCACCGATTCTGTATGTATCGGTTATTTTGGATTAATGAGGCAATTTTAGGACGATCAGCGTTTAAGTTGTTGTGATATGTCGCCTCAATCGCCTGTAATCCGGGTTCGATGACATAACATAACCGGAATTCAAAATACGGAATTTCCTATAACCGCGCTTTTCATATGCAACCAACCGTTAATTTCTTACCCCATATGTTATTTTTATTACCTATAATCATTTTGAGCCGGATTTTCAACAATTCAATATTTTGATTTTTTTGCAAAAATACCTGATGGTTAGCCTTACTTATTTTGAACGGATAAAATTTATTGTCACCGATTCTGTATGTATCGGTTATTTTGGATTAATGAGGCAATTTAAGGAGGATCAGCGTTTAAGTTGTTGTGATATGTCGCCTCAATCGCCTGTAATCCGGGTTCGATGACATAATATAACCGGAATTCAAAATACGGAATTTTCTATAACCGCGCTTTTCATATGCAACCAACCGTTAGTTTCTTACCCCATATGTTATTTTCATTACCTATAATCATTTTGAGCCGGATTTTCAACAATTCAATATTTTGATTTTTTTGTAAAAATACCTGATGGTTAGCCTTACTTATTTTGAACGGATAAAATTTATTGTCACCGATTCTGTATGTATCGGTTATTTTGGATTAATGAGGCAATTTAAGGAGGATCAGCGTTTAAGTTGTTGTGATATGTCGCCTCAATCGCCTGTAATCCTGGTTCGATGACATAATATAACCGGAATTCAAAATACGGAATTTTCTATAACCGCGCTTTTCATATGCAACCAACCGTTAATTTCTTACCCCATATGTTATTTTCATTACCTATAATCATTTTGAGCCGGATTTTCAACAATTCAATATTTTGATTTTTTTGCAAAAATACCTGATGGTTAGCCTTACTTATTTTGAACGGATAAAATTTATTGTCACCGATTCTGTATGTATCGGTTATTTTGGATTAATGAGGCAATTTAAGGAGGATCAGCGTTTAAGTTGTTGTGATATGTCGCCTCAATCGCCTGTAATCCTGGTTCGATGACATAATATAACCGGAATTCAAAATACGGAATTTTCTATAACCGCGCTTTTCATATGCAACCAACCGTTAATTTCTTACCCCATATGTTATTTTCATTACCTTTAATCATTTTGAGCCGGATTTTCAACAATTCAATATTTTGATTTTTTTGCAAAAATACCTGATGGTTAGCCTTACTTATTTTGAACGGATAAAATTTATTGTCACCGATTCTGTATGTATCGGTTATTTTGGATTAATGAGGCAATTTAAGGACGATCAGCGTTTAAGTTGTTGTGATATGTCGCCTCAATCGCCTGTAATCCTGGTTCGATGACATAATATAACCGGAATTCAAAATACGGAATTTTCTATAACCGCGCTTTTCATATGCAACCAACCGTTAATTTCTTACCCCATATGTTATTTTCATTACCTATAATCATTTTGAGCCGGATTTTCAACAATTCAATATTTTGATTTTTTTGCAAAAATACCTGATGGTTAGCCTTACTTATTTTGAACGGATAAAATTTATTGTCACCGATTCTGTATGTATCGGTTATTTTGGATTAATGAGGCAATTTAAGGAGGATCAGCGTTTAAGTTGTTGTGATATGTCGCCTCAATCGCCTGTAATCCTGGTTCGATGACATAATATAACCGGAATTCAAAATACGGAATTTTCTATAACCGCGCTTTTCATATGCAACCAACCGTTAATTTCTTACCCCATATGTTATTTTCATTACCTTTAATCATTTTGAGCCGGATTTTCAACAATTCAATATTTTGATTTTTTTGCAAAAATACCTGATGGTTAGCCTTACTTATTTTGAACGGATAAAATTTATTGTCACCGATTCTGTATGTATCGGTTATTTTGGATTAATGAGGCAATTTAAGGAGGATCAGCGTTTAAGTTGTTGTGATATGTCGCCTCAATCGCCTGTAATCCTGGTTCGATGACATAATATAACCGGAATTCAAAATACGGAATTTCCTATAACCGCGCTTTTCATATGCAACCAACCGTTAATTTCTTACCCCATATGTTATTTTCATTACCTTTAATCATTTTGAGCCGGATTTTCAACAATTCAATATTTTGATTTTTTTGCAAAAATACCTGATGGTTAGCCTTACTTATTTTGAACGGATAAAATTTATTGTCACCGATTCTGTATGTATCGGTTATTTTGGATTAATGAGGCAATTTTAGGACGATCAGCGTTTAAGTTGTTGTGATATGTCGCCTCAATCGCCTGTAATCCGGGTTCGATGATATAATATAACCGGAATTCAAAATACGGAATTTCCTATAACCGCGCTTTTCATATGCAACCAACCGTTAATTTCTTACCCCATATGTTATTTTCATTACCTATAATCATTTTGAGCCGGATTTTCAACAATTCAATATTTTGATTTTTTTGCAAAAATACCTGATGGTTAGCCTTACTTATTTTGAACGGATAAAATTTATTGTCACCGATTCTGTATGTATCGGTTATTTTGGATTAATGAGGCAATTTTAGGAGGATCAGCGTTTAAGTTGTTGTGATATGTCGCCTCAATCGCCTGTAATCCTGGTTCGATGACATAATATAACCGGAATTCAAAATACGGAATTTTCTATAACCGCGCTTTTCATATGCAACCAACCGTTAATTTCTTACCCCATATGTTATTTTCATTACCTTTAATCATTTTGAGCCGGATTTTCAACAATTCAATATTTTGATTTTTTTGCAAAAATACCTGATGGTTAGCCTTACTTATTTTGAACGGATAAAATTTATTGTCACCGATTCTGTATGTATCGGTTATTTTGGATTAATGAGGCAATTTAAGGAGGATCAGCGTTTAAGTTGTTGTGATATGTCGCCTCAATCGCCTGTAATCCTGGTTCGATGACATAATATAACCGGAATTCAAAATACGGAATTTTCTATAACCGCGCTTTTCATATGCAACCAACCGTTAATTTCTTACCCCATATGTTATTTTCATTACCTTTAATCATTTTGAGCCGGATTTTCAACAATTCAATATTTTGATTTTTTTGCAAAAATACCTGATGGTTAGCCTTACTTATTTTGAACGGATAAAATTTATTGTCACCGATTCTGTATGTATCGGTTATTTTGGATTAATGAGGCAATTTAAGGAGGATCAGCGTTTAAGTTGTTGTGATATGTCGCCTCAATCGCCTGTAATCCGGGTTCGATGACATAATATAACCGGAATTCAAAATACGGAATTTTCTATAACCGCGCTTTTCATATGCAACCAACCGTTAATTTCTTACCCCATATGTTATTTTCATTACCTATAATCATTTTGAGCCGGATTTTCAACAATTCAATATTTTGTTTTTTTTTGCAAAAATACCTGATGGTTAGCCTTACTTATTTTGAACGGATAAAATTTATTGTCACCGATTCTGTATGTATCGGTTATTTTGGTTTAATGAGGCAATTTTAGGAGGATCAGCGTTTAAGTTGTTGTGATATGTCGCCTCAATCGCCTGTAATCCTGGTTCGATGACATAATATAACCGGAATTCAAAATACGGAATTTCCTATAACCGCGCTTTTCATATGCAACCAACCGTTAATTTCTTACCCCATATGTTATTTTCATTACCTATAATCATTTTGAGCCGGATTTTCAACAATTCAATATTTTGATTTTTTTGCAAAAATACCTGATGAGCCTTACTTATTTTGAACGGATAAAATTTATTGTCACCGATTCTGTATGTATCGGTTATTTTGGATTAATGAGGCAATTTTAGGAGGATCAGCGTTTAAGTTGTTGTGATATGTCGCCTCAATCGCCTGTAATCCTGGTTCGATGACATAATATAACCGGAATTCAAAATACGGAATTTCCTATAACCGCGCTTTTCATATGCAACCAACCGTTAATTTCTTACCCCATATGTTATTTTCATTACCTTTAATCATTTTGAGCCGGATTTTCAACAATTCAATATTTTGATTTTTTTGCAAAAATACCTGATGGTTAGCCTTACTTATTTTGAACGGATAAAATTTATTGTCACCGATTCTGTATGTATCGGTTATTTTGGATTAATGAGGCAATTTAAGGAGGATCAGCGTTTAAGTTGTTGTGATATGTCGCCTCAATCGCCTGTAATCCGGGTTCGATGACATAATATAACCGGAATTCAAAATACGGAATTTTCTATAACCGCGCTTTTCATATGCAACCAACCGTTAATTTCTTACCCCATATGTTATTTTCATTACCTATAATCATTTTGAGCCGGATTTTCAACAATTCAATATTTTGATTTTTTTGCAAAAATACCTGATGGTTAGCCTTACTTATTTTGAACGGATAAAATTTATTGTCACCGATTCTGTATGTATCGGTTATTTTGGATTAATGAGGCAATTTAAGGAGGATCAGCGTTTAAGTTGTTGTGATATGTCGCCTCAATCGCCTGTAATCCGGGTTCGATGACATAATATAACCGGAATTCAAAATACGGAATTTCCTATAACCGCGCTTTTCATATGCAACCAACCGTTAATTTCTTACCCCATATGTTATTTTCATTACCTTTAATCATTTTGAGCCGGATTTTCAACAATTCAATATTTTGATTTTTTTGCAAAAATACCTGATGGTGCCTTACTTATTTTGAACGGATAAAATTTATTGTCACCGATTCTGTATGTATCGGTTATTTTGGATTAATGAGGCAATTTTAGGAGGATCAGCGTTTAAGTTGTTGTGATATGTCGCCTCAATCGCCTGTAATCCTGGTTCGATGACATAATATAACCGGAATTCAAAATACGGAATTTCCTATAACCGCGCTTTTCATATGCAACCAACCGTTAATTTCTTACCCCATATGTTATTTTCATTACCTATAATCATTTTGAGCCGGATTTCAACAATTCAATATTTTGATTTTTTTGCAAAAATACCTTAATAGCCTTACTTATTTTGAAAGGATAAAATTTATTGTCACCGATTCTGTATGTATCGGTTATTTTGGATTAATGAGGCAATTTTAGGAGGATCAGCGTTTAAGTTGTTGTGATATGTCGCCTCAATCGCCTGTAATCCTGGTTCGATGACATAATATAACCGGAATTCAAAATACGGAATTTCCTATAACCGCGCTTTTCATATGCAACCAACCGTTAATTTCTTACCCCATATGTTATTTTCATTACCTATAATCATTTTGAGCCGGATTTTCAACAATTCAATATTTTGATTTTTTTGCAAAAATACCTGATGGTTAGCCTTACTTATTTTGAACGGATAAAATTTATTGTCACCGATTCTGTATGTATCGGTTATTTTGGATTAATGAGGCAATTTTAGGAGGATCAGCGTTTAAGTTGTTGTGATATGTCGCCTCAATCGCCTGTAATCCTGGTTCGATGACATAATATAACCGGAATTCAAAATATGGAATTTCCTATAACCGCGCTTTTCATATGCAACCAACCGTTAATTTCTTACCCCATATGTTATTTTCATTACCTATAATCATTTTGAGCCGGATTTCAACAATTCAATATTTTGATTTTTTTGCAAAAATACCTGATGGTTAGCCTTACTTATTTTGAACGGATAAAATTTATTGTCACCGATTCTGTATGTATCGGTTATTTTGGATTAATGAGGCAATTTTAGGAGGATCAGCGTTTAAGTTGTTGTGATATGTCGCCTCAATCGCCTGTAATCCTGGTTCGATGACATAATATAACCGGAATTCAAAATACGGAATTTCCTATAACCGCGCTTTTCATATGCAACCAACCGTTAATTTCTTACCCCATATGTTATTTTCATTACCTATAATCATTTTGAGCCGGATTTTCAACAATTCAATATTTTGATTTTTTTGCAAAAATACCTGATGGTTAGCCTTACTTATTTTGAACGGATAAAATTTATTGTCACCGATTCTGTATGTATCGGTTATTTTGGATTAATGAGGCAATTTTAGGACGATCAGCGTTTAAGTTGTTGTGATATGTCGCCTCAATCGCCTGTAATCCTGGTTCGATGACATAATATAACCGGAATTCAAAATACGGAATTTCCTATAACCGCGCTTTTCATATGCAACCAACCGTTAATTTCTTACCCCATATGTTATTTTCATTACCTATAATCATTTTGAGCCGGATTTTCAACAATTCAATATTTTGATTTTTTTGCAAAAATACCTGATGGTGCCTTACTTATTTTGAACGGATAAAATTTATTGTCACCGATTCTGTATGTATCGGTTATTTTGGATTAATGAGGCAATTTTAGGAGGATCAGCGTTTAAGTTGTTGTGATATGTCGCCTCAATCGCCTGTAATCCTGGTTCGATGACATAATATAACCGGAATTCAAAATACGGAATTTCCTATAACCGCGCTTTTCATATGCAACCAACCGTTAATTTCTTACCCCATATGTTATTTTCATTACCTATAATCATTTTGAGCCGGATTTTCAACAATTCAATATTTTGATTTTTTTGCAAAAATACCTGATGGTTAGCCTTACTTATTTTGAACGGATAAAATTTATTGTCACCGATTCTGTATGTATCGGTTATTTTGGATTAATGAGGCAATTTTAGGAGGATCAGCGTTTAAGTTGTTGTTGATATGTCGCCTCAATCGCCTGTAATCCTGGTTCGATGACATAATATAACCGGAATTCAAAATACGGAATTTCCTATAACCGCGCTTTTCATATGCAACCAACCGTTAATTTCTTACCCCATATGTTATTTTCATTACCTATAATCATTTTGAGCCGGATTTTCAACAAATCAATATTTTGATTTTTTTGCAAAAATACCTGATGGTTAGCCTTACTTATTTTGAACGGATAAAATTTATTGTCACCGATTCTGTATGTATCGGTTATTTTGGATTAATGAGGCAATTTTAGGACGATCAGCGTTTAAGTTGTTGTGATATGTCGCCTCAATCGCCTGTAATCCTGATTCGATGACATAATATAACCGGAATTCAAAATACGGAATTTCCTATAATCGCGCTTTTCATATGCAACCAACCGTTAATTTCTTACCCCATATGTTATTTTCATTACCTTTAATCATTTTGAGCCGGATTTTCAACAATTCAATATTTTGATTTTTTTGCAAAAATACCTGATGGTGCCTTACTTATTTTGAACGGATAAAATTTATTGTCACCGATTCTGTATGTATCGGTTATTTTGGATTAATGAGGCAATTTTAGGAGGATCAGCGTTTAAGTTGTTGTGATATGTCGCCTCAATCGCCTGTAATCCTGGTTCGATGACATAATATAACCGGAATTCAAAATACGGAATTTCCTATAACCGCGCTTTTCATATGCAACCAACCGTTAATTTCTTACCCCATATGTTATTTTCATTACCTATAATCATTTTGAGCCGGATTTTCAACAATTCAATATTTTGATTTTTTTGCAAAAATACCTGATGGTTATTACTTATTTTGAACGGATAAAATTTATTGTCACCGATTCTGTATGTATCGGTTATTTTGGATTAATGAGGCAATTTAAGGAGGATCAGCGTTTAAGTTGTTGTGATATGTCGCCTCAATCGCCTGTAATCCTGGTTCGATGACATAATATAACCGGAATTCAAAATACGGAATTTTCTATAACCGCGCTTTTCATATGCAACCAACCGTTAATTTCTTACCCCATATGTTATTTTCATTACCTTTAATCATTTTGAGCCGGATTTTCAACAATTCAATATTTTGATTTTTTTGCAAAAATACCTGATGGTTAGCCTTACTTATTTTGAACGGATAAAATTTATTGTCACCGATTCTGTATGTATCGGTTATTTTGGATTAATGAGGCAATTTTAGGAGGATCAGCGTTTAAGTTGTTGTGATATGTCGCCTCAATCGCCTGTAATCCTGGTTCGATGACATAATATAACCGGAATTCAAAATACGGAATTTCCTATAACCGCGCTTTTCATATGCAACCAACCGTTAATTTCTTACCCCATATGTTATTTTCATTACCTATAATCATTTTGAGCCGGATTTTCAACAATTCAATATTTTGATTTTTTTGCAAAAATACCTGATGGTTAGCCTTACTTATTTTGAACGGATAAAATTTATTGTCACCGATTCTGTATGTATCGGTTATTTTGGATTAATGAGGCAATTTAAGGAGGATCAGCGTTTAAGTTGTTGTGATATGTCGCCTCAATCGCCTGTAATCCTGGTTCGATGACATAATATAACCGGAATTCAAAATACGGAATTTCCTATAACCGCGCTTTTCATATGCAACCAACCGTTAATTTCTTACCCCATATGTTATTTTCATTACCTATAATCATTTTGAGCCGGATTTTCAACAATTCAATATTTTGATTTTTTTGCAAAAATACCTGATGGTGCCTTACTTATTTTGAACGGATAAAATTTATTGTCACCGATTCTGTATGTATCGGTTATTTTGGATTAATGAGGCAATTTTAGGAGGATCAGCGTTTAAGTTGTTGTGATATGTCGCCTCAATCGCCTGTAATCCGGGTTCGATGACATGATATAACCGGAATTCAAAATACGGAATTTTCTATAACCGCGCTTTTCATATGCAACCAACCGTTAATTTCTTACCCCATATGTTATTTTCATTACCTTTAATCATTTTGAGCCGGATTTTCAACAATTCAATATTTTGATTTTTTTGCAAAAATACCTGATGGTTAGCCTTACTTATTTTGAACGGATAAAATTTATTGTCACCGATTCTGTATGTATCGGTTATTTTGGATTAATGAGGCAATTTTAGGAGGATCAGCGTTTAAGTTGTTGTGATATGTCGCCTCAATCGCCTGTAATCCGGGTTCGATGACATAATATAACCGGAATTCAAAATACGGAATTTTCTATAACCGCGCTTTTCATATGCAACCAACCGTTAATTTCTTACCCCATATGTTATTTTCATTACCTATAATCATTTTGAGCCGGATTTTCAACAATTCAATATTTTGATTTTTTTGCAAAAATACCTGATGGTTAGCCTTACTTATTTTGAACGGATAAAATTTATTGTCACCGATTCTGTATGTATCGGTTATTTTGGATTAATGAGGCAATTTAAGGAGGATCAGCGTTTAAGTTGTTGTGATATGTCGCCTCAATCGCCTGTAATCCGGGTTCGATGACATAATATAACCGGAATTCAAAATACGGAATTTCCTATAACCGCGCTTTTCATATGCAACCAACCGTTAATTTCTTACCCCATATGTTATTTTCATTACCTTTAATCATTTTGAGCCGGATTTTCAACAATTCAATATTTTGATTTTTTTGCAAAAATACCTGATGGTGCCTTACTTATTTTGAACGGATAAAATTTTATGTCACCGATTCTGTATGTATCGGTTATTTTGGATTAATGAGGCAATTTTAGGAGGATCAGCGTTTAAGTTGTTGTGATATGTCGCCTCAATCGCCTGTAATCCTGGTTCGATGACATAATATAACCGGAATTCAAAATACGGAATTTCCTATAACCGCGCTTTTCATATGCAACCAACCGTTAATTTCTTACCCCATATGTTATTTTCATTACCTATAATCATTTTGAGCCGGATTTTCAACAATTCAATATTTTGATTTTTTTGCAAAAATACCTGATGGTTAGCCTTACTTATTTTGAACGGATAAAATTTATTGTCACCGATTCTGTATGTATCGGTTATTTTGGATTAATGAGGCAATTTTAGGACGATCAGCGTTTAAGTTGTTGTGATATGTCGCCTCAATCGCCTGTAATCCGGGTTCGATGACATAATATAACCGGAATTCAAAATACGGAATTTCCTATAACCGCGCTTTTCATATGCAACCAACCGTTAATTTCTTACCCCATATGTTATTTTCATTACCTATAATCATTTTGAGCCGGATTTTCAACAATTCAATATTTTGATTTTTTTGCAAAAATACCTGATGGTTAGCCTTACTTATTTTGAACGGGTAAAATTTATTGTCACCGATTCTGTATGTATCGGTTATTTTTGATTAATGAGGCAATTTAAGGAGGATCAGCGTTTAAGTTGTTGTGATATGTCGCCTCAATCGCCTGTAATCCTGGTTCGATGACATAATATAACCGGAATTCAAAATACGGAATTTTCTATAACCGCGCTTTTCATATGCAACCAACCGTTAATTTCTTACCCCATATGTTATTTTCATTACCTATAATCATTTTGAGCCGGATTTTCAACAATTCAATATTTTGATTTTTTTGCAAAAATACCTGATGGTTAGCCTTACTTATTTTGAACGGATAAAATTTATTGTCACCGATTCTGTATGTATCGGTTATTTTGGATTAATGAGGCAATTTTAGGAGGATCAGCGTTTAAGTTGTTGTGATATGTCGCCTCAATCGCCTGTAATCCTGGTTCGATGACATAATATAACCGGAATTCAAAATACGGAATTTCCTATAACCGCGCTTTTCATATGCAACCAACCGTTAATTTCTTACCCCATATGTTATTTTCATTACCTATAATCATTTTGAGCCGGATTTTCAACAATTCAATATTTTGATTTTTTTGCAAAAATACCTGATGGTTAGCCTTACTTATTTTGAACGGATAAAATTTATTGTCACCGATTCTGTATGTATCGGTTATTTTGGATTAATGAGGCAATTTTAGGAGGATCAGCGTTTAAGTTGTTGTGATATGTCGCCTCAATCGCCTGTAATCCGGGTTCGATGACATGATATAACCGGAATTCAAAATACGGAATTTTCTATAACCGCGCTTTTCATATGCAACCAACCGTTAATTTCTTACCCCATATGTTATTTTCATTACCTTTAATCATTTTGAGCCGGATTTTCAACAATTCAATATTTTGATTTTTTTGCAAAAATACCTGATGGTTAGCCTTACTTATTTTGAACGGATAAAATTTATTGTCACCGATTCTGTATGTATCGGTTATTTTGGATTAATGAGGCAATTTTAGGAGGATCAGCGTTTAAGTTGTTGTGATATGTCGCCTCAATCGCCTGTAATCCGGGTTCGATGACATAATATAACCGGAATTCAAAATACGGAATTTTCTATAACCGCGCTTTTCATATGCAACCAACCGTTAATTTCTTACCCCATATGTTATTTTCATTACCTATAATCATTTTGAGCCGGATTTTCAACAATTCAATATTTTGATTTTTTTGCAAAAATACCTGATGGTTAGCCTTACTTATTTTGAACGGATAAAATTTATTGTCACCGATTCTGTATGTATCGGTTATTTTGGATTAATGAGGCAATTTTAGGAGGATCAGCGTTTAAGTTGTTGTGATATGTCGCCTCAATCGCCTGTAATCCTGGTTCGATGACATAATATAACCGGAATTCAAAATACGGAATTTTCTATAACCGCGCTTTTCATATGCAACCAACCGTTAATTTCTTACCCCATATGTTATTTTCATTACCTTTAATCATTTTGAGCCGGATTTTCAACAATTCAATATTTTGATTTTTTTGCAAAAATACCTGATGGTTAGCCTTACTTATTTTGAACGGATAAAATTTATTGTCACCGATTCTGTATGTATCGGTTATTTTGGATTAATGAGGCAATTTTAGGAGGATCAGCGTTTAAGTTGTTGTGATATGTCGCCTCAATCGCCTGTAATCCGGGTTCGATGACATAAAATAATCGGAATTCAAAATACGGAATTTCCTATAACCGCGCTTTTCATATGCAACCAACCGTTAATTTCTTACCCCATATGTTATTTTCATTACCTTTAAACATTTTGAGCCGGATTTTCAACATTTCATATTTTCATTTTTTTGCAAAAATACCTGATGGTTAGCCTTACTTATTTTGAACGGATAAAATTTATTGTCACCGATTCTGTATGTATCGGTTATTTTGGATTAATGAGGCAATTTAAGGAGGATCAGCGTTTAAGTTGTTGTGATATGTCGCCTCAATCGCCTGTAATCCGGGTTCGATGACATAATATAACCGGAATTCAAAATACGGAATTTTCTATAACCGCGCTTTTCATATGCAACCAACCGTTAATTTCTTACCCCATATGTTATTTTCATTACCTATAATCATTTTGAGCCGGACTTTCAACAATTCAATATTTTGATTTTTTTGCAAAAATACCTGATGGTTAGCCTTACTTATTTCGAACGGATAAAATTTATTGTCACCGATTCTGTATGTATCGGTTATTTTGGATTAATGAAGCAATTTAAGGAGGATCAGCGTTTAAGTTGTTGTGATATGTCGCCTCAATCGCCTGTAATCCGGGTTCGATGACATAATATAACCGGAATTCAAAATACGGAATTTCCTATAACCGCGCTTTTCATATGCAACCAACCGTTAATTTCTTACCCCATATGTTATTTTCATTACCTTTAAACATTTTGAGCCGGATTTTCAACAATTCATATTTTCATTTTTTTGCAAAAATACCTGATGGTTAGCCTTACTTATTTTGAACGGATAAAATTTATTGTCACCGATTCTGTATGTATCGGCTATTTTGGATTAATGAGGCAATTTTAGGAGGATCTTCGTTTAAGTTGTTGTGATATGTCGCCTCAATCGCCTGTAATCCGGGTTCGATGACATAATATAACCGGAATTCAAAATACGGAATTTCCTATAACCCCGCTTTTCATATGCAACCAACCGTTAATTTCTTACCCCATATGTTATTTTCATTACCTATAATCATTTTGAGCCGGATTTTCAACAATTCAATATTTTGATTTTTTTGCAAAAATACCTGATGGTTAGCCTTACTTATTTTGAACGGATAAAATTTATTGTCACCGATTCTGTATGTATCGGTTATTTTGGATTAATGAGGCAATTTTAGGAGGATCAGCGTTTAAGTTGTTGTGATATGTCGCCTCAATCGCCTGTAATCCGGGTTCGATGACATAATATAACCGGAATTCAAAATACGGAATTTTCTATAACCGCGCTTTTCATATGCAACCAACCGTTAATTTCTTACCCCATATGTTATTTTCATTACCTATAATCATTTTGAGCCGGATTTTCAACAATTCATATTTTCATTTTTTTGCAAAAATACCTGATGGTTAGCCTTACTTATTTTGAACGGATAAAATTTATTGTCACCGATTCTGTATGTATCGGCTATTTTGGATTAATGAGGCAATTTTAGGAGGATCTTCGTTTAAGTTGTTGTGATATGTCGCCTCAATCGCCTGTAATCCGGGTTCGATGACATAATATAACCGGAATTCCAAATACGGAATTTCCTATAACCCCGCTTTTCATATGCAACCAACCGTTAATTTCTTACCCCATATGTTATTTTCATTACCTATAATCATTTTGAGCCGGATTTTCAACAATTCAATATTTTGATTTTTTTGCAAAAATACCTGATGGTTAGCCTTACTTATTTTGAACGGATAAAATTTATTGTCACCGATTCTGTATGTATCGGTTATTTTGGATTAATGAGGCAATTTTAGGAGGATCAGCGTTTAAGTTGTTGTGATATGTCGCCTCAATCGCCTGTAATCCGGGTTCGATGACATAATATAACCGGAATTCAAAATACGGAATTTTCTATAACCGCGCTTTTCATATGCAACCAACCGTTAATTTCTTACCCCATATGTTATTTTCATTACCTATAATCATTTTGAGCCGGATTTTCAACAATTCAATATTTTGATTTTTTTGCAAAAATACCTGATGGTTAGCCTTACTTATTTTGAACGGATAAAATTTATTGTCACCGATTCTGTATGTATCGGTTATTTTGGATTAATGAGGCAATTTAAGGAGGATCAGCGTTTAAGTTGTTGTGATATGTCGCCTCAATCGCCTGTAATCCGGGTTCGATGACATAATATAACCGGAATTCAAAATACGGAAGTTTCTATAACCGCGCTTTTCATATGCAACCAACCGTTAATTTCTTACCCCATATGTTATTTTCATTACCTATAATCATTTTGAGCCGGATTTTCAACAATTCAATATTTTGATTTTTTTGCAAAAATACCTGATGGTTAGCCTTACTTATTTTGAACGGATAAAATTTATTGTCACCGATTCTGTATGTATCGGTTATTTTGGATTAATGAGGCAATTTAAGGAGGATCAGCGTTTAAGTTGTTGTGATATGTCGCCTCAATCGCCTGTAATCCGGGTTCGACGACATAATATAACCGGAATTCAAAATACGGAATTTTCTATAACCGCGCTTTTCATATGCAACCAACCGTTAATTTCTTACCCCATATGTTATTTTCATTACCTATAATCATTTTGAGCCGGATTTTCAACAATTCAATATTTTGATTTTTTTGCAAAAATACCTGATGGTTAGCCTTACTTATTTTGAACGGATAAAATTTATTGTCACCGATTCTGTATGTATCGGTTATTTTGGATTAATGAAGCAATTTAAGGAGGATCAGCGTTTAAGTTGTTGTGATATGTCGCCTCAATCGCCTGTAATCCGGGTTCGATGACATAATATAACCGGAATTCAAAATACGGAATTTCCTATAACCGCGCTTTTCATATGCAACCAACCGTTAATTTCTTACCCCATATGTTATTTTCATTACCTTTAAACATTTTGAGCCGGATTTTCAACAATTCATATTTTCATTTTTTTGCAAAAATACCTGATGGTTAGCCTTACTTATTTTGAACGGATAAAATTTATTGTCACCGATTCTGTATGTATCGGCTATTTTGGATTAATGAGGCAATTTTAGGAGGATCTTCGTTTAAGTTGTTGTGATATGTCGCCTCAATCGCCTGTAATCCGGGTTCGATGACATAATATAACCGGAATTCAAAATACGGAATTTCCTATAACCCCGCTTTTCATATGCAACCAACCGTTAATTTCTTACCCCATATGTTATTTTCATTACCTATAATCATTTTGAGCCGGATTTTCAACAATTCAATATTTTGATTTTTTTGCAAAAATACCTGATGGTTAGCCTTACTTATTTTGAACGGATAAAATTTATTGTCACCGATTCTGTATGTATCGGTTATTTTGGATTAATGAGGCAATTTTAGGAGGATCAGCGTTTAAGTTGTTGTGATATGTCGCCTCAATCGCCTGTAATCCGGGTTCGATGACATAATATAACCGGAATTCAAAATACGGAATTTCCTATAACCGCGCTTTTCATATGCAACCAACCGTTAATTTCTTACCCCATATGTTATTTTCATTACCTTTAATCATTTTGAGCCGGATTTTCAACAATTCATATTTTCATTTTTTTGCAAAAATACCTGATGGTTAGCCTTACTTATTTTGAACGGATAAAATTTATTGTCACCGATTCTGTATGTATCGGTTATTTTGGATTAATGAGGCAATTTAAGGAGGATCAGCGTTTAAGTTGTTGTGATATGTCGCCTCAATCGCCTGTAATCCGGGTTCGATGACATAATATAACCGGAATTCAAAATACGGAAGTTTCTATAACCGCGCTTTTCATATGCAACCAACCGTTAATTTCTTACCCCATATGTTATTTTCATTACCTATAATCATTTTGAGCCGGATTTTCAACAATTCAATATTTTGATTTTTTTGCAAAAATACCTGATGGTTAGCCTTACTTATTTTGAACGGATAAAATTTATTGTCACCGATTCTGTATGTATCGGTTATTTTGGATTAATGAGGCAATTTAAGGAGGATCAGCGTTTAAGTTGTTGTGATATGTCGCCTCAATCGCCTGTAATCCGGGTTCGACGACATAATATAACCGGAATTCAAAATACGGAATTTTCTATAACCGCGCTTTTCATATGCAACCAACCGTTAATTTCTTACCCCATATGTTATTTTCATTACCTATAATCATTTTGAGCCGGATTTTCAACAATTCAATATTTTGATTTTTTTGCAAAAATACCTGATGGTTAGCCTTACTTATTTTGAACGGATAAAATTTATTGTCACCGATTCTGTATGTATCGGTTATTTTGGATTAATGAAGCAATTTAAGGAGGATCAGCGTTTAAGTTGTTGTGATATGTCGCCTCAATCGCCTGTAATCCGGGTTCGATGACATAATATAACCGGAATTCAAAATACGGAATTTCCTATAACCGCGCTTTTCATATGCAACCAACCGTTAATTTCTTACCCCATATGTTATTTTCATTACCTTTAAACATTTTGAGCCGGATTTTCAACAATTCATATTTTCATTTTTTTGCAAAAATACCTGATGGTTAGCCTTACTTATTTTGAACGGATAAAATTTATTGTCACCGATTCTGTATGTATCGGCTATTTTGGATTAATGAGGCAATTTTAGGAGGATCTTCGTTTAAGTTGTTGTGATATGTCGCCTCAATCGCCTGTAATCCGGGTTCGATGACATAATATAACCGGAATTCAAAATACGGAATTTCCTATAACCCCGCTTTTCATATGCAACCAACCGTTAATTTCTTACCCCATATGTTATTTTCATTACCTATAATCATTTTGAGCCGGATTTTCAACAATTCAATATTTTGATTTTTTTGCAAAAATACCTGATGGTTAGCCTTACTTATTTTGAACGGATAAAATTTATTGTCACCGATTCTGTATGTATCGGTTATTTTGGATTAATGAGGCAATTTTAGGAGGATCAGCGTTTAAGTTGTTGTGATATGTCGCCTCAATCGCCTGTAATCCGGGTTCGATGACATAATATAACCGGAATTCAAAATACGGAATTTTCTATAACCGCGCTTTTCATATGCAACCAACCGTTAATTTCTTACCCCATATGTTATTTTCATTACCTATAATCATTTTGAGCCGGATTTTCAACAATTCATATTTTCATTTTTTTGCAAAAATACCTGATGGTTAGCCTTACTTATTTTGAACGGATAAAATTTATTGTCACCGATTCTGTATGTATCGGCTATTTTGGATTAATGAGGCAATTTTAGGAGGATCTTCGTTTAAGTTGTTGTGATATGTCGCCTCAATCGCCTGTAATCCGGGTTCGATGACATAATATAACCGGAATTCCAAATACGGAATTTCCTATAACCCCGCTTTTCATATGCAACCAACCGTTAATTTCTTACCCCATATGTTATTTTCATTACCTATAATCATTTTGAGCCGGATTTTCAACAATTCAATATTTTGATTTTTTTGCAAAAATACCTGATGGTTAGCCTTACTTATTTTGAACGGATAAAATTTATTGTCACCGATTCTGTATGTATCGGTTATTTTGGATTAATGAGGCAATTTTAGGAGGATCAGCGTTTAAGTTGTTGTGATATGTCGCCTCAATCGCCTGTAATCCGGGTTCGATGACATAATATAACCGGAATTCAAAATACGGAATTTTCTATAACCGCGCTTTTCATATGCAACCAACCGTTAATTTCTTACCCCATATGTTATTTTCATTACCTATAATCATTTTGAGCCGGATTTTCAACAATTCAATATTTTGATTTTTTTGCAAAAATACCTGATGGTTAGCCTTACTTATTTTGAACGGATAAAATTTATTGTCACCGATTCTGTATGTATCGGTTATTTTGGATTAATGAGGCAATTTAAGGAGGATCAGCGTTTAAGTTGTTGTGATATGTCGCCTCAATCGCCTGTAATCCGGGTTCGATGACATAATATAACCGGAATTCAAAATACGGAAGTTTCTATAACCGCGCTTTTCATATGCAACCAACCGTTAATTTCTTACCCCATATGTTATTTTCATTACCTATAATCATTTTGAGCCGGATTTTCAACAATTCAATATTTTGATTTTTTTGCAAAAATACCTGATGGTTAGCCTTACTTATTTTGAACGGATAAAATTTATTGTCACCGATTCTGTATGTATCGGTTATTTTGGATTAATGAGGCAATTTAAGGAGGATCAGCGTTTAAGTTGTTGTGATATGTCGCCTCAATCGCCTGTAATCCGGGTTCGACGACATAATATAACCGGAATTCAAAATACGGAATTTTCTATAACCGCGCTTTTCATATGCAACCAACCGTTAATTTCTTACCCCATATGTTATTTTCATTACCTATAATCATTTTGAGCCGGATTTTCAACAATTCAATATTTTGATTTTTTTGCAAAAATACCTGATGGTTAGCCTTACTTATTTTGAACGGATAAAATTTATTGTCACCGATTCTGTATGTATCGGTTATTTTGGATTAATGAGGCAATTTAAGGAGGATCAGCGTTTAAGTTGTTGTGATATGTCGCCTCAATCGCCTGTAATCCGGGTTCGAAGACATAATATAACCGAAATTCAAAATACGGAATTTTCTATAACCGCGCTTTTCATATGCAACCAACCGTTAATTTCTTACCCCATATGTTATTTTCATTACCTATAATCATTTTGAGCCGGATTTTCAACAATTCAATATTTTGATTTTTTTGCAAAAATACCTGATGGTTAGCCTTACTTATTTTGAACGGATAAAATTTATTGTCACCGATTCTGTATGTATCGGTTATTTTGGATTAATGAGGCAATTTAAGGAGGATCAGCGTTTAAGTTGTTGTGATATGTCGCCTCAATCGCCTGTAATCCGGGTTCGATGACATAATATAACCGGAATTCAAAATACGGAATTTTCTATAACCGCGCTTTTCATATGCAACCAACCGTTAATTTCTTACCCCATATGTTATTTTCATTACCTATAATCATTTTGAGCCGGATTTTCAACAATTCAATATTTTGATTTTTTTGCAAAAATACCTGATGGTTAGCCTTACTTATTTTGAACGGATAAAATTTATTGTCACCGATTCTGTATGTATCGGTTATTTTGGATTAATGAGGCAATTTAAGGAGGATCAGCGTTTAAGTTGTTGTGATATGTCGCCTCAATCGCCTGTAATCCGGGTTCGAAGACATAATATAACCGAAATTCAAAATACGGAATTTTCTATAACCGCGCTTTTCATATGCAACCAACCGTTAATTTCTTACCCCATATGTTATTTTCATTACCTATAATCATTTTGAGCCGGATTTTCAACAATTCAATATTTTGATTTTTTTGCAAAAATACCTGATGGTTAGCCTTACTTATTTTGAACGGATAAAATTTATTGTCACCGATTCTGTAGGTATCGGTTATTTTGGATTAATGAAGCAATTTAAGGAGGATCAGCGTTTAAGTTGTTGTGATATGTCGCCTCAATCGCCTGTAATCCGGGTTCGATGACATAATATAACCGGAATTCAAAATACGGAATTTTCTATAACCGCGCTTTTCATATGCAACCAACCGTTAATTTCTTACCCCATATGTTATTTTCATTACCTATAATCATTTTGAGCCGGATTTTCAACAATTCAATATTTTGATTTTTTTGCAAAAATACCTGATGGTTAGCCTTACTTATTTTGAACGGATAAAATTTATTGTCACCGATTCTGTATGTATCGGTTATTTTGGATTAATGAGGCAATTTAAGGAGGATCAGCGTTTAAGTTGTTGTGATATGTCGCCTCAATCGCCTGTAATCCGGGTTCGATGACATAATATAACCGGAATTCAAAATACGGAATTTTCTATAACCGCGCTTTTCATATGCAACCAACCGTTAATTTCTTACCCCATATGTTATTTTCATTACCTATAATCATTTTGAGCCGGATTTTCAACAATTCAATATTTTGATTTTTTTGCAAAAATACCTGATGGTTAGCCTTACTTATTTTGAACGGATAAAATTTATTGTCACCGATTCTGTATGTATCGGTTATTTTGGATTAATGAGGCAATTTAAGGAGGATCAGCGTTTAAGTTGTTGTGATATGTCGCCTCAATCGCCTGTAATCCGGGTTCGATGACATAATATAACCGGAATTCAAAATACGGAATTTTCTATAACCGCGCTTTTCATATGCAACCAACCGTTAATTTCTTACCCCATATGTTATTTTCATTACCTATAATCATTTTGAGCCGGATTTTCCACAATTCATATTTTCATTTTTTTGCAAAAATACCTGATGGTTAGCCTTACTTATTTTGAACGGATAAAATTTATTGTCACCGATTCTGTAGGTATCGGTTATTTTGGATTAATGAAGCAATTTAAGGAGGATCAGCGTTTAAGTTGTTGTGATATGTCGCCTCAATCGCCTGTAATCCGGGTTCGATGACATAATATAACCGGAATTCAAAATACGGAATTTCCTATAACCACGCTTTTCATATGCAACCAACCGTTAATTTCTTACCCCATATGTTATTTTCATTACCTATAATCATTTTGAGCCGGATTTTCAACAATTCAATATTTTGATTTTTTTGCAAAAATACCTGATGAGCCTTACTTATTTTGAACGGATAAAATTTATTGTCACCGATTCTGTATGTATCGGTTATTTTGGATTAATGAAGCAATTTAAGGAGGATCAGCGTTTAAGTTGTTGTGATATGTCGCCTCAATCGCCTGTAATCGGGGTTCGATGACATAATATAACCGGAATTCAAAATACGGAATTTTTTATAACCGCGCTTTTCATATGCAACCAACCGTTAATTTCTTACCCCATATGTTATTTTCATTACCTATAATCATTTTGAGCCGGATTTTCAACAATTCAATATTTTGATTTTTTTGCAAAAATACCTGATGGTTAGCCTTACTTATTTTGAACGGATAAAATTTATTGTCACCGATTCTGTATGTATCGGTTATTTTGGATTAATGAGGCAATTTAAGGAGGATCAGCGTTTAAGTTGTTGTGATATGTCGCCTCAATCGCCTGTAATCCGGGTTCGATGACATAATATAACCGGAATTCAAAATACGGAATTTTCTATAACCGCGCTTTTCATATGCAACCAACCGTTAATTTCTTACCCCATATGTTATTTTCATTACCTATAATCATTTTGAGCCGGATTTTCAACAATTCAATATTTTGATTTTTTTGCAAAAATACCTGATGGTTAGCCTTACTTATTTTGAACGGATAAAATTTATTGTCACCGATTCTGTATGTATCGGTTATTTTGGATTAATGAGGCAATTTAAGGAGGATCAGCGTTTAAGTTGTTGTGATATGTCGCCTCAATCGCCTGTAATCCGGGTTCGATGACATAATATAACCGGAATTCAAAATACGGAATTTTCTATAACCGCGCTTTTCATATGCAACCAACCGTTAATTTCTTACCCCATATGTTATTTTCATTACCTATAATCATTTTGAGCCGGATTTTCAACAATTCAATATTTTGATTTTTTTGCAAAAATACCTGATGGTTAGCCTTACTTATTTTGAACGGATAAAATTTATTGTCACCGATTCTGTAGGTATCGGTTATTTTGGATTAATGAAGCAATTTAAGGAGGATCAGCGTTTAAGTTGTTGTGATATGTCGCCTCAATCGCCTGTAATCCGGGTTCGATGACATAATATAACCGGAATTCAAAATACGGAATTTTCTATAACCGCGCTTTTCATATGCAACCAACCGTTAATTTCTTACCCCATATGTTATTTTCATTACCTATAATCATTTTGAGCCGGATTTTCAACAATTCAATATTTTGATTTTTTTGCAAAAATACCTGATGGGTTAGCCTTACTTATTTTGAACGGATAAAATTTATTGTCACCGATTCTGTATGTATCGGTTATTTTGGATTAATGAAGCAATTTAAGGAGGATCAGCGTTTAAGTTGTTGTGATATGTCGCCTCAATCGCCTGTAATCCGGGTTCGATGACATAATATAACAGGAATTCAAAATACGGAATTTTCTATAACCGCGCTTTTCATATGCAACCAACCGTTAATTTCTTACCCCATATGTTATTTTCATTATCTATAATCATTTTGAGCCGGATTTTCAACAATTCAATATTTTGATTTTTTTTTTTCAAAAATACCTGATGGTAAGCCTTACTTATTTTGAACGGATAAAATTAATTGTCGCCGATTCTGTATGTATCGGTTATTTTGGATTAATGAGGCAATTTAAGGAGGATCAGCGTTTAAGTTGTTGTGATATGTCGCCTCAATCGCCTGTAATCCAGGTTCGATGACATAATATAACCGGAATTCAAAATACGGAATTTCCTATAACCGCGCTTTTCATATGCAACCAACCGTTAATTTCTTACCCCATATGTTATTTTCATTACCTATAATCATTTTGAGCCGGATTTTCAACAATTCAATATTTTGATTTTTTTGCAAAAATACCTGATGAGCCTTACTTATTTTGAACGGATAAAATTTATTGTCACCGATTCTGTATGTATCGGTTATTTTGGATTAATGAAGCAATTTAAGGAGGATCAGCGTTTAAGTTGTTGTGATATGTCGCCTCAATCGCCTGTAATCGGGGTTCGATGACATAATATAACCGGAATTCAAAATACGGAATTTTCTATAACCGCGCTTTTCATATGCAACCAACCGTTAATTTCTTACCCCATATGTTATTTTCATTACCTATAATCATTTTGAGCCGGATTTTCAACAATTCAATATTTTGATTTTTTTGCAAAAATACCTGATGGTTAGCCTTACTTATTTTGAACGGATAAAATTAATTGTCGCCGATTCTGTATGTATCGGTTATTTTGGATTAATGAGGCAATTTAAGGAGGATCAGCGTTTAAGTTGTTGTGATATGTCGCCTCAATCGCCTGTAATCCAGGTTCGATGACATAATATAACCGGAATTCAAAATACGGAATTTCCTATAACCGCGCTTTTCATATGCAACCAACCGTTAATTTCTTACCCCATATGTTATTTTCATTACCTATAATCATTTTGAGCCGGATTTTCAACAATTCAATATTTTGATTTTTTTGCAAAAATACCTGATGGTTAGCCTTACTTATTTTGAACGGATAAAATTAATTGTCGCCGATTCTGTATGTATCGGTTATTTTGGATTAATGAGGCAATTTAAGGAGGATCAGCGTTTAAGTTGTTGTGATATGTCGCCTCAATCGCCTGTAATCCAGGTTCGATGACATAATATAACCGGAATTCAAAATACGGAATTTCCTATAACCGCGCTTTTCATATGCAACCAACCGTTAATTTCTTACCCCATATGTTATTTTCATTACCTATAATCATTTTGAGCCGGATTTTCAACAATTCAATATTTTGATTTTTTTGCAAAAATACCTGATGGTTAGTTAGCCTTACTTATTTTGAACGGATAAAATTTATTGTCACCGATTCTGTATGTATCGATTATTTTGGATTAATGAGGCAATTTAAGGAGGATCAGCGTTTAAGTTGTTGTGATATGTCGCCTCAATCGCCTGTAATCCGGGTTCGATGACATAATATAACCGGAATTCAAAATACGGAATTTCCTATAACCGCGCTTTTCATATGCAACCAACCGTTAATTTCTTACCCCATATGTTATTTTCATTACCTATAATCATTTTGAGCCGGATTTTCAACAATTCAATATTTTGATTTTTTTGCAAAAATACCTGATTGTTAGCCTTACTTATTTTGAACGGATAAAATTAATTGTCGCCGATTCTGTATGTATCGGTTATTTTGGATTAATGAGGCAATTTAAGGAGGATCAGCGTTTAAGTTGTTGTGATATGTCGCCTCAATCGCCTGTAATCCAGGTTCGATGACATAATATAACCGGAATTCAAAATACGGAATTTCTATAACCGCGCTTTTCATATGCAACCAACCGTTAATTTCTTACCCCATATGTTATTTTCATTACCTATAATCATTTTGAGCCGGATTTTCAACAATTCAATATTTTAATTTTTTTGCAAAAATACCTGATGGTTAGCCTTACTTATTTTGAACGGATAAAATTTATTCTCACCGATTCTGTATGTATCGGTTATTTTGGATTAATGAGGCAATTTAAGGAGGATCAGCGTTTAAGTTGTTGTGATATGTCGCCTCAATCGCCTGTAATCCGGGTTCGATGACATAATATAACCGGAATTCAAAATACGGAATTTCCTATAACCGCGCTTTTCATATGCAACCAACCGTTAATTTCTTACCCCATATGTTATTTTCATTACCTATAATCATTTTGAGCCGGATTTTCAACAATTCAATATTTTGATTTTTTTGCAAAAATACCTGATTGTTAGCCTTACTTATTTTGAACGGATAAAATTTATTGTCACCGATTCTGTATGTATCGGTTATTTTGGATTAATGAGGCAATTTTAGGAGGATCAGCGTTTAAGTTGTTGTGATATGTCGCCTCAATCGCCTGTAATCCGGGTTCGATGACATAATATAACCGGAATTCAAAATACGGAATTTCCTATAACCGCGCTTTTCATATGCAACCAACCGTTAATTTCTTACCCCATATGTTATTTTCATTACCTATAATCATTTTGAGCCGGATTTTCAACAATTCAATATTTTGATTTTTTTGCAAAAATACCTGATGTAAGTTAGCCTTACTTATTTTGAACGGATAAAATTTATTGTCACCGATTCTGTATGTATCGGTTATTTTGGATTAATGAGGCAATTTAAGGAGGATCAGCGTTTAAGTTGTTGTGATATGTCGCCTCAATCGCCTGTAATCCGGGTTCGATGACATAATATAACCGGAATTCAAAATACGGAATTTTCTATAACCGCGCTTTTCATATGCAACCAACCGTTAATTTCTTACCCCATATGTTATTTTCATTACCTATAATCATTTTGAGCCGGATTTTCAACAATTCAATATTTTGATTTTTTTGCAAAAATACCTGATGGTAAGCCTTACTTATTTTGAACGGATAAAATTTATTGTCACCGATTCTGTATGTATCGGTTATTTTGGATTAATGAGGCAATTTAAGGAGGATCAGCGTTTAAGTTGTTGTGATATGTCGCCTCAATCGCCTGTAATCCGGGTTCGATGACATAATATAACCGGAATTCAAAATACGGAATTTTCTATAACCGCGCTTTTCATATGCAACCAACCGTTAATTTCTTACCCCATATGTTATTTTCATTACCTATAATCATTTTGAGCCGGATTTTCAACAATTCAATATTTTGATTTTTTTGCAAAAATACCTGATGGTTAGCCTTACTTATTTTGAACGGATAAAATTTATTCTCACCGATTCTGTATGTATCGGTTATTTTGGATTAATGAGGCAATTTAAGGAGGATCAGCGTTTAAGTTGTTGTGATATGTCGCCTCAATCGCCTGTAATCCGGGTTCGATGACATAATATAACCGGAATTCAAAATACGGAATTTCCTATAACCGCGCTTTTCATATGCAACCAACCGTTAATTTCTTACCCCATATGTTATTTTCATTACCTTTAATCATTTTGAGCCGGATTTTCAACAATTCAATATTTTGATTTTTTTGCAAAAATACCTGATTGTTAGCCTTACTTATTTTGAACGGATAAAATTTATTGTCACCGATTCTGTATGTATCGGTTATTTTGGATTAATGAGGCAATTTTAGGAGGATCAGCGTTTAAGTTGTTGTGATATGTCGCCTCAATCGCCTGTAATCCGGGTTCGATGACATAATATAACCGGAATTCAAAATACGGAATTTCCTATAAACGCGCTTTTCATATGCAACCAACCGTTAATTTCTTACCCCATATGTTATTTTCATTACCTATAATCATTTTGAGCCGGATTTTCAACAATTCAATATTTTGATTTTTTTGCAAAAATACCTGATGTAAGTTAGCCTTACTTATTTTGAACGGATAAAATTTATTGTCACCGATTCTGTATGTATCGGTTATTTTGGATTAATGAGGCAATTTAAGGAGGATCAGCGTTTAAGTTGTTGTGATATGTCGCCTCAATCGCCTGTAATCCGGGTTCGATGACATAATATAACCGGAATTCAAAATACGGAATTTTCTATAACCGCGCTTTTCATATGCAACCAACCGTTAATTTCTTACCCCATATGTTATTTTCATTACCTATAATCATTTTGAGCCGGATTTTCAACAATTCAATATTTTGATTTTTTTGCAAAAATACCTGATGGTTAGCCTTACTTATTTTGAACGGATAAAATTTATTGTCACCGATTCTGTATGTATCGGTTATTTTGGATTAATGAGGCAATTTAAGGAGGATCAGCGTTTAAGTTGTTGTGATATGTCGCCTCAATCGCCTGTAATCCGGGTTCGATGACATAATATAACCGGAATTCAAAATACGGAATTTTCTATAACCGCGCTTTTCATATGCAACCAACCGTTAATTTCTTACCCCATATGTTATTTTCATTACCTATAATCATTTTGAGCCGGATTTTCAACAATTCAATATTTTGATTTTTTTGCAAAAATACCTGATGGTTAGCCTTACTTATTTTGAACGGATAAAATTTATTGTCACCGATTCTGTATGTATCGGTTATTTTGGATTAATGAGGCAATTTAAGGAGGATGAGCGTTTAAGTTGTTGTGATATGTCGCCTCAATCGCCTGTAATCCGGGTTCGATGACATAATATAACCGGAATTCAAAATACGGAATTTTCTATAACCGCGCTTTTCATATGCAACCAACCGTTAATTTCTTACCCCATATGTTATTTTCATTACCTATTATCATTTTGAGCCGGATTTTCAACAATTCAATATTTTGATTTTTTTGCAAACATACCTGATGTAAGTTAGCTTTACTTATTTTGAACGGATAAAATTTATTGTCACCGATTCTGTATGTATCGGTTATTTTGGATTAATGAGGCAATTTAAGGAGGATGAGCGTTTAAGTTGTTGTGATATGTCGCCTCAATCGCCTGTAATCCGGGTTCGATGACATAATATAACCGGAATTCAAAATACGGAATTTTCTATAACCGCGCTTTTCATATGCAACCAACCGTTAATTTCTTACCCCATATGTTATTTTCATTACCTATAATCATTTTGAGCCGGATTTTCAACAATTCAATATTTTGATTTTTTTGCAAAAATACCTGATGGTTAGCCTTACTTATTTTGAACGGATAAAATTTATTGTCACCGATTCTGTATATATCGGTTATTTTGGATTAATGAGGCAATTTAAGGAGGATCAGCGTTTAAGTTGTTGTGATATGTCGCCTCAATCGCCTGTAATCCGGGTTCGATGACATAATATAACCGGAATTCAAAATACGGAATTTTCTATAACCGCGCTTTTCATATGCAACCAACCGTTAATTTCTTACCCCATATGTTATTTTCATTACCTATAATCATTTTGAGCCGGATTTTCAACAATTCAATATTTTGATTTTTTTGCAAAAATACCTGATGGTTAGCCTTACTTATTTTGAACGGATAAAATTTATTGTCACCGATTCTGTATGTATCGGTTATTTTGGATTAATGAGGCAATTTAAGGAGGATGAGCGTTTAAGTTGTTGTGATATGTCGCCTCAATCGCCTGTAATCCGGGTTCGATGACATAATATAACCGGAATTCAAAATACGGAATTTTCTATAACCGCGCTTTTCATATGCAACCAACCGTTAATTTCTTACCCCATATGTTATTTTCATTACCTATAATCATTTTGAGCCGGATTTTCAACAATTCAATATTTTGATTTTTTTGCAAAAATACCTGATGGTTAGCCTTACTTATTTTGAACGGATAAAATTTATTGTCACCGATTCTGTATATATCGGTTATTTTGGATTAATGAGGCAATTTAAGGAGGATCAGCGTTTAAGTTGTTGTGATATGTCGCCTCAATCGCCTGTAATCCGGGTTCGATGACATAATATAACCGGAATTCAAAATACGGAATTTTCTATAACCGCGCTTTTCATATGCAACCAACCGTTAATTTCTTACCCCATATGTTATTTTCATTACCTATAATCATTTTGAGCCGGATTTTCAACAATTCAATGTTTTGATTTTTTTGCAAACATACCTGATGTAAGTTAGCTTTACTTATTTTGAACGGATAAAATTTATTGTCACCGATTCTGTATGTATCGGTTATTTTGGATTAATGAGGCAATTTAAGGAGGATGAGCGTTTAAGTTGTTGTGATATGTCGCCTCAATCGCCTGTAATCCGGGTTCGATGACATAATATAACCGGAATTTAAAATACGGAATTTTCTATAACCGCGCTTTTCATATGCAACCAACCGTTAATTTCTTACCCCATATGTTATTTTCATTACCTATAATCATTTTGAGCCGGATTTTCAACAATTCAATATTTTGATTTTTTTGCAAAAATACCTGATGGTTAGCCTTACTTATTTTGAACGGATAAAATTTATTCTCACCGATTCTGTATGTATCGGTTATTTTGGATTAATGAGGCAATTTAAGGAGGATCAGCGTTTAAGTTGTTGTGATATGTCGCCTCAATCGCCTGTAATCCGGGTTCGATGACATAATATAACCGGAATTCAAAATACGGAATTTTCTATAACCGCGCTTTTCATATGCAACCAACCGTTAATTTCTTACCCCATATGTTATTTTCATTACCTATAATCATTTTGAGCCGGATTTTCAACAATTCAATATTTTGATTTTTTTGCAAAAATACCTGATGGTTAGCCTTACTTATTTTGAACGGATAAAATTTATTGTCACCGATTCTGTATGTATCGGTTATTTTGGATTAATGAGGCAATTTAAGGAGGATCAGCGTTTAAGTTGTTGTGATATGTCGCCTCAATCGCCTGTAATCCGGGTTCGATGACATAATATAACCGGAATTCAAAATACGGAATTTTCTATAACCGCGCTTTTCATATGCAACCAACCGTTAATTTCTTACCCCATATGTTATTTTCATTACCTATAATCATTTTGAGCCGGATTTTCAACAATTCAATATTTTCATTTTTTTGCAAAAATACCTGATGGTTAGCCTTACTTATTTTGAACGGATAAAATTTATTGTCACCGATTCTGTATGTATCGGTTATTTTGGATTAATGAGGCAATTTAAGGAGGATCAGCGTTTAAGTTGTTGTGATATGTCGCCTCAATTGCCTGTAATCCGGGTTCGATGACATAATAAATATAACCGGAATTCAAAATACGGAATTTTCTATAACCGCGCTTTTCATATGCAACCAACCGTTAATTTCTTACCCCATATGTTATTTTCATTACCTATAATCATTTTGAGCCGGATTTTCAACAATTCAATATTTTGATTTTTTTGCAAAAATACCTGATGGTTAGCCTTACTTATTTTGAACGGATAAAATTTATTGTCACCGATTCTGTATGTATCGGTTATTTTGGATTAATGAGGCAATTTAAGGAGGATCAGCGTTTAAGTTGTTGTGATATGTCGCCTCAATTGCCTGTAATCCGGGTTCGATGACATAATAAATATAACCGGAATTCAAAATACGGAATTTTCTATAACCGCGCTTTTCATATGCAACCAACCGTTAATTTCTTACCCCATATGTTATTTTCATTACCTATAATCATTTTGAGCCGGATTTTCAACAATTCAATATTTTGATTTTTTTGCAAAAATACCTGATGGTTAGCCTTACTTATTTTGAACGGATAAAATTTATTGTCACCGATTCTGTATGTATCGGTTATTTTGGATTAATGAGGCAATTTAAGGAGGATGAGCGTTTAAGTTGTTGTGATATGTCGCCTCAATCGCCTGTAATCCGGGTTCGATGACATAATATAACCGGAATTTAAAATACGGAATTTTCTATAACCGCGCTTTTCATATGCAACCAACCGTTAATTTCTTACCCCATATGTTATTTTCATTACCTATAATCATTTTGAGCCGGATTTTCAACAATTCAATATTTTGATTTTTTTGCAAAAATACCTGATGGTTAGCCTTACTTATTTTGAACGGATAAAATTTATTGTCACCGATTCTGTATGTATCGGTTATTTTGGATTAATGAGGCAATTTAAGGAGGATCAGCGTTTAAGTTGTTGTGATATGTCGCCTCAATCGCCTGTAATCCGGGTTCGATGACATAATATAACCGGAATTCAAAATACGGAATTTTCTATAACCGCGCTTTTCATATGCAACCAACCGTTAATTTCTTACCCCATATGTTATTTTCATTACCTATAATCATTTTGAGCCGGATTTTCAACAATTCAATATTTTGATTTTTTTGCAAAAATACCTGATGGTTAGCCTTACTTATTTTGAACGGATAAAATTTATTCTCACCGATTCTGTATGTATCGGTTATTTTGGATTAATGAGGCAATTTAAGGAGGATCAGCGTTTAAGTTGTTGTGATATGTCGCCTCAATCGCCTGTAATCCGGGTTCGATGACATAATATAACCGGAATTCAAAATACGGAATTTCCTATAACCGCGCTTTTCATATGCAACCAACCGTTAATTTCTTACCCCATATGTTATTTTCATTACCTATAATCATTTTGAGCCGGATTTTCAACAATTCAATATTTTGATTTTTTTGCAAAAATACCTGATTGTTAGCCTTACTTATTTTGAACGGATAAAATTTATTGTCACCGATTCTGTATGTATCGGTTATTTTGGATTAATGAGGCAATTTTAGGAGGATCAGCGTTTAAGTTGTTGTGATATGTCGCCTCAATCGCCTGTAATCCGGGTTCGATGACATAATATAACCGGAATTCAAAATACGGAATTTCCTATAACCGCGCTTTTCATATGCAACCAACCGTTAATTTCTTACCCCATATGTTATTTTCATTACCTATAATCATTTTGAGCCGGATTTTCAACAATTCAATATTTTGATTTTTTTGCAAAAATACCTGATGTAAGTTAGCCTTACTTATTTTGAACGGATAAAATTTATTGTCACCGATTCTGTATGTATCGGTTATTTTGGATTAATGAGGCAATTTAAGGAGGATCAGCGTTTAAGTTGTTGTGATATGTCGCCTCAATCGCCTGTAATCCGGGTTCGATGACATAATATAACCGGAATTCAAAATACGGAATTTTCTATAACCGCGCTTTTCATATGCAACCAACCGTTAATTTCTTACCCCATATGTTATTTTCATTACCTATAATCATTTTGAGCCGGATTTTCAACAATTCAATATTTTGATTTTTTTGCAAAAATACCTGATGGTTAGCCTTACTTATTTTGAACGGATAAAATTTATTGTCACCGATTCTGTATGTATCGGTTATTTTGGATTAATGAGGCAATTTAAGGAGGATCAGCGTTTAAGTTGTTGTGATATGTCGCCTCAATCGCCTGTAATCCGGGTTCGATGACATAATATAACCGGAATTCAAAATACGGAATTTTCTATAACCGCGCTTTTCATATGCAACCAACCGTTAATTTCTTACCCCATATGTTATTTTCATTACCTATAATCATTTTGAGCCGGATTTTCAACAATTCAATATTTTGATTTTTTTGCAAAAATACCTGATGGTTAGCCTTACTTATTTTGAACGGATAAAATTTATTGTCACCGATTCTGTATGTATCGGTTATTTTAGATTAATGATGCAATTTAAGGAGGATCAGCGTTTAAGTTGTTGTGATATGTCGCCTCAATCGCCTGTAATCCGGGTTCGATGACATAATATAACCGGAATTCAAAATACGGAATTTTCTATAACCGCGCTTTTCATATGCAACCAACCGTTAATTTCTTACCCCATATGTTATTTTCATTACCTATAATCATTTTGAGCCGGATTTTCAACAATTCAATATTTTGATTTTTTTGCAAAAATACCTGATGGTTAGCCTTACTTATTTTGAACGGATAAAATTTATTGTCACCGATTCTGTATGTATCGGTTATTTTGGATTAATGAGGCAATTTAAGGAGGATCAGCGTTTAAGTTGTTGTGATATGTCGCCTCAATCGCCTGTAATCCGGGTTCGATGACATAATATAACCGGAATTCAAAATACGGAATTTTCTATAACCGCGCTTTTCATATGCAACCAACCGTTAATTTCTTACCCCATATGTTATTTTCATTACCTATAATCATTTTGAGCCGGATTTTCAACAATTCAATATTTTGATTTTTTTGCAAAAATACCTGATGGTTAGCCTTACTTATTTTGAACGGATAAAATTTATTGTCACCGATTCTGTATATATCGGTTATTTTGGATTAATGAGGCAATTTAAGGAGGATCAGCGTTTAAGTTGTTGTGATATGTCGCCTCAATCGCCTGTAATCCGGGTTCGATGACATAATATAACCGGAATTCAAAATACGGAATTTTCTATAACCGCGCTTTTCATATGCAACCAACCGTTAATTTCTTACCCCATATGTTATTTTCATTACCTATAATCATTTTGAGCCGGATTTTCAACAATTCAATATTTTGATTTTTTTGCAAAAATACCTGATGGTTAGCCTTACTTATTTTGAACGGATAAAATTTATTGTCACCGATTCTGTATGTATCGGTTATTTTGGATTAATGAGGCAATTTAAGGAGGATCAGCGTTTAAGTTGTTGTGATATGTCGCCTCAATCGCCTGTAATCCGGGTTCGATGACATAATATAACCGGAATTCAAAATACGGAATTTTCTATAACCGCGCTTTTCATATGCAACCAACCGTTAATTTCTTACCCCATATGTTATTTTCATTACCTATAATCATTTTGAGCCGGATTTTCAACAATTCAATGTTTTGATTTTTTTGCAAACATACCTGATGTAAGTTAGCTGTACTTATTTTGAACGGATAAAATTTATTGTCACCGATTCTGTATGTATCGGTTATTTTGGATTAATGAGGCAATTTAAGGAGGATGAGCGTTTAAGTTGTTGTGATATGTCGCCTCAATCGCCTGTAATCCGGGTTCGATGACATAATATAACCGGAATTCAAAATACGGAATTTTCTATAACCGCGCTTTTCATATGCAACCAACCGTTAATTTCTTACCCCATATGTTATTTTCATTACCTATAATCATTTTGAGCCGGATTTTCAACAATTCAATATTTTGATTTTTTTGCAAAAATACCTGATGGTTAGCCTTACTTATTTTGAACGGATAAAATTTATTGTCACCGATTCTGTATGTATCGGTTATTTTGGATTAATGAGGCAATTTAAGGAGGATCAGCGTTTAAGTTGTTGTGATATGTCGCCTCAATCGCCTGTAATCCGGGTTCGATGACATAATATAACCGGAATTCAAAATACGGAATTTTCTATAACCGCGCTTTTCATATGCAACCAACCGTTAATTTCTTACCCCATATGTTATTTTCATTACCTATAATCATTTTGAGCCGGATTTTCAACAATTCAATATTTTGATTTTTTTGCAAAAATACCTGATGGTTAGCCTTACTTATTTTGAACGGATAAAATTTATTGTCACCGATTCTGTATGTATCGGTTATTTTGGATTAATGAGGCAATTTAAGGAGGATCAGCGTTTAAGTTGTTGTGATATGTCGCCTCAATCGCCTGTAATCCGGGTTCGATGACATAATATAACCGGAATTCAAAATACGGAATTTTCTATAACCGCGCTTTTCATATGCAACCAACCGTTAATTTCTTACCCCATATGTTATTTTCATTACCTATAATCATTTTGAGCCGGATTTTCAACAATTCAATATTTTCATTTTTTTGCAAAAATACCTGATGGTTAGCCTTACTTATTTTGAACGGATAAAATTTATTGTCACCGATTCTGTATGTATCGGTTATTTTGGATTAATGAGGCAATTTAAGGAGGATCAGCGTTTAAGTTGTTGTGATATGTCGCCTCAATCGCCTGTAATCCGGGTTCGATGACATAATATAACCGGAATTCAAAATACGGAATTTTCTATAACCGCGCTTTTCATATGCAACCAACCGTTAATTTCTTACCCCATATGTTATTTTCATTACCTATAATCATTTTGAGCCGGATTTTCAACAATTCAATGTTTTGATTTTTTTGCAAACATACCTGATGTAAGTTAGCTTTACTTATTTTGAACGGATAAAATTTATTGTCACCGATTCTGTATGTATCGGTTATTTTGGATTAATGAGGCAATTTAAGGAGGATGAGCGTTTAAGTTGTTGTGATATGTCGCCTCAATCGCCTGTAATCCGGGTTCGATGACATAATATAACCGGAATTTAAAATACGGAATTTTCTATAACCGCGCTTTTCATATGCAACCAACCGTTAATTTCTTACCCCATATGTTATTTTCATTACCTATAATCATTTTGAGCCGGATTTTCAACAATTCAATATTTTGATTTTTTTGCAAAAATACCTGATGGTTAGCCTTACTTATTTTGAACGGATAAAATTTATTGTCACCGATTCTGTATGTATCGGTTATTTTGGATTAATGAGGCAATTTAAGGAGGATCAGCGTTTAAGTTGTTGTGATATGTCGCCTCAATCGCCTGTAATCCGGGTTCGATGACATAATATAACCGGAATTCAAAATACGGAATTTTCTATAACCGCGCTTTTCATATGCAACCAACCGTTAATTTCTTACCCCATATGTTATTTTCATTACCTATAATCATTTTGAGCCGGATTTTCAACAATTCAATATTTTGATTTTTTTGCAAAAATACCTGATGGTTAGCCTTACTTATTTTGAACGGATAAAATTTATTGTCACCGATTCTGTATGTATCGGTTATTTTGGATTAATGAGGCAATTTAAGGAGGATCAGCGTTTAAGTTGTTGTGATATGTCGCCTCAATCGCCTGTAATCCGGGTTCGATGACATAATATAACCGGAATTCAAAATACGGAATTTTCTATAACCGCGCTTTTCATATGCAACCAACCGTTAATTTCTTACCCCATATGTTATTTTCATTACCTATAATCATTTTGAGCCGGATTTTCAACAATTCAATATTTTGATTTTTTTGCAAACATACCTGATGTAAGTTAGCTTTACTTATTTTGAACGGATAAAATTTATTGTCACCGATTCTGTATGTATCGGTTATTTTGGATTAATGAGGCAATTTAAGGAGGATGAGCGTTTAAGTTGTTGTGATATGTCGCCTCAATCGCCTGTAATCCGGGTTCGATGACATAATATAACCGGAATTCAAAATACGGAATTTTCTATAACCGCGCTTTTCATATGCAACCAACCGTTAATTTCTTACCCCATATGTTATTTTCATTACCTATAATCATTTTGAGCCGGATTTTCAACAATTCAATATTTTGATTTTTTTGCAAAAATACCTGATGGTTAGCCTTACTTATTTTGAACGGATAAAATTTATTGTCACCGATTCTGTATATATCGGTTATTTTGGATTAATGAGGCAATTTAAGGAGGATCAGCGTTTAAGTTGTTGTGATATGTCGCCTCAATCGCCTGTAATCCGGGTTCGATGACATAATATAACCGGAATTCAAAATACGGAATTTTCTATAACCGCGCTTTTCATATGCAACCAACCGTTAATTTCTTACCCCATATGTTATTTTCATTACCTATAATCATTTTGAGCCGGATTTTCAACAATTCAATATTTTGATTTTTTTGCAAAAATACCTGATGGTTAGCCTTACTTATTTTGAACGGATAAAATTTATTGTCACCGATTCTGTATGTATCGGTTATTTTGGATTAATGAGGCAATTTAAGGAGGATCAGCGTTTAAGTTGTTGTGATATGTCGCCTCAATCGCCTGTAATCCGGGTTCGATGACATAATATAACCGGAATTCAAAATACGGAATTTTCTATAACCGCGCTTTTCATATGCAACCAACCGTTAATTTCTTACCCCATATGTTATTTTCATTACCTATAATCATTTTGAGCCGGATTTTCAACAATTCAATGTTTTGATTTTTTTGCAAACATACCTGATGTAAGTTAGCTTTACTTATTTTGAACGGATAAAATTTATTGTCACCGATTCTGTATGTATCGGTTATTTTGGATTAATGAGGCAATTTAAGGAGGATGAGCGTTTAAGTTGTTGTGATATGTCGCCTCAATCGCCTGTAATCCGGGTTCGATGACATAATATAACCGGAATTTAAAATACGGAATTTTCTATAACCGCGCTTTTCATATGCAACCAACCGTTAATTTCTTACCCCATATGTTATTTTCATTACCTATAATCATTTTGAGCCGGATTTTCAACAATTCAATATTTTGATTTTTTTGCAAAAATACCTGATGGTTAGCCTTACTTATTTTGAACGGATAAAATTTATTGTCACCGATTCTGTATGTATCGGTTATTTTGGATTAATGAGGCAATTTAAGGAGGATCAGCGTTTAAGTTGTTGTGATATGTCGCCTCAATCGCCTGTAATCCGGGTTCGATGACATAATATAACCGGAATTCAAAATACGGAATTTTCTATAACCGCGCTTTTCATATGCAACCAACCGTTAATTTCTTACCCCATATGTTATTTTCATTACCTATAATCATTTTGAGCCGGATTTTCAACAATTCAATGTTTTGATTTTTTTGCAAACATACCTGATGTAAGTTAGCTTTACTTATTTTGAACGGATAAAATTTATTGTCACCGATTCTGTATGTATCGGTTATTTTGGATTAATGAGGCAATTTAAGGAGGATGAGCGTTTAAGTTGTTGTGATATGTCGCCTCAATCGCCTGTAATCCGGGTTCGATGACATAATATAACCGGAATTTAAAATACGGAATTTTCTATAACCGCGCTTTTCATATGCAACCAACCGTTAATTTCTTACCCCATATGTTATTTTCATTACCTATAATCATTTTGAGCCGGATTTTCAACAATTCAATATTTTGATTTTTTTGCAAAAATACCTGATGGTTAGCCTTACTTATTTTGAACGGATAAAATTTATTGTCACCGATTCTGTATGTATCGGTTATTTTGGATTAATGAGGCAATTTAAGGAGGATCAGCGTTTAAGTTGTTGTGATATGTCGCCTCAATCGCCTGTAATCCGGGTTCGATGACATAATATAACCGGAATTCAAAATACGGAATTTTCTATAACCGCGCTTTTCATATGCAACCAACCGTTAATTTCTTACCCCATATGTTATTTTCATTACCTATAATCATTTTGAGCCGGATTTTCAACAATTCAATATTTTCATTTTTTTGCAAAAATACCTGATGGTTAGCCTTACTTATTTTGAACGGATAAAATTTATTGTCACCGATTCTGTATGTATCGGTTATTTTGGATTAATGAGGCAATTTAAGGAGGATCAGCGTTTAAGTTGTTGTGATATGTCGCCTCAATTGCCTGTAATCCGGGTTCGATGACATAATAAATATAACCGGAATTCAAAATACGGAATTTTCTATAACCGCGCTTTTCATATGCAACCAACCGTTAATTTCTTACCCCATATGTTATTTTCATTACCTATAATCATTTTGAGCCGGATTTTCAACAATTCAATATTTTGATTTTTTTGCAAAAATACCTGATGGTTAGCCTTACTTATTTTGAACGGATAAAATTTATTGTCACCGATTCTGTATGTATCGGTTATTTTGGATTAATGAGGCAATTTAAGGAGGATCAGCGTTTAAGTTGTTGTGATATGTCGCCTCAATTGCCTGTAATCCGGGTTCGATGACATAATAAATATAACCGGAATTCAAAATACGGAATTTTCTATAACCGCGCTTTTCATATGCAACCAACCGTTAATTTCTTACCCCATATGTTATTTTCATTACCTATAATCATTTTGAGCCGGATTTTCAACAATTCAATATTTTGATTTTTTTGCAAAAATACCTGATGGTTAGCCTTACTTATTTTGAACGGATAAAATTTATTGTCACCGATTCTGTATGTATCGGTTATTTTGGATTAATGAGGCAATTTAAGGAGGATCAGCGTTTAAGTTGTTGTGATATGTCGCCTCAATCGCCTGTAATCCGGGTTCGATGACATAATATAACCGGAATTCAAAATACGGAATTTTCTATAACCGCGCTTTTCATATGCAACCAACCGTTAATTTCTTACCCCATATGTTATTTTCATTACCTATAATCATTTTGAGCCGGATTTTCAACAATTCAATGTTTTGATTTTTTTGCAAACATACCTGATGTAAGTTAGCTTTACTTATTTTGAACGGATAAAATTTATTGTCACCGATTCTGTATGTATCGGTTATTTTGGATTAATGAGGCAATTTAAGGAGGATGAGCGTTTAAGTTGTTGTGATATGTCGCCTCAATCGCCTGTAATCCGGGTTCGATGACATAATATAACCGGAATTTAAAATACGGAATTTTCTATAACCGCGCTTTTCATATGCAACCAACCGTTAATTTCTTACCCCATATGTTATTTTCATTACCTATAATCATTTTGAGCCGGATTTTCAACAATTCAATATTTTGATTTTTTTGCAAAAATACCTGATGGTTAGCCTTACTTATTTTGAACGGATAAAATTTATTGTCACCGATTCTGTATGTATCGGTTATTTTGGATTAATGAGGCAATTTAAGGAGGATCAGCGTTTAAGTTGTTGTGATATGTCGCCTCAATCGCCTGTAATCCGGGTTCGATGACATAATATAACCGGAATTCAAAATACGGAATTTTCTATAACCGCGCTTTTCATATGCAACCAACCGTTAATTTCTTACCCCATATGTTATTTTCATTACCTATAATCATTTTGAGCCGGATTTTCAACAATTCAATATTTTCATTTTTTTGCAAAAATACCTGATGGTTAGCCTTACTTATTTTGAACGGATAAAATTTATTGTCACCGATTCTGTATGTATCGGTTATTTTGGATTAATGAGGCAATTTAAGGAGGATCAGCGTTTAAGTTGTTGTGATATGTCGCCTCAATTGCCTGTAATCCGGGTTCGATGACATAATAAATATAACCGGAATTCAAAATACGGAATTTTCTATAACCGCGCTTTTCATATGCAACCAACCGTTAATTTCTTACCCCATATGTTATTTTCATTACCTATAATCATTTTGAGCCGGATTTTCAACAATTCAATATTTTGATTTTTTTGCAAAAATACCTGATGGTTAGCCTTACTTATTTTGAACGGATAAAATTTATTGTCACCGATTCTGTATGTATCGGTTATTTTGGATTAATGAGGCAATTTAAGGAGGATCAGCGTTTAAGTTGTTGTGATATGTCGCCTCAATTGCCTGTAATCCGGGTTCGATGACATAATAAATATAACCGGAATTCAAAATACGGAATTTTCTATAACCGCGCTTTTCATATGCAACCAACCGTTAATTTCTTACCCCATATGTTATTTTCATTACCTATAATCATTTTGAGCCGGATTTTCAACAATTCAATATTTTGATTTTTTTGCAAAAATACCTGATGGTTAGCCTTACTTATTTTGAACGGATAAAATTTATTGTCACCGATTCTGTATGTATCGGTTATTTTGGATTAATGAGGCAATTTAAGGAGGATCAGCGTTTAAGTTGTTGTGATATGTCGCCTCAATCGCCTGTAATCCGGGTTCGATGACATAATATAACCGGAATTCAAAATACGGAATTTTCTATAACCGCGCTTTTCATATGCAACCAACCGTTAATTTCTTACCCCATATGTTATTTTCATTACCTATAATCATTTTGAGCCGGATTTTCAACAATTCAATATTTTGATTTTTTTGCAAAAATACCTGATGGTTAGCCTTACTTATTTTGAACGGATAAAATTTATTGTCACCGATTCTGTATGTATCGGTTATTTTGGATTAATGAGGCAATTTAAGGAGGATCAGCGTTTAAGTTGTTGTGATATGTCGCCTCAATCGCCTGTAATCCGGGTTCGATGACATAATATAACCGGAATTCAAAATACGGAATTTTCTATAACCGCGCTTTTCATATGCAACCAACCGTTAATTTCTTACCCCATATGTTATTTTCATTACCTATAATCATTTTGAGCCGGATTTTCAACAATTCAATATTTTGATTTTTTTGCAAAAATACCTGATGGTTAGCCTTACTTATTTTGAACGGATAAAATTTATTGTCACCGATTCTGTATGTATCGGTTATTTTGGATTAATGAGGCAATTTAAGGAGGATCAGCGTTTAAGTTGTTGTGATATGTCGCCTCAATCGCCTGTAATCCGGATTCGATGACATAATATAACCGGAATTCAAAATACGGAATTTTCTATAACCGCGCTTTTCATATGCAACCAACCGTTAATTTCTTACCCCATATGTTATTTTCATTACCTATAATCATTTTGAGCCGGATTTTCAACAATTCAATATTTTGATTTTTTTGCAAAAATACCTGATGGTTAGCCTTACTTATTTTGAACGGATAAAATTTATTGTCACCGATTCTGTATGTATCGGTTATTTTGGATTAATGAGGCAATTTAAGGAGGATCAGCGTTTAAGTTGTTGTGATATGTCGCCTCAATCGCCTGTAATCCGGGTTCGATGACATAATATAACCGGAATTCAAAATACGGAATTTTCTATAACCGCGCTTTTCATATGCAACCAACCGTTAATTTCTTACCCCATATGTTATTTTCATTACCTATAATCATTTTGAGCCGGATTTTCAACAATTCAATATTTTCATTTTTTTGCAAAAATACCTGATGGTTAGCCTTACTTATTTTGAACGGATAAAATTTATTGTCACCGATTCTGTATGTATCGGTTATTTTGGATTAATGAGGCAATTTAAGGAGGATCAGCGTTTAAGTTGTTGTGATATGTCGCCTCAATTGCCTGTAATCCGGGTTCGATGACATAATAAATATAACCGGAATTCAAAATACGGAATTTTCTATAACCGCGCTTTTCATATGCAACCAACCGTTAATTTCTTACCCCATATGTTATTTTCATTACCTATAATCATTTTGAGCCGGATTTTCAACAATTCAATATTTTGATTTTTTTGCAAAAATACCTGATGGTTAGCCTTACTTATTTTGAACGGATAAAATTTATTGTCACCGATTCTGTATGTATCGGTTATTTTGGATTAATGAGGCAATTTAAGGAGGATCAGCGTTTAAGTTGTTGTGATATGTCGCCTCAATCGCCTGTAATCCGGGTTCGATGACATAATATAACCGGAATTCAAAATACGGAATTTTCTATAACCGCGCTTTTCATATGCAACCAACCGTTAATTTCTTACCCCATATGTTATTTTCATTACCTATAATCATTTTGAGCCGGATTTTCAACAATTCAATATTTTGATTTTTTTGCAAAAATACCTGTTGGTTAGCCTTACCTATTTTGAACGGATAAAATTTATTGTCACCGATTCTGTATGTATCGGTTATTTTGGATTAATGAGGCAATTTAAGGAGGATCCGCGTTTAAGTTGTTGTGATATGTCACCTCAATCGCCTGTAATCCGGGTTCGATGACATAATATAACCGGAATTCAAAATACGGAATTTCCTATAACCGCGCTTTTCATATGCAACCAACCGTTAATTTCTTACCCCATATGTTATTTTCATTACCTATAATCATTTTGAGCCGGATTTTCAACAATTCAATATTTTGATTTTTTTTTTTCAAAAATACCTGATGGTTAGCCTTACTTATTTTGAACGGATAAAATTAATTGTCGCCGATTCTGTATGTATCGGTTATTTTGGATTAATGAGGCAATTTAAGGAGGATCAGCGTTTAAGTTGTTGTGATATGTGGCCTCAATCGCCTGTAATCCGGGTTCGATGACATAATATAACCGGAATTCAAAATACGGAATTTCCTATAACCGCGCTTTTCATATGCAACCAACCGTTAATTTCTTACCCCATATGTTATTTTCATTACCTATAATCATTTTGAGCCGGATTTTCAACAATTCATATTTTCATTTTTTTGCAAAAATACCTGATGTTGTTAGCCTTACTTATTTTGAACGGATAAAATTTATTGTCGCCGATTCTGTATGTATCGGTTATTTTGGATTAATGAGGCAATTTAAGGAGGATCAGCGTTTAAGTTGTTGTGATATGTCGCCTCAATCGCCTGTAATCCGGGTTCGATGACATAATATAACCGGAATTCAAAATACGGAATTTTCTATAACCGCGCTTTTCATATGCAACCAACCGTTAATTTCTTACCCCATATGTTATTTTCATTACCTATAATCATTTTGAGCCGGATTTTCAACAATTCAATATTTTGATTTTTTTGCAAAAATACCTGTTGGTTAGCCTTACCTATTTTGAACGGATAAAATTTATTGTCACCGATTCTGTATGTATCGGTTATTTTGGATTAATGAGGCAATTTAAGGAGGATCCGCGTTTAAGTTGTTGTGATATGTCACCTCAATCGCCTGTAATCCGGGTTCGATGACATAATATAACCGGAATTCAAAATACGGAATTTCCTATAACCGCGCTTTTCATATGCAACCAACCGTTAATTTCTTACCCCATATGTTATTTTCATTACCTATAATCATTTTGAGCCGGATTTTCAACAATTCAATATTTTGATTTTTTTTTTTCAAAAATACCTGATGGTTAGCCTTACTTATTTTGAACGGATAAAATTAATTGTCGCCGATTCTGTATGTATCGGTTATTTTGGATTAATGAGGCAATTTAAGGAGGATCAGCGTTTAAGTTGTTGTGATATGTGGCCTCAATCGCCTGTAATCCGGGTTCGATGACATAATATAACCGGAATTCAAAATACGGAATTTCCTATAACCGCGCTTTTCATATGCAACCAACCGTTAATTTCTTACCCCATATGTTATTTTCATTACCTATAATCATTTTGAGCCGGATTTTCAACAATTCATATTTTCATTTTTTTGCAAAAATACCTGATGTTGTTAGCCTTACTTATTTTGAACGGATAAAATTTATTGTCACCGATTCTGTATGTATCGGTTATTTTGGATTAATGATGCAGTTTTAGGAGGATCAGCGTTTAAGTTGTTGTGATATGTCGCCTCAATCGCCTGTAATCCGGGTTCGATGACATAATATAACCGGAATTCAAAATACGGAATTTCCTATAACCGCGCTTTTCATATGCAACCAACCGTTAATTTCTTACCCCATATGTTATTTTCATTACCTATAATCATTTTGAGCCGGATTTTCAACAATTCATATTTTCATTTTTTTGCAAAAATACCTGATGTTGTTAGCCTTACTTATTTTGAACGGATAAAATTTATTGTCACCGATTCTGTATGTATCGGTTATTTTGGATTAATGAGGCAATTTAAGGAGGATCAGCGTTTAAGTTGTTGTGATATGTCGCCTCAATCGCCTGTAATCCGGGTTCGATGACATAATATAACCGGAATTCAAAATACGGAATTTCCTATAACCGCGCTTTTCATATGCAACCAACCGTTAATTTCTTACCCCATATGTTATTTTCATTACCTATAATCATTTTGAGCCGGATTTTCAACAATTCATATTTTCATTTTTTTGCAAAAATACCTGATGTTGTTAGCCTTACTTATTTTGAACGGATAAAATTTATTGTCACCGATTCTGTTTGTATCGGTTATTTTGGATTAATGATGCAGTTTTAGGAGGATCAGCGTTTAAGTTGTTGTGATATGTCGCCTCAATCGCCTGTAATCCTGGTTCAATGACATAATATAACCGGAATTCAAAATACGGAATTTCCTATAACCGCGCTTTTCATATGCAACCAACCGTTAATTTCTTACCCCATATGTTATTTTCATTACCTATAATCATTTTGAGCCGGATTTTCAACAATTCATATTTTCATTTTTTTGCAAAAATACCTGATGTTGTTAGCCTTACTTATTTTGAACGGATAAAATTTATTGTAACCGATTCTGTATGTATCGGTTATTTTGGATTAATGATGCAGTTTTAGGAGGATCAGCGTTTAAGTTGTTGTGATATGTCGCCTCAATCGCCTGTAATCCGGGTTCGATGACATAATATAACCGGAATTCAAAATACGGAATTTCCTATAACCGCGCTTTTCATATGCAACCAACCGTTAATTTCTTACCCCATATGTTATTTTCATTACCTATAATCATTTTGAGCCGGATTTTCAACAATTCAATATTTTGATTTTTTTGCAAAAATACCTGATGGTTAGCCTTACTTATTTTGAACGGATAAAATTTATTGTCACCGATTCTGTATGTATCGGTTATTTTGGATTAATGAGGCAATTTAAGGAGGATGAGCGTTTAAGTTGTTGTGATATGTCGCCTCAATCGCCTTTAATCCGGGTTCGATGACATAATATAACCGGAATTCAAAATACGGAATTTTCTATAACCGCGCTTTTCATATGCAACCAACCGTTAATTTCTTACCCCATATGTTATTTTCATTACCTATAATCATTTTGAGCCGGATTTTCAACAATTCAATATTTTGATTTTTTTGCAAAAATACCTGATGGTTAGCCTTACTTATTTTGAACGGATAAAATTTATTGTCACCGATTCTGTATGTATCGGTTATTTTGGATTAATGAGGCAATTTAAGGAGGATCAGCGTTTAAGTTGTTGTGATATGTCGCCTCAATCGCCTGTAATCCGGGTTCGATGACATAATATAACCGGAATTCAAAATACGGAATTTTCTATAACCGCGCTTTTCATATGCAACCAACCGTTAATTTCTTACCCCATATGTTATTTTCATTACCTATAATCATTTTGAGCCGGATTTTCAACAATTCAATATTTTGATTTTTTTGCAAAAATACCTGATGGTTAGCCTTACTTATTTTGAACGGATAAAATTTATTGTCACCGATTCTGTATGTATCGGTTATTTTGGATTAATGAGGCAATTTAAGGAGGATCAGCGTTTAAGTTGTTGTGATATGTCGCCTCAATCGCCTGTAATCCGGGTTCGATGACATAATATAACCGGAATTCAAAATACGGAATTTTCTATAACCGCGCTTTTCATATGCAACCAACCGTTAATTTCTTACCCCATATGTTATTTTCATTACCTATAATCATTTTGAGCCGGATTTTCAACAATTCAATATTTTCATTTTTTTGCAAAAATACCTGATGGTTAGCCTTACTTATTTTGAACGGATAAAATTTATTGTCACCGATTCTGTATGTATCGGTTATTTTGGATTAATGAGGCAATTTAAGGAGGATCAGCGTTTAAGTTGTTGTGATATGTCGCCTCAATTGCCTGTAATCCGGGTTCGATGACATAATAAATATAACCGGAATTCAAAATACGGAATTTTCTATAACCGCGCTTTTCATATGCAACCAACCGTTAATTTCTTACCCCATATGTTATTTTCATTACCTATAATCATTTTGAGCCGGATTTTCAACAATTCAATATTTTGATTTTTTTGCAAAAATACCTGATGGTTAGCCTTACTTATTTTGAACGGATAAAATTTATTGTCACCGATTCTGTATGTATCGGTTATTTTGGATTAATGAGGCAATTTAAGGAGGATCAGCGTTTAAGTTGTTGTGATATGTCGCCTCAATCGCCTGTAATCCGGGTTCGATGACATAATATAACCGGAATTCAAAATACGGAATTTTCTATAACCGCGCTTTTCATATGCAACCAACCGTTAATTTCTTACCCCATATGTTATTTTCATTACCTATAATCATTTTGAGCCGGATTTTCAACAATTCAATATTTTCATTTTTTTGCAAAAATACCTGATGGTTAGCCTTACTTATTTTGAACGGATAAAATTTATTGTCACCGATTCTGTATGTATCGGTTATTTTGGATTAATGAGGCAATTTAAGGAGGATCAGCGTTTAAGTTGTTGTGATATGTCGCCTCAATTGCCTGTAATCCGGGTTCGATGACATAATAAATATAACCGGAATTCAAAATACGGAATTTTCTATAACCGCGCTTTTCATATGCAACCAACCGTTAATTTCTTACCCCATATGTTATTTTCATTACCTATAATCATTTTGAGCCGGATTTTCAACAATTCAATATTTTGATTTTTTTGCAAAAATACCTGATGGTTAGCCTTACTTATTTTGAACGGATAAAATTTATTGTCACCGATTCTGTATGTATCGGTTATTTTGGATTAATGAGGCAATTTAAGGAGGATCAGCGTTTAAGTTGTTGTGATATGTCGCCTCAATCGCCTGTAATCCGGGTTCGATGACATAATATAACCGGAATTCAAAATACGGAATTTTCTATAACCGCGCTTTTCATATGCAACCAACCGTTAATTTCTTACCCCATATGTTATTTTCATTACCTATAATCATTTTGAGCCGGATTTTCAACAATTCAATGTTTTGATTTTTTTGCAAACATACCTGATGTAAGTTAGCTTTACTTATTTTGAACGGATAAAATTTATTGTCACCGATTCTGTATGTATCGGTTATTTTGGATTAATGAGGCAATTTAAGGAGGATGAGCGTTTAAGTTGTTGTGATATGTCGCCTCAATCGCCTGTAATCCGGGTTCGATGACATAATATAACCGGAATTTAAAATACGGAATTTTCTATAACCGCGCTTTTCATATGCAACCAACCGTTAATTTCTTACCCCATATGTTATTTTCATTACCTATAATCATTTTGAGCCGGATTTTCAACAATTCAATATTTTGATTTTTTTGCAAAAATACCTGATGGTTAGCCTTACTTATTTTGAACGGATAAAATTTATTGTCACCGATTCTGTATGTATCGGTTATTTTGGATTAATGAGGCAATTTAAGGAGGATCAGCGTTTAAGTTGTTGTGATATGTCGCCTCAATCGCCTGTAATCCGGGTTCGATGACATAATATAACCGGAATTCAAAATACGGAATTTTCTATAACCGCGCTTTTCATATGCAACCAACCGTTAATTTCTTACCCCATATGTTATTTTCATTACCTATAATCATTTTGAGCCGGATTTTCAACAATTCAATATTTTGATTTTTTTGCAAAAATACCTGATGGTTAGCCTTACTTATTTTGAACGGATAAAATTTATTGTCACCGATTCTGTATGTATCGGTTATTTTGGATTAATGAGGCAATTTAAGGAGGATCAGCGTTTAAGTTGTTGTGATATGTCGCCTCAATCGCCTGTAATCCGGGTTCGATGACATAATATAACCGGAATTCAAAATACGGAATTTTCTATAACCGCGCTTTTCATATGCAACCAACCGTTAATTTCTTACCCCATATGTTATTTTCATTACCTATAATCATTTTGAGCCGGATTTTCAACAATTCAATATTTTCATTTTTTTGCAAAAATACCTGATGGTTAGCCTTACTTATTTTGAACGGATAAAATTTATTGTCACCGATTCTGTATGTATCGGTTATTTTGGATTAATGAGGCAATTTAAGGAGGATCAGCGTTTAAGTTGTTGTGATATGTCGCCTCAATTGCCTGTAATCCGGGTTCGATGACATAATAAATATAACCGGAATTCAAAATACGGAATTTTCTATAACCGCGCTTTTCATATGCAACCAACCGTTAATTTCTTACCCCATATGTTATTTTCATTACCTATAATCATTTTGAGCCGGATTTTCAACAATTCAATATTTTGATTTTTTTGCAAAAATACCTGATGGTTAGCCTTACTTATTTTGAACGGATAAAATTTATTGTCACCGATTCTGTATGTATCGGTTATTTTGGATTAATGAGGCAATTTAAGGAGGATCAGCGTTTAAGTTGTTGTGATATGTCGCCTCAATTGCCTGTAATCCGGGTTCGATGACATAATAAATATAACCGGAATTCAAAATACGGAATTTTCTATAACCGCGCTTTTCATATGCAACCAACCGTTAATTTCTTACCCCATATGTTATTTTCATTACCTATAATCATTTTGAGCCGGATTTTCAACAATTCAATATTTTGATTTTTTTGCAAAAATACCTGATGGTTAGCCTTACTTATTTTGAACGGATAAAATTTATTGTCACCGATTCTGTATGTATCGGTTATTTTGGATTAATGAGGCAATTTAAGGAGGATCAGCGTTTAAGTTGTTGTGATATGTCGCCTCAATCGCCTGTAATCCGGGTTCGATGACATAATATAACCGGAATTCAAAATACGGAATTTTCTATAACCGCGCTTTTCATATGCAACCAACCGTTAATTTCTTACCCCATATGTTATTTTCATTACCTATAATCATTTTGAGCCGGATTTTCAACAATTCAATGTTTTGATTTTTTTGCAAACATACCTGATGTAAGTTAGCTTTACTTATTTTGAACGGATAAAATTTATTGTCACCGATTCTGTATGTATCGGTTATTTTGGATTAATGAGGCAATTTAAGGAGGATGAGCGTTTAAGTTGTTGTGATATGTCGCCTCAATCGCCTGTAATCCGGGTTCGATGACATAATATAACCGGAATTTAAAATACGGAATTTTCTATAACCGCGCTTTTCATATGCAACCAACCGTTAATTTCTTACCCCATATGTTATTTTCATTACCTATAATCATTTTGAGCCGGATTTTCAACAATTCAATATTTTGATTTTTTTGCAAAAATACCTGATGGTTAGCCTTACTTATTTTGAACGGATAAAATTTATTGTCACCGATTCTGTATGTATCGGTTATTTTGGATTAATGAGGCAATTTAAGGAGGATCAGCGTTTAAGTTGTTGTGATATGTCGCCTCAATCGCCTGTAATCCGGGTTCGATGACATAATATAACCGGAATTCAAAATACGGAATTTTCTATAACCGCGCTTTTCATATGCAACCAACCGTTAATTTCTTACCCCATATGTTATTTTCATTACCTATAATCATTTTGAGCCGGATTTTCAACAATTCAATATTTTGATTTTTTTGCAAAAATACCTGATGGTTAGCCTTACTTATTTTGAACGGATAAAATTTATTGTCACCGATTCTGTATGTATCGGTTATTTTGGATTAATGAGGCAATTTAAGGAGGATCAGCGTTTAAGTTGTTGTGATATGTCGCCTCAATCGCCTGTAATCCGGGTTCGATGACATAATATAACCGGAATTCAAAATACGGAATTTTCTATAACCGCGCTTTTCATATGCAACCAACCGTTAATTTCTTACCCCATATGTTATTTTCATTACCTATAATCATTTTGAGCCGGATTTTCAACAATTCAATATTTTCATTTTTTTGCAAAAATACCTGATGGTTAGCCTTACTTATTTTGAACGGATAAAATTTATTGTCACCGATTCTGTATGTATCGGTTATTTTGGATTAATGAGGCAATTTAAGGAGGATCAGCGTTTAAGTTGTTGTGATATGTCGCCTCAATTGCCTGTAATCCGGGTTCGATGACATAATAAATATAACCGGAATTCAAAATACGGAATTTTCTATAACCGCGCTTTTCATATGCAACCAACCGTTAATTTCTTACCCCATATGTTATTTTCATTACCTATAATCATTTTGAGCCGGATTTTCAACAATTCAATATTTTGATTTTTTTGCAAAAATACCTGATGGTTAGCCTTACTTATTTTGAACGGATAAAATTTATTGTCACCGATTCTGTATGTATCGGTTATTTTGGATTAATGAGGCAATTTAAGGAGGATCAGCGTTTAAGTTGTTGTGATATGTCGCCTCAATCGCCTGTAATCCGGGTTCGATGACATAATATAACCGGAATTCAAAATACGGAATTTTCTATAACCGCGCTTTTCATATGCAACCAACCGTTAATTTCTTACCCCATATGTTATTTTCATTACCTATAATCATTTTGAGCCGGATTTTCAACAATTCAATATTTTGATTTTTTTGCAAAAATACCTGATGGTTAGTTAGCCTTACTTATTTTGAACGGATAAAATTTATTGTCACCGATTCTGTATGTATCGGTTATTTTGGATTAATGAGGCAATTTAAGGAGGATCAGCGTTTAAGTTGTTGTGATATGTCGCCTCAATTGCCTGTAATCCGGGTTCGATGACATAATAAATATAACCGGAATTCAAAATACGGAATTTTCTATAACCGCGCTTTTCATATGCAACCAACCGTTAATTTCTTACCCCATATGTTATTTTCATTACCTATAATCATTTTGAGCCGGATTTTCAACAATTCAATATTTTGATTTTTTTGCAAAAATACCTGATGGTTAGCCTTACTTATTTTGAACGGATAAAATTTATTGTCACCGATTCTGTATGTATCGGTTATTTTGGATTAATGAGGCAATTTAAGGAGGATCAGCGTTTAAGTTGTTGTGATATGTCGCCTCAATTGCCTGTAATCCGGGTTCGATGACATAATAAATATAACCGGAATTCAAAATACGGAATTTTCTATAACCGCGCTTTTCATATGCAACCAACCGTTAATTTCTTACCCCATATGTTATTTTCATTACCTATAATCATTTTGAGCCGGATTTTCAACAATTCAATATTTTGATTTTTTTGCAAAAATACCTGATGGTTAGCCTTACTTATTTTGAACGGATAAAATTTATTGTCACCGATTCTGTATGTATCGGTTATTTTGGATTAATGAGGCAATTTAAGGAGGATCAGCGTTTAAGTTGTTGTGATATGTCGCCTCAATCGCCTGTAATCCGGGTTCGATGACATAATATAACCGGAATTCAAAATACGGAATTTTCTATAACCGCGCTTTTCATATGCAACCAACCGTTAATTTCTTACCCCATATGTTATTTTCATTACCTATAATCATTTTGAGCCGGATTTTCAACAATTCAATATTTTCATTTTTTTGCAAAAATACCTGATGGTTAGCCTTACTTATTTTGAACGGATAAAATTTATTGTCACCGATTCTGTATGTATCGGTTATTTTGGATTAATGAGGCAATTTAAGGAGGATCAGCGTTTAAGTTGTTGTGATATGTCGCCTCAATTGCCTGTAATCCGGGTTCGATGACATAATAAATATAACCGGAATTCAAAATACGGAATTTTCTATAACCGCGCTTTTCATATGCAACCAACCGTTAATTTCTTACCCCATATGTTATTTTCATTACCTATAATCATTTTGAGCCGGATTTTCAACAATTCAATATTTTGATTTTTTTGCAAAAATACCTGATGGTTAGCCTTACTTATTTTGAACGGATAAAATTTATTGTCACCGATTCTGTATGTATCGGTTATTTTGGATTAATGAGGCAATTTAAGGAGGATCAGCGTTTAAGTTGTTGTGATATGTCGCCTCAATCGCCTGTAATCCGGGTTCGATGACATAATATAACCGGAATTCAAAATACGGAATTTTCTATAACCGCGCTTTTCATATGCAACCAACCGTTAATTTCTTACCCCATATGTTATTTTCATTACCTATAATCATTTTGAGCCGGACTTTCAACAATTCAATATTTTCATTTTTTTGCAAAAATACCGATGGTTAGCCTTACTTATTTTGAACGGATAAAATTTATTGTCACCGATTCTGTATGTATCGGTTATTTTGGATTAATGAGGCAATTTAAGGAGGATCAGCGTTTAAGTTGTTGTGATATGTCGCCTCAATCGCCTGTAATCCGGGTTCGATGACTTAATATAACCGGAATTCAAAATACGGAATTTTCTATAACCGCGCTTTTCATATGCAACCAACCGTTAATTTCTTACCCCATATGTTATTTTCATTACCTATAATCATTTTGAGCCGGATTTTCAACAATTCAATATTTTGATTTTTTTGCAAAAATACCTGATGTAAGTTAGCCTTACTTATTTTGAACGGATACAATTTATTGTCACCGATTCTGTATGTATCGGTTATTTTGGATTAATGAGGCAATTTAAGGAGGATCAGCGTTTAAGTTGTTGTGATATGTCGCCTCAATCGCCTGTAATCCGGGTTCGATGACATAATATAACCGGAATTTAAAATACGGAATTTTCTATAACCGCGCTTTTCATATGCAACCAACCGTTAATTTCTTACCCCATATGTTATTTTCATTACCTATAATCATTTTGAGCCGGATTTTCAACAATTCAATATTTTGATTTTTTTGCAAAAATACCTGATGGTTAGCCTTACTTATTTTGAACGGATAAAATTTATTGTCACCGATTCTGTATGTATCGGTTATTTTGGATTAATGAGGCAATTTAAGGAGGATCAGCGTTTAAGTTGTTGTGATATGTCGCCTCAATCGCCTGTAATCCGGGTTCGATGACATAATATAACCGGAATTCAAAATACGGAATTTTCTATAACCGCGCTTTTCATATGCAACCAACCGTTAATTTCTTACCCCATATGTTATTTTCATTACCTATAATCATTTTGAGCCGGATTTTCAACAATTCAATATTTTGATTTTTTTGCAAAAATACCTGTTGGTTAGCCTTACCTATTTTGAACGGATAAAATTTATTGTCACCGATTCTGTATGTATCGGTTATTTTGGATTAATGAGGCAATTTAAGGAGGATCCGCGTTTAAGTTGTTGTGATATGTCACCTCAATCGCCTGTAATCCGGGTTCGATGACATAATATAACCGGAATTCAAAATACGGAATTTCCTATAACCGCGCTTTTCATATGCAACCAACCGTTAATTTCTTACCCCATATGTTATTTTCATTACCTATAATCATTTTGAGCCGGATTTTCAACAATTCAATATTTTGCATAATATAACCGGAACATAACCCTAATTACATAATATAACCGGAATTCAAAATACGGAATTTCCTATAACCGCGCTTTTCATATGCAACCAACCGTTAATTTCTTACCCCATATGTTATTTTCATTACCTATAATCATTTTGAGCCGGATTTTCAACAATTCAATATTTTGATTTTTTTGCAAAAATACCTGATGGTTAGCCTTACTTATTTTGAACGGATAAAATTTATTGTCACCGATTCTGTATGTATCGGTTATTTTGGATTAATGAGGCAATTTTAGGAGGATCAGCGTTTAAGTTGTTGTGATATGTCGCCTCAATCGCCTGTAATCCGGGTTCGATGACATAATATAACCGGAATTCAAAATACGGAATTTCCTATAACCGCGCTTTCCATATGCAACCAACCGTTAATTTCTTACCCCATATGTTATTTTCATTACCTATAATCATTTTGAGCCGGATTTTCAACAATTCAATATTTTGATTTTTTTGCAAAAATACCTGATGGCTAGCCTTACTTATTTTGAACGGATAAAATTTATTGTCGCCGATTCTGTATGTATCGGTTATTTTGGATTAATGAGGCAATTTTAGATAGATCAGCGTTCAAGTTTGTTGTAATTTGTCATCCCATTTGCCTGTAATCCAGGTTCGATGACATAACATAGCCGAATTTTAACATGCCGATGTAAAATATCCACTTTGCTTACCGACATACTATCCAACTATACCCAGTCTCTTTCGCAATAAATTCGCTATATAAGTTTTTAAATGCTCACCCTTTATAATTTAAATAAACAGAAGCGTTGCGTGTTCTAAATCTATTTAATACTTTTAATGTATAATCTGAATCTCTCAAAAATAGTTTGAAACTTTAGTATGCGGTCAAATAAAATATCATTTGAAAACGTAATAAAGATTAGGCGGTTTGTGGTTATTTGGCTCGGGAAGGAGGGACGAGAATGAGTTACGTGGCAAAATAGGTTTTACTCTCGAAAAAATATTTTGTTTTCTTTTTTTCTATATATCTGAAGGGGGAAACACAACAAAAGGATAAAAATTAAATAGTTATACGAACTATTTTCCTCCGTTAAACATTTTAGTATTTCCATAATTAATTTTCATTCTATGTATAGAATGAATCAGGTACACAAAAAAAGTTTATTTTCATGCCAAAAACCTTTCAAAACCAATTTTCTTTTTTGTTTATATTTTCTGACAAACAAGAAAACTAGAAAAAACAATATTGGGAAATTAGTTTGTGGATGGATTATGTTTAATGAGGGGTAGAAAGTTAAATTTCAAATTGTATTAGTTCGAGAATAGGTTTGTATATACTTTAAATCAATGATTCTTAATATGTCTAAATATAGTTTTTTTGTTTCGTACTGTAGAGGGAAATGTTAAAGGTCAACGAGATGCTGATGTTACATTTTAAGCAATTTGAACGGTTGAAGAGCGTCAATCAAAAACCGCAATTTAAATATTTTAACATTCCCAATAATAGGAAAAATCTATGAAAACAATATTTTATTGTATTGGCAAATTTCAATATATAACTACATAGGCACATACGCCTTATTCATCTCAGAAGTCTGTGTTCAGAAATTAGGACTAAGACTGACTTCTGCGAAAGCCAAAGTATCTGGAATACCTACCGATAGTTAGTTTACTAGGGAATTAACGTCATTGGTTATAAAATCACGATACAATTCAAATAAAAGGTTTCAAATTGATGCCTTCATAATGAAAACTGCGTTACCACCGTAATTTAACTACGTTACCACAGCGACTAGATTCAACGCGAACAATCATGAGTATTTGAAAAATATTCAATTAGCTGATCCAGAATGTCTAAACCAAAATGAAATCTACATTGACAAGATTTTCGAACTATTAGAAAATGGTCAATTAAAGCGAAAGAATGGAAATTCTATTGAGAAGACTATTGCATTTGGTTGGATTTTATAAGGAAACTGCAATAATAATAGTAAATTAAATAATTTGCATAACTTTAAGATAAATTACGTTGAGGAAAATATATCTTTAATTTTGAAGAAGTTTTCCAAAATCGAGGACCAAAGAGATGACTCAAATTTATTAACCATGGAAGAAGCAGAAGCTGAGGAATACTGCAACCAAGCAGTCACTAGAGGGGAAAATGGCAAATCTCAATTATCATTACCTTCCATAAATTCATCCCCTATGCCTAGACAATCAACATTCCTATGGCAATTCAATGATTTAAATCCGTAGAAAGGCGAATTAAGCATTCTATCATCAAAAACATCTCGATCTTGGACAATCGCTGTTATCATCTCTCATTAAAAAAAAGAGTGACTATATCACGTCTATTCAATAGAGTGGGTGTTGGCTATACATATATATTGTATCCAACTTGAACATTGATGCGTTTTCGACCATTTTTAAGAGGTCTCGTGGCAGGCGAGGTGTGCCGTTTAAAATCAATTCTGACAATGGGTCGAATTTGGTTGGAGCAGGAAATAGGATAAATAAATTTCATAAAGATATTTGGAAACACAACAATAACACTATCATTTCAGATTACCTACTTGTCAATAATTTTTCTTCGAACTTCATCCCACCAACAGCTCCGTATTTTAGGAGACTCTGGGAAGCCGGAGTCAAATGCATGAAGTTACATCTCATCAAGGTTGTTGGCACTTGAAATCTGACGTTCCAAGAAATGACAACGTCAACCTGTCAGATTGCGGCTGTCTTTAATTCACGGCTATTGTTTATTTCTACCCTAACATTATTAGCAGATCCAACTTTTGAAAAAATACTTGTTAACAGACTAAACCGCTGGGAACATACAAATTATAATTCACCAGACTGTGATTGGATAAATGCAAAAGTTAAGAAGATTTATCCCGGAAGTGACGGTTTCGTTCATGTCGTAACCCTGCGCACAGAAAATTCAGCAAGTATTAGCCGCTCAATGCACAAACCGTGCCATTACCCACTAATTGAGCATGCTTGTTTAACTACTTAAATTTAAATACCAAAATTCAACGGTCCACTGTGCATCTCTTAGAAAATAATGAATTTAATAATAAAATGTTAATAATCCACATTTTTTAACATAATTAGTCCACATTTGTACATGCCATAAACCATGGACACAAAACGATAATGTGGATATTTTTTCTCCAACGAATTCCAAAAAATTTGTCGGATTATCGGAATACAGCACCAAAGGACTACAGCATACACTCGTCAACAAAACGGCATGGCCGAGCGTATGAACAGAAACATCGTGGAAAAGGCGATATGTCTTCTATTTGATGCCAATGCCAACCTGCTAAAAACGTACTGGGCATCCAAAGGCATCCAGCATGGCGGTCCATATTCTAAATAAAACAATTAGTTGAGTTCACGACCAAATATCAGGGGAAACGTTCAGTGAGAAAAAGGTAGATTTGACTGGTCTAGAAATCTTCGAGTCCAAGGTAATGGTGTATGTAGCGAAAGAAAAAGACAGAAGTGAGATTCAAAATCGGCCAAAATGATTTTCGTGGGATATGGCAACGACGCAAAGAGTTTCCGATGCATCGACAGGGCAACTCAAAAATTGCACATAAATCGAAACGTTAAATTTTTTGAGAATATTTTTTTTAATTCTAAAGAGTTAATTCTAGATTGACGGAAACACGCCAACTGACGAGGAATCAACGGATTTTTAGATAAACGCAATCGAAGATGAATCAAACAACGACAATAGTAGAAAACGTAATGACAAGACGACCGAGGATGAAGTTGGTAATCATCGAAGTTGATGTCGTGGATGACCCCAAGGACCCAGAATACGGATCCACGAACAATATAAACAAAATCACAAAACCAGGCATCACTACTCGTAGTAAAGGTCAGTTTCATTCATTACAATTAAATAATTTTGCGTTCGCTCTTGCTGTCCTTAATCCTATTTTAGTGAAAGAAGCCATTGACTGTTCTGAGTGAAGAGAAGCAATGACGGAGGAAATAGAATCACAAAAGGTCAACAACACTTGGACTCTCGTGGATTTACCACTTAAAAATAAAACCGATTAAGGCCAAATAAAGTGCCGTACCAGGAGGCTGTGGGCAGCTTATTATTTCTAGCACAGGCAACCAGGCCAGACATCACATTTGCTGTTATCGATGTAAGCATATTTAATACTAAACATTGCTACTCTCCATGCCGATTGGGCTTCCGACGTAGACTCAGGCATCAGCTGGTGCAGTAAACGCCAACCAATTATCTCGTTGTCAAGCACTGACGTGGAACATATCGCATTGTCAACAACAATATGCGAGATAATTTGGCTAAAACAACTGCATAACGAGATAACAAATAAAACAGCAAAGACAGTAAACATTTTCTGTGACAACGGAAGTGCTATCAAGCTTGGAAAAATTAAAGGGTATCGAACTCGCACGAAGCGCATCGACATCCGTCATCATTTTTTCTATCAACATATCGAAAATAGTAACATCAGTGTTAAGCATATTTCAACACAGCGAATGACTGCTGGCTCGCCTACAACGAAAAGCACCGATATTGCAAAATTAATGCTGAACTCATTGAAGTTAATGCTAACACTTTTTTTTGTGTTTTTGTCTAAATTTGAAATTTTTTTGGCTATTAAGAAAAATTATTTAATTATTTGTAAAAATTATAAATTGATTAGTGAAGGTGTTAAGAAATGGCAACTATGCATTTCATGGTTCACCTATTGTATAAATAAAACAGCAGATTGCAATTTCGAGGTCAGTATTATTAAATCGTTTCATTTATAACAGAACCACATAGTCCACGCAAAATGCAACGGACAATGAATCCCGTGGGATTTTACATTTAAAATTTTATATTCTACAATAATGGTGGACCGGGCCTGAAATAATTAAAGATTCCGTAATAAATGAAAACATGGAGATGTATGACTAGAGTATTAATTTATAAAGAACCAAAAAATATGTTCTTCACATTCTCAAAGAACGTAAGATCCGACAACGACATAATCAACCTCATCGAATCAATTTTCAAAGTAGTGTCTGATTTAAAAGCAAACAACTTCTTAGCAGCATTCGAAAGATTTATTGAAAAGATTTATAACACTTCTAAAAAAAATGACACATATGTAGATTATGTGTCTCTGCTTTAACACAGTAATAAGAGGAAGATTAGGAATTCAAGCGTAATGGTAGGTGTATTTGTTCTGATAAATGAATTAACTTACCTCCTTTACTGTAGGCAAGAGATCGATTTCCTCTCCCAAAAGATAAATAACCCATCCAAGTACTAAATTATGCAACACTGCCTTGGAAGATGTTAGTAACTTTATCAACTGATCATGCCGAGTTCGTAACGGTACTTGTTAAAATACACCCAACCAAATTGCAGATGCTTCAGGTAGAAGACGGTATAAATATAGTTATAATTACATAAACCACTACATGGAAGAAATAACTTCCAGAAATAACTCAAGGCTACAATGTTTTCACGAGGTGTCGAACATTGCCGCCATTATTGCAACCGGAACCCGATCGCATTTACAAGAGAAATATGTAGACGCACAAGCATTGTCATATTTAACGAGAACCTAGGATACGACTACATAAGGTAACAAATTTTTTGTTATTATTATATATTTTCGTTCAAATTTTTTATATAATATTTGTGTTACCCAACATTGGCGAAATTGTGTACTACGAGATAGGCACAGAACTGCTCTCTGTATACTACGAGATTGGTACAGTACAAACTTTAATAAAATAAATCCTGTTGAATGGGAAAAAAAATCAGAACGAAGATTTAACGAAAATCGTAATTTCGAAGACAATAACTCACTTCACAGAATGAATCTCGAAACAACGACAGCGATAAACGAGCTCACATAGCAAATAAAAGCTGTAGTTGAACAGGTGCAAAAAATGGCATTTAGATCGGAAGAACAAGACCTAACTCTGGCATTTTTGCAACAAAAACCAGCGGACGATTTTGCAAGAAGAGGTGCTTTACCTGAATTCGAGGTATACTCGACAAATTTTCAGGAGGACGAACAAGTAGACACGGAAGATTAAACTATCTACCGTATTTAGTATGTAAAGACATACACAACAGCAAATCAATTAAGCTTCTAATAGACACTAGGGCAAATAAAAATATCGTAAGACCCGGTATCATTCACAAAAATCTACTAAAAACTCAAGAAGTTTCAGTAAAAAATATACTTGGAACACACTTGGTAAATAAAATGTGTAAAATTAATTTTTTGGGTTTTAATATTTCACCTCAAAATTATTTCGAACTAGATTTCCACAGGTTTTTTGATGGAATCATTGGTTCATAATCAATGGTAACATTAAACGCCAAAATCGAGTGCCCAACAAATCACTTGATTTTAAATAATCACAAATTCAACTTTTTCCGCTACTACACAATGGGGAACCATTATAATCATATTATCACATTTCAAACGTAGAGTGACGGAGAATGATTCGTTCCCGAATACTATAAACCTTTAACCTTCATCAAATCTTCGGAGAAAAACTCCAAAATTCTACGATGGAGATTAGAGCTGGAAAACTGCGATTACGACGTAGTTTATAAAGAAGGCAAAACCAATGTCGTAGCAGATGTTCTGAGCAGAATGCCGAGACAAGACGAGACTAGAGAAATAAATGCAAATGAGTTCACAGATAGTAACCCTTCACGTGAATCTGCTGAATCTCCAATAAAAACGTCACCTAATTATTACATTCACTTCTCACACAGGCCGATTATTATTACAGAAACCAGATTATTTTCAAAATAGCAAATATAGATGTAATTATTTCGGAAGACATATTCCCAAATTTTAAAAGAATTATCATTTCTAAAAAACGGTTCGAAGTCGACGATATTACGAAATTCTTAGAGGCATACCACAACGGTAAGCAGTCGGCAATTATGGTCCTTGAGATCTTATATACAACAATTCAAGAATCATTTAAACAACATTTCTGTCAAACTGGTGACTTCGTCTTCACAACAAAAATAGTTCAGGATGTTACGAACGAAGACAGGCAAAACATAATCATAATCAAAGAACAAGAGAGGGCACACAGATGCACTAACGAAGTGAAGAGTCAACTAAGGCGAGCATTCTTCTTCCCAAGAATGGGAAACAAAATCAGAACTCATATTAACGCTTGCAACAACTGTAACAAGCACAAATATGACCGCAAACTCTATAATATCAAAATCTCTCTACGGCCAATCACAAAGAAGCCATTAGAGAGGCTACATATAGACATTTTCATTTTAAACAGAAACAACTTTCTATCTTTAATAGACTCCTTCTCCAAGCATCTACAAATGATAGCAATGGAAACCAGGAACGTAACAGACGTAGCCACTGCTCTTAACAAATTTTTCACTCTAACAGTATTGTATGTGACCACAAAACTATCTTCCAATCCATTCAATTGAAGGAATTTCTATGCCTCATCTTCAGAATCTAATGGGCAAATTGAAAAAACCCATGCCGCACAGTCACCGAAATATACAATACCAATAAAAATAAACTACCAAACATAAATACTTCAATAGCCATAGAATTGTCAGTTGCACTGTATAATAATAACATGCGTTCAGCTACCGGCTTCACGCCGAATGAAATTATTTTTAACCAAAATAATTTCGTTGATCCAACGCAAATTCCAGCCCGGGCAAACGAAATATTTCAGAAGGTCAATGACAATTTATCAAAAACTGCAGCAAATTTAATCAAAACAGTGGTAAAGAAGACTCACCCGACCTTAATGAGGATCAAACAGTATTCCTCTAATCCAACATTAGAACGAAAACTCAACCGAGAAGAATTGAGATTGAAATTTGAAATGTCGAGTTCAAAACATTCCGTACAAAAGGAATATAAAATGGAATAAAAATAAAATAAAAAGATTGAAAAATTGAAATTGAAATTGAAATTGAAATTGAGATTGAAATTGAAATTGAAATTGAAATTGAAATTGAAATTGAAATTGAAATTGAAATTGAAATTGAAATTGAAATTGAAATTGAAATTGAAATTGAAATTGAAATTGAAATTGAAATTGAAATTGAAATTGAAATTGAAATTGAAATTGAAATTGAAATTGAAATTGAAATTGAAATTGAAATTGAAATTGAAATTGAAATTGAAATTGAAATTGAAATTGAAATTGAAATTGAAATTGAAATTGAAATTGAAATTGAAATTGAAATTGAAATTGAAATTGAAATTGAAATTGAAATTGAAATTGAAATTGAAATTGAAATTGAAATTGAAATTGAAATTGAAATTGAAATTGAAATTGAAATTGAAATTGAAATTGAAATTGAAATTGAAATTGAAATTGAAATTGAAATTGAAATTGAAATTGAAATTGAAATTGAAATTGAAATTGAAATTGAAATTGAAATTGAAATTGAAATTGAAATTGAAATTGAAATTGAAATTGAAATTGAAATTGAAATTGAAATTGAAATTGAAATTGAAATTGAAATTGAAATTGAAATTGAAATTGAAATTGAAATTGAAATTGAAATTGAAATTGAAATTGAAATTGAAATTGAAATTGAAATTTAAATTGAAATTGAAATTGAAATTGAAATTGAAATTGAAATTGAAATTGAAATTGAAATTGAAATTGAAATTGAAATTGAAATTGAAATTGAAATTGAAATTGAAATTGAAATTGAAATTGAAATTGAAATTGAAATTGAAATTGAAATTGAAATTGAAATTGAAATTGAAATTGAAATTGAAATTGAAATTGAAATTGAAATTGAAATTGAAATTGAAATTGAAATTGAAATTGAAATTGAAATTGAAATTGAAATTGAAATTGAAATTGAAATTGAAATTGAAAGAAAACAGAATTAATTAAAATCAAATTTTATTTATTATTTCAGGCAAATTTTAATAAAATAACTAAATAATAAATAAAAATAAATAATTTGATCTAAATAAAGTTAACCTAAATACAAAAAAAAATTTAAATTTGTAATTTCCATTCTAGATAATAAGGTACACGTAGAAATATTAATTATAAATTAGATAAGTTGTCATTTACTTTAAATACAAGTAGGTACAATGCATTTCATTATAAAATTATTAATATTAACTTTAAGTATAGAAATCTGTAAAAACCCAAAAATTAGAAATAAAAAATTTAAATAGCGATCCAATTTTAACCCTAAAGCTCTTAACAAGAGCCTGTGAGACTCTATTTTTTTTTAAACTGTTAATTTAAGTTATGTTTTTTAATTACAATAAACAAGATGGCGTACGAGTGATAGCACGCATATTTGCAGTATTTTAAATTGTTAAATTTATATAAATTACTAATTAGTGTAATAAAATAATTTCAATCACTGTGTAAACATCTAACATCTATAATCAATAATTTCAACATAAGAAGTATCCGTGTTCTAATAAAATAAAAAAAAAATAAAAACAAATTATCCAAAAGGTGTAAAAGTGAATTTTCCATTAATAATGAATGCTGCTTCAAAGTCTGGAATTAATACTCGTAGCAGTAGCAAAACGACGGATGAACTGAGTAGAATCGAACAACCTACTAATGCTGATCTAATGAGTGCAATGCTAATAAATCATAAAAAATTGGAGCAACATAGTCTATTACTAAATGACCACTCCAAACAACTTTCTAACCTCAATACTCAAATCGCAGTTCTACAACAACAAAAATGTGAACTGGATAGTAAAATTAAAACAGTGGATGACAAGTGTACAAATAATCATTCTGAACTTGAAAAGCTAAAATTAATAATAAACCAAATGCAACAAAACGGTATCCAAAATGATGCAATTGTCTCTGGTATACCACCGTTGAAGGGCATTAATATAGCCAAATCATCGCAAAAAACATATGTTCTATACTTGAGTTTGATGCCTCAAAACTCGCAAGTGTATATCTTCTTATGTCAACAACAAACCGAAAACAAATGAAGTAAATGACAACAGTGCGCAATATCTACATATACAGCTTAAATTTTTGGATTTTAGAAGCAAGCTTGAATTCTTTAGATTACACAAATCTTATGGGCCAATACTGGTTAACCAGTTACTACCTAACATCAATGTTGATGATACAAAGCTGATTTACATTACTCATAAGCTAACGGGACATAATCATGATATTTTCAAGAAATGTTTAAAATTGAAACAGCAACATAAAATCAAGTACGTGCGGTATAGGCATCCTAACATAATGGTACGAATTACTGCAACCAGCATTCCCGTTGTAATAAAAACAGCTGATGAATTGAAATCGTTAATACAATAACAAATTTAAAATATCTGTAAGCAATGACATACTATATTTTATAAATATCTAAATTATCTGTCAAATTACACCTAATTTTGAAATATCTTAAAGTAAACTAAATAATATAATTATAATAATATAGCATAAGTATCCGTTTATCATATTGTTCAACATATTATCATATTAGTGGTGCATTTTGTTGCGTATTTCAACAAATATAATGATGTCGGGTGATGAAGATAGTGATAGTCATTTTCTTAAATTGTGTCATTTTTCGCGACATGTACAAGCTAATCAATCAAATCTTACGGTGTTATATTTTAATATTAATCGATTTAAAAACAAAATTGAACGCTTAGAATATTTTTTGCATAATCTTAAATTCCGTGTAGATGTTATTGTTCTTGTTGAAACATTCCTTACTCAATATGATAATTTAAATTATGTCAATGTTGATGGCTTTAAAGCCTTTCACTTATTTCGTCATGTAATCTCACCGAAACATGCATGTTGTGGTATTTCTATGCTCGTAAGGGATGAATTGGATGGTATTTTAGTGGAAATGGAAACAAAAGAAGAGTTTGATTTTATGTCAATAAAACTGTGCAATATTAGGCTTCTAGCTTTTTACCGCCCACCTGATTCTAATATTTATGCTTTTATTCAGTACCTAGAACACAAATTACGAATTTACCCTCAATCAATTATTTTTGGTGATTTTAATATAAATTTAGTCGATTCGTCGAGCGATATCGTGAATAAATATAAGTGTGTTGTGTATAGTAGTGGTTATACAATAGAAAATAATTTAAAAGAACTATATTATACAAGAATTTATTACAGTCGAATAAGAAATTACTATGTATCCACAATACTAGATCATATTCTGAGCTCACTGAATAAGTCTCTTTCGATTTTATATGGTGATTCTGATATTTCTGATCATCGTTATCTAATAGCAAGCATTGAAATAAAAATCCCCAAACAAGAAATATTTTATAGTTCTATCAAAACTAACTATCAAGCAATATGTAAGTTTATCGAAGAGTTTTCTATAACTAACACTTTTGAGTTTGAATTATTTCATAAGCAAACGTGTGAGCTAATAAACCATAACACCGAGCTAATACCGATCAAAGATAAATCAAAACATAGACCAGATAAACCGTGGTTTACCTTTAATCTTAAGATGCTTCATAACAAACGTAATTTATTTTACAAACTAAAAAAAAAATATCCGCTTAATACACATTATTCTTTTAAATTTTTAGAGTATAAAAAAAGATTAAATATTGGTATAATATCCGCAAAAAAAGCCTACTATACTCAGAAGTTTCTTCATAATCATAATAATGGCAAAAAATCTTGGAGCCTTATACATGAAATATTGAACAACAAATTGATGAGTAGAAACCCTTTGAGTCAAACTCAGTTAGTGTTCAATAATAGTTTGTATAATGATCAATATCAAGTGACCGAAATCTTTAACAACTTCTTCAAGAATGTAGGTACTGATGTAGCTAATTCTTGTAACATCGATCCATCTTATATGCCACCACATGATAACTGCGATAATTTTATTAATCAGTTTAATTTATCAACGGAACTAGAGATCGGGCTTATAATAAAGTCATTGAATAAGTCTTCGTCTAAGGGGTACGATAATATTCCAGTGTATCTCCTGCAAGAATATTCTAATGAATTTTAACCAATTTTGAACTTAGGTTTTAATAATTGTTTAGAATGTTCAAAATTTCCTGACAGTCTCAAACTTGCTCAAGTAGCACCTATATTTAAGGGAGGTGATAAATTAGAAGTTTCGAATTATAGGCCAATATCTGTGCTACCAGTACTCTCTAAAATATTTGAACGACTAATTTTCAATAGATTAGTGCAACACATTAAAACTCATAATTTGATTTCAGAATTCCAATATGGGTTTCAAGAATGTTCGAGCACTACCTCAGCGACCTTGTATTTAATTAATAATATCTTTAAATTTCTCGAGAGGAAGAAAGCAACTGGTTGTCTCTTTATTGACTTAATGAAGGCTTTCGATTGTGTTGACCATGCAAAAATTATTGGAAAACTCTACAATTTTGGAATACGTGATAAAGCACTTAGCCTGCTACAAAATTACTTAACCAATCGAAGACAATTTGTCAAGCTAGGTCCAACTTGTTCACAAACAACAAATTTAATTTCAGGCGTACCACAAGGCTCAATATTAGGTCCTACTCTGTTTCTCATATACATTAACGATATGTTTAAATTGAATTTAAAAGGTAAACCACAACTTTTCGCTGATGACCTCGCTATTGTATATGGATCAGAAAATGCTGGTGGTCTTTTATCTGATATGGAACATGATTTATGCCTTCTACATAAATATTTTGAATGGAATAAACTGAAAATGAATCTAAATAAAACCACCTATATAACTTTCCATAAAACGGAAATTACGACCAATTCTAGCCATGTCCAAGTCAATAATCAGATAATTAAAAAATCTGATGAAGTTAATTATTTAGGCTTGCATATTGATAGCAGACTTAGTTGGTCAGCTCATGTTGATATATTAAATCTTCGTTTAGCAAGAATAATAAGTGTCTTTAGAAGGACAGCCAATTTTTTAGAGACAACAATAAAGAAGCAACTATATTTCTCCTTTGTCCAGTCTAATCTTTTATACTTAATCCCTATTTGGGGTTCTACTAACAAACATAAGGATCTTCAAATTAATCAAAACAAGGCTCTGAAAGCTCTTTTCCAATTACCTTCTAGGTATCCAACCAAACTATTATATTCCATAGAAATGTTACCAGTCACAAAATTGGTGAAATTTAACTACATTATGCTTATTTATAAAATAAAACACAATATGATAAAGTCATCGATTTTGTTGGAAACAAATTTTCAAACGACTATGAGAAATACTAGGCAAGCTAATGACTTTCGAATACCTGCGTACGTAAACAAATCATCTACACGAAGTATATTCTATCAAGGACTTAAACTTTTTAATAAATTACCATCTAATATAAAAATACTACAAATTTCTAAATTTAAAACGTACGTTAAAGAAAATCTGTATCGTGATTTCTGCCGGGAATATGATGAAACTCATATTTAATAAAACTGTAGTGATTCAATGTTTATAAATCGATTTCTGTTAATACTATTAACTTGACTATACTTGCATTATTCTAAAGTTTTAATATGTTGAACAGTTGATTACAAGTAACATTATAAGTAATAAGAGGTATATGTTTATTATACACATATAATTAATATAATGTACAATTTTTTGATAAATTTATATACGTAAATGACAGATATTACTTAAATTAAATTACATTCCAACCCATCATAAAGTAATGATTGAAATATAAATAGAAAATTTCCATGTATATTTAAAATTGTATAATTTTTATTGGAAATAGAAAAAAAAAATAAATGAATTAATTTTTTAAAATAATTAAACGTTTATTTTCAATAAATTTAAAAACATACAAACAGTTCAATGTCAGAGTTTGAGAGGCTCTTGCTAAGATATGTTATAAAATTATGTTAAGAGCTTTAGGGTTAATAATTAAAACAAACGATTGTAAAATTCAAATAGGCAATATAAAAATAGTACAACCATCAATTTACATAACTTACAGAATACAGTAGAATCAATAAATAAATTCATTTATAATAAGCTAGATGATAAGAATGATAAATTAGAATTATACAATGTAGTAAAACAAAAGTGTAAGAAATTATACGACAATCTACAACAAATAAAACCCACACGACATTATAGACAAAAACGTTGGGATGCACTCGATTCCGCATGGAAGTGGGTAGCAGGCAGTTCAGATGCAATTGATCTCCGAATGCTGGAAAGCAAAATGAACGAGCTAACGAACGAAAATAGTCAGCAAGTACAGATAAACACCCGGATTGATGAAAAAATAAGATTGATCACAGATACGATCAATAAAGCGGCGACGAACACTAACGCAGCTAATAAAATAATACTCATTGAGATAGAGATGATGACAGGTATCATCAACATAGACACTATAAACAGAATATTAGAGGACATCCAAAATGGCATCGTTAGAACAAAAATTGGATTAGCAAGCAACAAAGTGCTTTCGCTAAAAGAACTAATGACGACAAGAGATCTAATGATAAATCAAGGAGTCAATATAAGTATGCCAGAAGAAGCACTCCAATACGAAGTACCGAAAATTGCCGTAAATGAAGAAATGCTTCTGTTTATTCTGGAAGTACCAAAACTGGAAGAGGAAATATCAGCATCAACATGAATTTACAACAGGAGAATCAACAATATTGGATATGGTCCCTATCAGGCGGTGTATCTATCTCATCACTGGAGTTAATACTCGTAACAATATATGCGTGCATCAAGGTTTGCCACAATATCACAAGAGCAGTAAGACGCAATATAAACCAGGAAAAGTTAGAATGTCCCATCAAAGAAGATACGATATTCTCAAATCTAGTAGCAAAATTAGGGATCAAAATTAAGAACGAGGACGCCCTTTTCAACCCCCCCCCCCCCCCCCCCGAGGAGTTATAATTACAGAAATTACTACATCAAAGAAATAACACACAAGCATTGTCATATTTCTTGATAAGCACTTTGTAAATTGGAAACAACATAATTATAATTATCCTTAGCTAGTATTTTTTGTTTAGAACATTTTATATTTATACTTTTACATTTAGAAATTTTATATTAACTTTTTAGTTTTAAGATCTAACTCAAAGTTGTTACAAGTCAAATAAAATTGTTAAATAAATTTGGAAAATATTTTTTTTTTTAAGTTTTATTCGCGAGAAATATAACTATATATTTCGTCAATGTAGGCAATATTGCCCACTAGTTGCTATTTGCTGCACAAAGTGTCCCAAGTCAAAGTGCACAAAGTCTATTACACTTAAGGTTTTAAGAACAATTAAAATTACTAATTGCTGCCGTAACGCATTCGAAATGCACTGTGCAATGGGGATGGATGCGAAGCGAATAATGAACTCAAAAAAATCAAAATTATTTATTTTCAATATGAAACTTTTTCGTTTCTTTTAAAGACCGATTTTTGGTTTAATTATACTTGTATAATTTACGATAAAATGTGCTGGCGGCATAATACATAATCTTCACAAATTATTAGCAATAATTTACCCAATTAAAATATTTTTTTTTTAATTTAAATAAACAATTCATTAGAATTTTTTGTGTTCAATGATTTACTACAAAATCATATTAGAATTAACAAAATATTTTCAATCAAATTTATTGATCCGCTCACTCAATAATCCCATAAAAAAATTGATTGTCCTTCTGAGAAAATATTAATTATCGTAATTTGGGATATAAAATTCCTGAAGGGAGGCTAATTGACATGTTGATTTAAAAGCGAGCGATAATATAACGCAAATATCTTTTCACTTCTGCGATGCATAATAAAATAATTTTCGCTTCACGTAAAGCGCAGATAATTTTTCACGTGTAAACAATTTTCATACCTATTTAGACACGTTTTAATAAACAAATTTGACATCGTAAAGATTAACTTTATTGGGGAGGAGTGTAAATAAAACATTTCGATTAAAATCAATATACAAATAACTTCATTTGAACAAGATGATTAATAAAATTTTTTTACTATCGTCTGTAAATATGTAAACATATTATTCGTATATAGCTCAGGTAAATATACGGGAAAAACAAAAATATTATCTCAAGAAAATTCAGATGTAACCAAACGTAAAGTGCGTAACTCAACATTGAATGAAAAAACGTTGACGTAAAGAAACAAATAAAGTTAAAAAAAAAAAATTTATTAAAATTTTGGGGTGAACATTTTAATAAGATGGAAAACAAAATTATAAAGAAAACGCACCTTTATATTAAGTACAGTTAGCAAGCTATATACAACATTTTCTCAAAGTACATAATATATAAAATAAAAAGGTACAACGCAAATTGGATCTAGAGAGACTCGAGGGGTGCTGGAAAGTGGGACGGGCGCTTTTATTTAATTTAATTTTCCATATTTCTTTCAATAAATTTTCCTTCAAACGCTTTACCTTTCTAATATTTTGTGTTTTTGTTTGTGTACGTGCAGAGCTTTAATTCAATAGAATGATTTTTTGTTTTGTGTGTGCTTTTTTCAATTTTGTGTAAAATAATGGCAAATGGTTGTGGTAATTTCATTATATGGTTAATTAACAGAATTTGATTGATGATTTTATTTTATTTTGTAAAAAATTATCAAAAAATTAAATAAAGTTTAACATTTTTGGGAAATTTTATTTGCGTATTATTTGTGGTTTTTGTGGTATTTTTGGGTTTATGTAATATAGTTATTTATGAACACTTCTTGGTTTGGTATAGTCAAAATAAAATTCATTTTCTGTATAGATGGAATGTATGTGATGCAATGAAAAATTGCTATGTTATGTGCCTTACTATAAATTGGCTATTTTTTACTAAATTGGCTAATCGTCAATATTAATAAATTATGCAATTGTTTAGTTTTCCACTGTACTTTACTATATTCTTCTAAAGGGTTTTTAAATCCCGGAAATCAATAATCCGAATCCGGATATCAAAATCCAAATCTCCGTTACGACCAAAACTACGAATTTCAAGATTTATTTATTAATAATTAATATATTTCTTGCCGATTCGCAGGAAACTAAATTTTAAAATGTAAATTAACTTTAGTATTAGTTCTGAGTGCGGTTGGAAATTGGCAAGTCTGAATTAGTTCCTTTTTCCAGTGATTCCTTATCCAAATATAATGAAGGAAAAGTTCGTCTAATAAATATTTACAATAGAATAGATAAAAGCATGGTGTCTGTAAATATTTTAAATTTTAAATAAACCGATTTATTTTTTAAATATTTAACGTAGGACTCTGTACATGAAAATTTAATTCACAAAATAAGTAAGAGCAATCTTTCAATGGCCAAGAGATGTTTTCAGATGCACATGAAGGGGCTGCTTCTAATAAAACAAGAAATATTTCCGGCAAAATATAAAAATTATGTGGCTCGTTGAAACCTAAATAACAGAGGTTAGTGAATAAACATCCTTGGGGTGCCTGAAATATTTCTGATTAGTTTTTATACATCACATACTTGGGATATAATATTAAGATTTTCTCATTTTCAGATTGGGCATTTCGAACGAGGATTTGATTCTGTTGCAAAAATCCTATTAATCAACATTGGTATATCATATCGTCGTCCCAGGATTATAGTACGCTAAGCACCAAATTGACGTTTTTTAGGTTTTATTGATTTCATTAGTTTCGAGCTATCGTTTTTCGTTTCCACCTACTGGCAACGAAATCTACGTGCCCGTTCCTTGGAAAATTTTAAGTGATTTTTCTGCTATCCGCCTTTTTCACTTCATTATATTAGTTGCATTTGCGCCATATCCCATTTTGCGGTAACTCCATGCAAGCTTTATTTTTTATTAACGCTAAATCACTTTTTTGATCTAACTCCGCAAAAGCTAAATTAGATTTATTTTAATTTTACGCTATCTCCATAAGTAGGAAATGAATCAAATATTTTTGCGCTATGTCCATTTTAGCTTTAATTTCAAATGTATGCTTTATCCGAAAACTACGCTATAATTATCATAATAAATTGAACTCGCTTAGAAATAGTATGTTAAATTGCGAAATATCTAAAAATTAGTTCGATTAATTTGCGTTACATCCTATACTTAACCTTTAGGGTCTAATTGTTTACTTTTATGCACAACCAAGTAGAAAAGTAGAGTAGATTATAAAGTATAAAAAATGCGCTATGTCACAAAACTGCTATTTTTAATAATCTCGCCTCTTTAAATAAAATACGCTATATCCAGAAATATTTTGTTTATTTCATACAAAAACGAGTATTATTATCAGCTAAATCCAACCGTTATTTATATTTTATTTATAACTCCGCATTTCTCTGCCATTTTTATTCTCTAACAGTATCACTAACGGTATCAAACACTAATATAAAAGGATTTTCTGTCGAAAACTGATTAGTTGAGAATAGATAATCAATTAGTGCGAATGCGGGACATAATTAATTGTAAGATTTTGATTAACTTAGTGTTTGGATAATTTTTACAATTAAAGTGAAATTTATAAAATAATGAAGTAAGTAAAAGAGCGCAGCAATTCACCAGTGCCAGTTCTTTCACTTGAGGAACTCAGGTAATTCATCGTGTTATTTGAATTAAATTTGTTTACAATTTTTTGTGTATTTATAAATCTAATTGATAGGGTTTACCATTCGTTAAACAACTTAATCGAACAATCTTCAAATAATTTAAATCGTTATGGCACACCGTGTACTTTAATCTCGCTCGAAGTTAAGAGTTCACCAGAGCAAATAAAACAATTTATCAAATCACCGAGTACTATAATTACATCGACACCACTAACTCGTAAGCGTAGTTTCGAAAATTCAGAGCATCCCAGTACCTGTAATAGTTCATCGTGTACTATAGTTCTACCAACACCGACCAATGAACAAGATTTTCGAAACCTGTTGCAATCAAAGAGTTTAAATAGTTCAATCTGTACTATAATTCCGCCGACGCCCGACAATGAACCAAATTTTGAATCATCATTTCTTGATTCCGATGCAGATCCAGAATATTAAATTGATAAATTTGGCATAACTCGTAAGCAAAGAGAGGTTAAAGCCGGTTGCGGTGATAATTGCCCAAAAAGCTGCAATGATTCCTTTAGACAAGAAGAGTGGAACAATATTTTTGAGAGCTTCTGGAGATTAAATTCCAAATCTAAAGTAGAATTTTTCAGCAAGATGGTTTATAGAACTTCCATAGAGCGGAAACGAACTAAAAATTTAAACTCCCGCAGAAAGCGCACCTACCATTATCATTTTAGAAAATCCGGAAAACAAAAAAAAGTATGTCAAGTTTTTTTCACTAATACATTGGACATTAATAAAACACGGATTCACTCTTATTTTGAAAATTTGGTTGATGATAAAACCACAACGTCGAAGTCACCTGCAAAGGGAAGGCACACAAAATATAAACTACCAGATGACCAAATAAACTGCGTTGTAAGCCATATCAATAGTTTCGCTACAATAGAATCTCACTATTGTCGATCTACCTCCAATATAAAGTATTTGCAGCCAAATCTAAGTTTACAAAAAATGTATGACCTATATTGCAGTGAATACGATGACCCAGTAAAATATTGGGCTTACAAAGATATTTTTGATAAGCAGGTTAATTTAGCTTTCTTTGTTCCCAAAAAGGATCTATGCAACAAATGTGAGGAGCATAAGACAAAGGAGCAAAATGGAGTCATCATAAGTTCGGTAGAAGAAAGCGAATTTAAGGAGCATGTCGAAAATAAAATACGTGCTAGAGAAGAAAAGAATTTAGACAAAACTAATAATGAGGCAAACACGAGAGTTTTAGTCATCGATTTACAAAATGTGTTTGCCTTGCCTAAAGCTAACGTGAACTGCTTTTATTATAAACGGAAGTAATTATGCTTCAACTTAACCGGATATTGCAAAGACAATAAAACCACCTACTGCAGTATTTGGAACGAAACGACTCATAAGAAAGAGGAGCCAATGAACTAGCTAGTGCATACTGTTACTGATTTTCCATAACCAAAAAAATTATTATTTGGACCGATTCTTGCGTGGCACAGAATCGCAACTCTATCTTGTCACTATGCTTACTGAATTTTCTTATCGTAAGTAAATCTGTTGTGAGCATAGAACAGAAGTATTCTGAGCCTGGGCACTCGCTATTACGAGAAGTGGATGCCGTACATAGCACGTTGGAGAGATACTTGAAGAACAAGGACATATATAGTCCAATTGGATTAATCCGGTTATTATCAAATGCTAAATTTCCAAAGGTAGCTCTTAGAGTAATGCAGATGAAGAATACCGATTTCTAGAACTATAGTCTAGCTGCACAAAACTTTTACTTTTCCTGCATTCCATACACGAAAATAAAACACATGAAGTATGAATCGCTTAATGTTAAGAATATTGCATTTAAACGATCATATGATGATGATTTTACCGTCGAGTCCAAAAGCAAGCCAACGAGTGCTAGAAGAACACGGAAAAGCAACGAAAATGTTCCAACTGAAATTAGTTTTGACGTTACGTTATGCCAAAAGGACAATGTCAGGTTAATTGAAGAGAAGCGAAAGGATTTGATAAGTCTTTTGAAATTTATGCCCAGAAATGACCAACAATTTTATAATACAATAGTACAATAAAGCACGAGCTATTAGCATTGGATGGAATTAAGGGGTTCTATTATTTATACTCATAATGAAATTGTAATATTTTTTTCTGTTAATTTTCAGTTTTCTTAAATAAAAAATTAATTACTTTTCTGCTTTAATTGAATAATGAGTTTTCATTTTCTATTTATTCAAATTTATGCGATTAACAGCCGGTTGCACATCAAAATAGCCAGCGGCCTGGCCGTCGTGCGCCAGTAAAATGGTTAACGTGAAAACTGTATAAATTTAAAAAAAACCGTATAAATATTTAAAAGGTCAATTTTGATAAATAATTTTTTACTAAACGTTAAATATTTCTTAGGCTGCTGGCCAATATTCGGGTAAATTGCTTACTTTGGTAGAAATCGGATTTAGAACCGATTTTTTGATCTGTTTGCCATAGGTTTTTTGAAAAATAAGTGAATTTACCGAAACATTTACTTACAATTGACTTTTACCCGACTAGAGCTTTAGTTACACGCCGATTACACCACTTCGGTTAATGCTACAATCACCAAAATTTTATAGGCTTCTCGGAGTCACAAATAAACAACTGACCTTAAAAATTTTGGTGGTCGTACCGTTCTTCTATGTGGTGCAATCGGCGTGTAACTTAAGCTCTTAAGTCGTGACTGGTTGAGGCATAAGTTAAAATTAGTTTTATTGCAAAATTGTAATGAGTCCTGTCCTTCTGCGAAACAAATTTTCATAGAAAAGGTCTAGTTAGTGCAGGCTGGTAGTTACTCTTTCGTGCTACCGGGTATTAGTAATATCGCTAACTGCCAATTCCAATTTAAATTTTGAAATTTATTTTATAATTGTCATTTAAACTATGTCCATTTTTCCGCTATATCACATCAGGCAAGCCGGGTATATAGCGTAAATTGAAAATAAATTCAAAGACAATTTTATATTTATTGCCCTACGCTGTTGGTGGATTAAAAAGATAATGCGGTATTATTGTGGCGAAATAGTCAAGGAATATTAGAAATAAAATACTCATTATTAAAGCCTTACAAATAAAGAAGATGTGAGTTCTGAAACATTAATTTATGTTTTTCTGAAAATGACGGTATTGGCGCTTAGCGTACTATAATCCTGAGCCAAAGATACGTGACCTCTGAATAAAAGTAATAAAATTATATTCTCAAATAATCTGATAAAATTGAATCTTATATTCTCTAGAAAAATACAATAATTATTTTTTACTTCCTCAATCTATAAGGATGATGATACTAAGTGCCGAAATTTAGGTGGTAATAAAATTGTTAGGTAATCAGCACATCGCTCTGAAAATTGACAAACCTGGAAGATTCAGTGAAAATGGGACGACGCATAATAAAAATCACTAATCGCTAGTATAAGAAAATTGGTCGGAAAGCAATTCAATGAAATATTATCACAAAATATAAGAACATCATAAATTTCGAAAAAATTGTTTATCGTGATTTTGAAAATCAGACCGCTTTAAACTATTTTTCATAATACACAATGACTATAAAAATTAATACTTATTTTAATTTGCTCAAAATTTGACAGAGAATTTAAATACCATTGCATAAATCCGAAAAAATCATACGAGTTTTTAAAATCAGATTAATAGCATCTAACACTTTAAAGCTTTTAAATGAGGGAAGCAATGTGATACAAGACTTACATATTTAATAGCGTCAAAAGTTATTTTTGGGTACAACCATATGTTGCATAACTTTTGTGAATTTGTGACATATTTTAAAACATTTTCAATTAAATCCCACACATTTATATTCTACAATAATTGAAAAATTAGGTATTCCTGCGCCGAAACGTTGTAATATCGTGAACTTGAGAACTTGAATAATTAGAAAACGGGTGAGGAGTTTCGAGGTATGATCTCTCTACCTATAGCCACAATGGATTCAATGAGGCACAGCCGGTTCGCATCTCACTAATAGACTATACCAGTAGTTGAGAAACCCAGTTCAAGATATTCGAGTTTTCAATTGCAAGATACAACTAGCTGAGGAGAATTCAAACGTCCATGAGCGTGTGAAGAGAAATCAGACCCATATACAGACGTATTAATGCTATACAAGATTAACAGTAACAGACTAACAGATGTAAATTCAGTTTTTTCCGCGAGAAGTGCTCATGAACGATAATAATTTCATACTCGCGTCTTAAAAATTTCACTGGGGTGGTCACAGTTGCTTGCTTTGCAGGCGCATAATTATTATAACCATATATGGCTGCTTGAACTTCGGTATTTAGTTATCAACATTTAGCTATGTGATATTATTAAAGCGGAGCCCATTGACATTGCTCGGACAATACGGTATAGACTCATCGAGAATAAACCAAAATCTTTCGAAAACTTTTCAAGAGCCTTTTCAAGTAGGGTATTATTAACTTACCACCTTTTATTACGAGGAAGTTCGAAAAAGTGTGAATTTTCAATGATCTACTTCCCATAATCAACGCTATAATTGCTTAAAATTTGAAGCAGGAAGAACGGTCGACTACTGCACAACCATCTTTGACCGCTATCGAAAGAGGTCATTGTCATGCGAATCATATAACTTTGGCAACATGTGCACTCTGGAGTTTGCGTTGCTAACAACGAAGCACCTGAAGTACGAAAACGGCTGCTTACTCTTCAAGATAGAAAAAAACTTGACGTAGTACGTGTACAACACTTCAAGGAGAAGATTCAGAGAGCTATCCAGAGATTAGCTTACTCGTCGAATTTGTTTCATTTTGCTCTTTACACTTGTTGGGCTTACAGAACATGCAATAATGAATAATGAAATAATGCAATAGAAAACATGCAATAATGAATAATGTCAGCACAAAGGCCAATGGAGAGTTCGTTATAGATATAGAATTGTCTAATCTCCCCGAAGCAAGCATAAATAAATGTGCACAACCAGGGAGCTATTGAGCATTACAGACCGCCAGGACGTTTGTATTTACAAAATTTCTTTAATAGCGATTAAGTTAAAATCGAGTATACCAGTAGGCTTAATTCAAAAAATGTGGCTAAAGTGTTGGCCTCTGCTATTCCACATTAAAGTCATTAAAGCCTTGAAGCCTCATATTCAGGAAATAATTGAGCTTTATGTAGAAAAAGGAAAAAAGAATTTTGTGTACTCGTATAACTCATGCGTAAGTGGTGGTTTATGAGCAAAAATGGCAGTGGTAATGAATATTCAACGAGGTTTGATACCGAAAAATCCGTACACAACCAATTCTGGATTCTTTAATCTTTTAAATAAATCAATATTTAATACAAATGGTTTAAGAAACATGAATTATGAGCTTCGAAATCCTAAAAAATGTGTAAAAGTATAAAAAATTTCTAGCTTCTATATGCATTAAAAAAACTAGCAATTGATTTGAAATAACTTTTGTTTGAAAAACGTCTCTAGCTTATGCCCTTTTTAACGGTATGCTTTATGTCATAGAAATCATGCATTTGTGAACAAAATAAGAGATACTATTTTGCCGGGGTCAGGGTTAAGAAAATACCTTTTAAGTTATTGATAACTTTTTAATCAACTTCATTTATTAGATTTTAATCAAAATAACCTCCTCCGCTCCATGTATATTCCGCAGCTATCTATTTCTTATCTCCACGGTTGTTGCGCACTTTGAGTTTAATTTTTAATTTTTGCAAATGCGGCGCTTATCATATAAATTAAAATTTCTACTGGGGGAACCTTTGCAGAGAAATTATTGGTATAGACATCAAGACTCGAGACTGAAAATTTTAAATAAGTACACATCGCTAACATTGCCTTGTATTTAATATAAATACAATATTTCAAAAGAATTAACAGTTTTGAGATTTGTATTTAGATCATGAATCTATGGCCAGCACTGTATAAAATGGTGTGCAGCCAGCTATTGAAGGAAGTGTAAAAATAAGTTATTTTATTCCAATGAGTGATCATTTCAACATGTACTTTTTGGTCTCTTGGCACCCTACTTTCCATCTTCAATCGGAAAGTCAATTTACTGAGGTATGTCACAGTTTTTATAATTCCGTTCAAGAAATTAACGTAAACTTTTGCAGAAGGAAATTCGTGATTTGTTTTAAATACGGTTCTTTAAATCTTGGTTTACCAAATCTTGATTTACAAAATACAGTAAAACGACCACTAATAGGAGAAGACCCCCTTCCTGTAAGATACATTTGAGCATTAAACCGTTTTTATTTAAAGAAAAACCTTTTCTCTAAAAAGACCACCTCTCAAACCCAACCGCGACCACGATTTAATAGTACATCGAGAAGCAATAATAAAACGAACACTCTTCAATATTTTTTTTTTTCTAAATAAAAAACAAAATCAAATTTGTTTATATTATGTTACTACATACATATCTAATCGGTTAAAATGCACTCAAACTATTAATCAAAAAATGATCAAAGAGAAACGAAGAATTATATATTAGCCCAGGACATGGCTGCAATGCCATTCAACCAACTTACAGATCAAATCTTTCAAACTATTATTTCTGCCTGCAAATACTACGAGCGTAAGTCAACCACTTGTCCAAGGCCCACTTGTCCAAAATTTTAAACTACATTATCCGCGCTTCCCGATAAATATTGAAAGGTGTTTTTTGAAATCTGGAATACTGTGCTGACATGTTCTACCATCACAATTTTCGATAATTTATCGAAGTTTATTTCCCGTTTTCCTAAACTAAAATGGACAACTGTTTCATTTATGAATTATTTCTTTTCTATTGCTATCATAACCTACTAGTACCAATGCGAACAAATTGTCTTTCTCTAATTTCGTTCAAGTATCGAAAATAAATTATTTCGTAATATAAATGGATTAGAATATCACAATTTTTCAATCTAGCAACCTGGTAAATGATATAAAATGTGAAATAGTGTCACACTTTATTCTAAAGAAGCGAGATATAATTTTCGATAGAGTATCGAAAATGTGATGGTAGAACATGTCAGTACTGCTAAGTTTTCATACTGCCATAAACATTTATGAAAATGTGGATATTCAAAGTGACATAACTTCTTTAGCAAACCTTGTCAATTTAGAACTCGACTTCGATACCAATATTGACTTGGATAATGTATCTACTTGGATAATTTATGAGAAACCGAGTTGTTGAATTCAAACATGACCAATTTTAATAATGACGTGGAAGACGAAGAATCCGATGATGAGGAGTTCGACCAATGTTACTAATAAAAACATGGAAGCAGTAGCTTATTTTAAACGAGTGTCGTTGAATTTAGGAAATAGTGAGGTAATGACTCATTTTTATGAATGCGAACGATTACTGGGAAACGCAATCATTCAGCAGAATTGATTAGTTCGATTTTTCGATGATTTCGATTTTTATAGTGACTGTTGTGTGGGTCAAAATAAAAATAAGTCCTTGTTCAAAGTTTGTCGCATCTTTGAGTTGACCACAAATTTCTCATTCTGGGGCACCCACACATGGACTGAGACTCAGACCATACTCTAATTGAGAAACAGTAGAAAACAACTACGGTTCCCATTCACCAGCCTCATGACTAGGTGGAAAACATGAAATACAGAGAGTTGTTAATTTTAAAAATATATTTTTATTTAACTTTGTTTGACACTTTATTATATTTTAAGGTGAGCGTTTCGTATGGCAAAACACAAAATTGCTACGGTACAACGTGATACGGGAAAAAGTCAGTACAAAACCACACTCAAAGAGCAAACTAACTTCAAATGATTAAATATTTGACATCGCGGAGTTAATACATTAAATACGGCCGATCTGGTTCAGTATTACCACAGACAATCAAAACAGATTTTTCATTTGAACTAAAAAACAAAAAACAAAATTTATTTTTGATAATTCTAATGTCATCGTTGTTCTGTGATTTTTCGTTAAACTGTGTATACGTGTACGCAAAAAAACAAAATATTTTTGATTGTATGCGACTATTTACAGAAAATGAATTCGCAGTTTTAATTTGTTCGTTAACATAGGATAAAATATCTCTTTTAGGTTGTCTCTGGTATTACACAACACCAATTAAAATATGTTTCTTATAAATCAAAATTTTCATACTTGTTATAATGATTTGGTAACGGATCAAGTGGCAGAAATCGACCCTGATTTACCAGAAGACTTAGAAGATGAAGATTAAATTTGTTCTTTACTAAACTGCAAATATAATTTCTCTAAGGCCACATTTTTTAATGAATTAATTTAAGAAAAGGAGCTTACGTTCATGTAAGCTGCAAATTATTTTTATTTAATAATTTGGAAAATATATTAAGTTATGCAAGCGTTTTAATAATAAAAAACTAAATATGGCAAAATAGCTTATTGCTTATTTTCTCAAAAATCTGGTAACTCTAGCCCCAAAAGTCTCTACTGATGATACTACAATATATGAAAGGTTTAATTGGCGTTTGTGGTTTAATAGGTTACACGTATATTTTTATATCATTCCGATTTTAAAATTTCTAAAAATTTAATTTTAAACTAAAAATTACTCTACTGACAAAACACAAAAAATGAGATAAGATACTATGAAATAATGCTACCAGTATATAGGAGCTGGAAAGAAGTTTCATGCCAGCCTCAGCATTAAAACGGTTTTCTGTGGTGGTTTCCACAGGAATTACCTGAGACTTTGGCCATTGTCACAAAGAGATGAAAGCAATCTGGAATGCAAATAACGTAACCCTGTATCACTACGAGTTGGAAAGGAAATTCGTGCCAGACACAATATGTTACGATTTTATACAAACAATTTACTAATACATTTTTTTCTATGCTGTTTTCACCGGGATTATTTGAGACTTCGGCCCCTACCGTAAAGTAGTTAGGTAATTTAAAATAAAAGAAATGTAGATCTTTTCTATATGAGCTGGAAAAAAGAAATTTAACAAAAAAAAAAATAATCAAATTTAATAAATTTTCTTCTGTGGCGATTTTACCAGGGATTACCAAATACTGTAGTAATTTTTTAAACAAACTACAAATAAAATTCGTGACAGACTCAGCATCTAAAGATTTCCAGCAAAAAATTGACTAAGAAAATTTTTATTGTTGCAGTGCACTGAGACTACTTTCTGAGTAATTTGTATCTTAAAACATCATTACATTTTTGAGGTTCGCAAGTCTCAGGTAATTCCTGTCTCTCTTGTTGAAAATCTCTTGCTGAAAATCGTTATATACTACTGAGACTAGCACGACTTTCTTGCTCGTGTAGAAATGGGCCCTCATTTTTTGAACTCAAACTGGCCTGTTGTACTTCATGACAGTGGCTGAAGTGTCAGATAATCCATATGAGAACCGCCACAGAAGTAAATTGATTAGTAAATTTTTTGTGGAAAATCGTTACATACATAAACCTTTCTTTGACCTCGTATACAAATAAGATTACAGTTTTCGTATTCTAAATGTCCTACACTACTATGTGGCAGTGGTCGCAGTCTCAGGTAATTCCCGTGGAAACAACCAAAGACGAAAATTTCTAATTAAAGCATATATACATGGTATCCCAGAATTCGTGGATCAAACGAAACAGGGTGATAGGCGAGCTCATTTCCAACAAAAACAGCCAAGCAAAGTTTTTTCGAATTGATGATGTTGTAAAAGTTATTCCAGTTGTGTTTTTTTAGTAAAATCGCATGCACGTCTAAATAAAATTTAAAAAAAAACGAGAGTTCTTTTGTTTAATTGTCTCTTTTAATACGATCTAGGAGAGTGTGAGTTGACAATTAAGTTCGTTTTATAAGCTGCATTATATTCAGTCAAATGTAAACTTAGGTTTTAAAAACTTTTGTTTCTCAAAACTTTTGTTGGCGTTTAAGTGACGCGGGAAAACAATTTACTACATAAAGTTGACCTACTATCATTAAAATATGCGGCACTATTGCAGATTTTAAAATGGTATCACACGTTGGGCTATTCGCAATAGAATGTTTTTTATCAATTTTTTTCACAAAATCAGTCGTGTTTAATAAAAATCAAACTTACAATTTCGAGTTCTAAAATAGATGCTTTGTCAGAAATAAAACAAAATGAATAAAACATTTTTTTTTATTAATTTTAAATATTGTTATTCCGATTTCCCTCGTATTTCCCGAATTTTCCCCTTTTCCCCCCGGACTAGTATTTTTCCAGGATTTCTACTGGGCTTTCACCGGGTTTCTTTGGAATCCAAAAGTGAACACGTTGTTATTAACAAACTAAATAACGATAGGTATAGTTGGTTGATGTACTGACTGTCTGTAAAAGGAAATTGTTGGTGCTCAGCGGCTCGTTTCTTTTCTACTGACCTTGGTAGCATATCACATAAACTTTTTACTAACAAAACCCCCATTAGGGACTATGGGCCTATATATGATAGGTTTCGGGTTAAATGTGGATCTCTACTGGGGCCGATATCACAATCATATACTTTACTTTAATTTTTTTGGTCTTTTAAACCAAAATTTTCCGCAGCAAACTTGTAACGGACAGCTCAGCAGTTGACCCGCAGATTTTAACTAGTCATGCAGCAGCCTCACGCAGGGTGGTTTTGCCGGCTAGGACTCAGGATATTGGGTCGTGGAGCATTTGGAGGCTTGTATAACTCTCGCCTACACCGTGTTTGCAGAAAAGTTATATGAAAAAATAATAACCACTTAAAATAAATCAACCAAAATAAAATAACGATAACTGGGTGTGACCTCCGAGAAAGTTCTCTCTGGGTGACGACCGGATCTCTCTGAACGACATGACAAGTACCCAGACTGCTGAAAAGAACCCCTCCCCCCCCCCGCCCGAATAACTCTTCGATTCCAAATTTCCCATGCTCAGCTGCAACGAAACAGCATTAGAGTGTAGGGACGTCTCCCCAACAGACCAAGCCTCTCTTCACCACCTCCAACAAATCTCTCACCATTCACACTTCGACAGCATGAAACCACCGAAGTACCACGAGGAGACCGCTGGATTTTACTAGGGGATAAAAACGAAGCGGAAGAATACTAAACAAATGCAAGAGTAAACGTAGTGCAAAAAATTAAATTATTGGTTTTAAAACAAAACGGGAGGAAATAGCTGAAAGAATGATAAAAAATAATTAACGACAGCAAAAAAAAATTAGTATGGCCCAGCGAAAAATTAACCAACGGGAATCAGATAAAAAGAAACAAAAAAAGTATTGTCGTTGAACAAAACTGTGGTAGCAAGATCAATGTAAACCTCGCAGTCGCGTGCATAAACACCGCTATGGCGCTCGAAAAAAAAAAATTGAATTTTGGAAATTAAATTGACAAACGGAAAGTAAAAACAAATTTTTCAATGGAAAGTAAAAACAAATATTTCTATTAACAAAAAAAAACTAAAAAATTGTATCTTAAGACCTCATAAAGGTCGAGCTTGAGATTGTTGAGCCGGGTCACCCATTCGATGCAGGGCCTCTCCTCGATACCAATAATACCGAAATAGCCTCGACTGGCCACCCGTAAGTAATGGGTTGGTCGTAGTCTCACCAAAATCCGTTGAGGTAAAAATATATTTGTTGGGCACGGCTCGCCAAAACCCGAAAATACTTCGGTTGGGCAACCTTTTTGTCTTTACCGTTGATAATAACCACGCGCTGTCTCGCCTTAAACCATTGAAATTTGTTTGGCCTTGACTCGCCAAAACTGTAATTTCATTTGGCCTCAACTGACCCCCGGTAATTTAGGGTTTGTCTCGCCTGCAAGCGGAAACACCTAAAATGGTCTCAACAGGTGACCTGTAAACCACCGCTGTTGTACAAAATACAAAATGAATGCCTTCGAAAATTTCAACAACCAAACCAAAATCCGCAATGGCGTTTGGTTTAATAAATATATATTTTTATTTTCCTTTTTTTATCGAGGCTATCGAAAATTCACTTTTATTTATGAAAACTCACAATTTAGAAAAATAACGACGTGTATTTGGACTGATTTGTTGGTTCAAACTCCATCATTTAGATATAAGCAAGTATAATTTAAGAAATCTTATTGCTTACTTATCAGAAAAAAATGTACATAACAGCTTTCACAAATTTTAGACCAATTTTGATTTAATTTTGATATCAATTTTTTCTAAGTTCAGATACACGAACTTTCGACTACACCTTTAACTTAAAAAAAAAAAGATTTCAATAAAGAATTTTTATAAACTTACAAATATTTTTTAATTTTTATTTTTAATTTGCTTCACCATCCAAAATTAAAAACAACTTAGTCTTGTTCGACCAAAAATCGAGACTCCAAACTAACAAAATAAAAAACAAAATACAACCAAAATGTATCACAACAATGTCACAACAGTACAAGTGATTTTACACAAGGCATCAAACAACCGATTACAATGAAATTAAAATTTGAAGTAAAGAGTGTGGAGCATTGTTATCACCGTGAAGTCATAACAAACTAGACTGCTATCAAAGTACCTCTAAACCCATGATTGCATCACCGAAACGACTGATCAGCGGGAAATAATGCCGCGTGAGGTGCTTGAGGATAGTAGCATTTCTGTGAAACTGAGTTTGCTTTAGAGGTAGCTAAAGTTTAACCCATTTTAATTTTTTGTTGAATATCATTACATAGTGAGTCTGGCACAAACATTCTTTTCAGCTCGTATCAAAATGGTAATACATACTTGTTTGGATTCCATATGAACTTTACCATGACTTCATAACTGTGACCGAATTCACAGGCAATTCCTGTGAAAACCGCCACAGAAGAAGCTTTAATAAAAATGTTTTTTTTTGTGTAAAATCGTTATACATGCTGAGACTGGCAACAACCTTTTTTCCAGCTCGTAAAGAAATGGGCCTAATTATTTTTTTCCAGATAGCATACACTGCTTCGTGACAGTGGCTGAATCCTGTGAAAACCGCTACATAGGGAAAAAAATTAAATTAAATTCTATTTTTAAGTGTTGGCTTAAAAAATCAAATGTTGTTGTTATAGTATTGTGATGTAATACAAATCGTGATAAAAAGGCAATGGTAATGCAGTGTTCCTAAATATTTAGTGCCTGCCGTAAAACTATAATTGTTTTTTGTTTAGGGCTACTTTTTGGGTCACCTTCACATCGGCTCACATAACCAAAACCATATTTCCAGATCACACTAGTTTACAATTTAAACAAGAAATAGGTTTGAGTAGGAGCTCCTAATGGAAAATGCAACAAACAAAATTTTAATTTGAGTTAATTATATTTTAACACAATTCTATGGTGCTATTTTTATTTAATGATACCTGAACAAATTTTGTTGTAATATAATTGGCATTGCGTTATACAAAGTTCACTTGTGTCAAATTCCAGTGTTTTCATATAAACATTCTAATTGAATTTTTTATCAAAAATATGCAAATATAAAATTTTTATTACAATAAAAAATTAATAAATTATATTATTCAATATAGTAATGATATTTTAATTCAATTTTCACTCACACAAGCTACTCGCTATATATGTTTTATGGTGGTAGGTTGAAAATGTAATATGGTGAAATTAAAATTCCATATTCACCCAGATCTCCGATACTGAAAATACACGTACCCGTAGTTGCCCCCATTTTTTTTTTGTATAATTTTTCATATTATTATTATATTGTTATTACTTTATTTATATATTGTTGTTGTTAATGTTTTTATATTTGAACAAAAAATAAGTATGTTTCGTAATATGAAAAGGGATAGTACTCGTAAATGTATCCCCGCATATTAAGGGGATGTAATAAAAATTAGCTTCAACATAATTTTGTATCTTTTTTATTATATTTAATGTTTTAGGGAGATGGGAGTATATTTGTTTTACTTTCCTGTTTATAAAACTACGTATTTTTTTTGGTACAACTATTATAATAACTACATAAACACATAAATATAAAAGCTGATACATGTGGAAATTAGTTTACACAAGTTTGACGAAGGTCGAACGGAAAAACTTGGGAAATGAAAATACATAACAATAATAATTACAAAAAGTGTTAGTTTTATAAATGTTACACGATATATTTGTTAGTAGAACAACTTAAATGTGTCTGCCACACAATAACTTTTCAACCACGTTAGTTTTTTAATGTTTTTGATTGATACGTTACGTCAATCTGTATAAATAATACAGGGGTAGTGATCGATACGAAAAATGTATCGGCTGTCGAGTTCTATAAATTGAAATTCCAAACTGGACATACATTTAATCATAAGCGTCATACATTAAACATCTTGAAACACTTTCAGTTTGATTTTTGATTACAATTTTACGAGTAATATAACCATCAGATTTTTGAAGATAACCCAAATTCCCAACCAAGAAAATGTAGATAGTTGTATAGGATTGACAACTTTAGAAATATGACCTACCAAGAAAGCATTTTGTTTTAGTTCGAGCATTTGGGCACAGTTTATTACCATTGTTAATGATTCAACTAAAAAAACCATTTTAAAATGCGCACTATATATATTTTATATCAATTTTGGGTTATTCTGGGTGATAGCCAGGTCTTATTTTTACATCGAGGTAGTATCACCAAGACGCTGGAAGTTTGGTTTCGAACTAATAAAACATTGAATTTTTTAAGTTAAACCATTCGGTCGTTTTATCAGACTGCATAGTGGCCAAACTACAAAAATATTGACAATACTTTGAACTTGCTTTCAAAGTATAATCATAATGACTTAGCGAACTATTATAATTCGCCACGCAATATTCAACTATTTACCAAGAATTAGAAAGAATTATAACTTAATTTAATCTGAGTTTTATTCATTGTCGGTTTATCTATTACGGTAATAAAACTAACGGTAATTTAACTTTTTCAGTGATCTATAGACTACGTGGATTGCAGATTTCTTGTTTTATACTCCGATTAACTATATAGGGGGCCAAATAAGCTTGCATTTTGGTACTAAATCTTATAAATTATTCGATAGTTATGGACCGACTCAGTCTAAACTAATTTTAATTGGCAGTTTTTACAAAAGTCACTGTTAAACGTGTCATTAACGTGAATACGAGGTCTACATGGAAAACATTATCATCCTGCATGGTTAGTATGATGAACACACTTAAAATTCTACCACAAATAAAAACGAAACACATCGTTGAGCGGCGATAAAAATGAACAAAACATTGACTATTGAGATAAATAGTTACTTATGCTAGACATAAATGGCGCAAAACCAACCGTCTCTAATATTTAATTGGATGACTAAATACAGATTTATCAATTTCAACTATATTTTAAATCGGTTATTGAAAAATTGGAACTCAACAACAATTCTTTGGAAATTTAGTAAATTTCCAACTAAATTATACTGTGAGCTGCACAGTATAAGTGAATTTTCATTTGCTCAAATCATTGTACGTTGTAAAATAAGGGAACTCCCCAAACTTCCTATATTTTCTCAATCTGAGGTATGAGGGTCGATTTCCTGTATAGAAACACAATGTCACTTTGATGGATACCTGAAGCGTCTGATTAATTGTATTCTTGTCAAATTTGAAAGAAATAAGAGTGTGTAACGAAGTCCCGGTTTTAAAATCCTGGTTTTCAAAATGCCGGTTTTCTATAAAATGAAAATCCCGATTTTTAGGAAATTCCGGTTTGAATTTTTAAAACTTTACATGTAGAAAGATGGGACTCTTAAATGTCTTTTTGACGAAATTCAAAAATGAGTTTGCGATAATGTTCTAGAAAATGGCTAATAAGAATGGAATTTGGTAATTTCTTAACAGATTGATAAAGTTCTGAAATATGGCCATCTGTACGGAGCTAGGCCATTTTTTAACCGATTTAGTTGAAATTCGACATGTGGGTGCTAAATGGGATTCAAAAAATGCGTTTTTGATAAAGTTCTGATAAAGTTTAGGAATGAAACCCGACCATTTCTTAACCGGTTATGTAGAAAATTGACATGTGGGATTTAATTGGGATTTTAAAACGATGTTTGATAAAGTGCTGGAATATTGTCATAGTGGGATGGAACTAGGCCATTTCGTAATCGATTCGAACTTAAACGATTTTTATATCGATCGCGTGCCGTGAGAATTATCAAGGCCGTCAGCCTCTACAATTATTACATTTCAAAATGTTGCATTAACAAAATATTTTGTTTTTATTAATCTTGCAACTACAAAATTAAGGAAAGAATTACGCATGGCACTATTGTTATAATTTGATAAAAAGTCCCATTTTTTCAGTTCTTTTCGATTCTGGCTCCGATAAAATAACACCGACTTCACGAAACCGACCCACGCCTCTAACTACGCAGCCTTCAGTTTTAAAAAAAAATTATTATTAAATGTTGCGATATCAGTTCGAAATCACGGAGCTCTATAATCGTGGTAGTAGCGTGGTTGAATGAAAAGGTTAAAGTATGAAGTTCCAATCCTTTTGCAAATTTCATAAATTGTATGAGTACACTATTTAATCAATTTTGAATTTATAATATTCAATTTTATAAATTTAAACGAAATGTATTTTATAAAATTGTAAATCATTTTCAAATATTATCAAATTAAAGCAAAATTTATTTGTTTGTTTACAACACTTGACAGATTTTTCATGACATTTGAAGAGGTAAATTTTACATAATATTCAATGGCCATTATCGGCCAATTCCAGATACGGTAATTTGGGTTTAGTTAATGCAGGATCTAGTTCATTACATTACCTTTAATGAATTCTAAACAAATTGATAGATATTTTGGGAAGACTTTAAGCAATTTTGCTTTATATTTGGATATGTAAATTTTATAAAATGTGAATGGCCATAATCAACCATTCCCAGAGATAGTGATTCAGGTTTAGTTATTGGTGTAGGGCTCATACACAATTGTGCTACCTTTACGGAACTCAACAAATTTATAAATATTTTAAACAGATCCATAGTTATATCCATTTTTCTTGATACTTGAAGAGACACATTTTACTCAATGTTGAATGGCCTTTATCGGCCATTCACTAACAGAAAGACTCAGATTTGGTTGATGCACGATATGGATTATTATGTGACCTTTTTGGAACACTAAACAAATATAGGTATTTTGAACAGATTTTGAGCTACAAGAAATTCTCCTTGAAACTTAAGAGGTAAAGTTTACTGAATGATGAATTTCTGTACAAATTGTTCCGCATTAATTTTATAAGTAAAAAAAAATTAATTTTTAATAATTTTTTAGTTTAATTCAAATCGTGAAATTATCACTTCAACTTTCTATTAGAACCTTAATTTATCTTATTAGGTTTTGGTTTAACAGTGTCGCACTCATACATTGATTAAGACATTGAAGACGTGGAGTAATCCACTGTTCAAGCTTTAGTCCATTGAAGTCCGAAACTATTCGTTAGTCGCATTGGTAGGTTAATCACAAACTACGTAAACCTTCCTTTATCATGGATGTTATCCACCTATTTGGATAACAAATAGTTTCTGAGTTAAATCAACAATATCTCGAATACTAAACAAACAAAAATTTGCAAACTATTACATGATGTAGCTCACTTGTCCGAACAAAAACAGTTTTTTCATCGAAAATAGTGATGGTAAAACATCCTAGCTGCCCGGTTTACATTTAATTAGTTGCCATAGAATAAATTTAACAAAATAATTTTTTTTCAGTGAATCTTTTAACACTGAACTGAACTGTTAAATTAATTTATGCGTGAAATCAATGTCAGTTCAGTGGACAAAATAGTTATAGTCTACTTCATATTTCTTTAGTTTGACCAAATTTCAGCAAGAAGATATCAGCAATATACAGGGTGAGCCATGTATTGGTTTGTTTTTATTCAGACCTTATGACAACATTTTTTGAATGATTTGCTTGAAATTTAAAACCAAGTCAGTCTGACATTCCGCATCACAAAACAATAATATTTTTGCTTGACGAGCTCTTTGAAATATAGAACACTTATTTTCAAAGTCCGTGAACCATACAAATTTTGAAAGGGTCGTGGAAGAACACCAAGCAGACCCGCTCTAGTGGAATTGGCGCAGAAAGTTCGTTAGAAATTCTTACTTTTAAATGCCTATCGTTTATGCATACTGTTTATGCCTAACTAAAATTTGCTTGCCCAAAATTTCAACTAACTAAATTAAAAGTTAGGTTTCTCCAGTCGTTTATAGATTGCACAATAAAATTTTGTCTAATTTATAATATCGATATCGGTTGTTAAATTTTGGCTGGGATGTTCTAACATCCCCGTTTTCTGATATTTTATCAAAGTCTACGTCTCTTTCTGCTAGAATTAATTTGACTTCTGTTTCGTTTATCAAATATTTCTTCTCTATTGCTTGCACAACTTACTAGAATATATTTAAACAATATCTAATTTTTTATAATGACCAAACATTTTACCGGACAATAGGTGCAGTGGTTAAAGCTAGGGCACTTGGAAGCAAATTTTCGTCATCGATTACGATCGGTGATGTTATAAACCCAACTAAGATTCTCTGTAGAGTGCAAAATTCAGTGCCAACCCACCGTTCATGTAAATACACAGGTTGCCATGGAGCTTGCAGTCTACTGGTGGTAACCATGTTAAAGTTAGCCGAAATTTGCCAGCCGAAAGATAATGCAGATATTGTCTTGACTATTTCATCCGAAAGTTAAACTCTCTTTATACCCTCGCTTGTATCGATGTTGAAATTCCTATAAACTAGAATAATTTCCCCTTCACCCAAATGATATAACCCGATCCTTAAATCGAATTCATGACTGATTTTTGCTCTGTATTGAAGACACTATCTGCATTATCTTTCGGCTGGAAACTTTCGGCTAACTTTAACAGTATCTGGTGGTATACGGTAAAAGGTGTGAACTCTATTGCTAACACAACCTACTAGAATATATGTGAACAATATCTATTTCATTTATTTTCGTTGTATAATCGAAAATAAACTATTTGGTGATAGAAACTCAGTATAAACACCACAATAGCTATGTTTTTGACACTCGATCTGATCCAGTTCAGTTCATATTTCATGAAACAACACAAAGGCGCTTGCTGGATTTAAATTATAAATTTTTGATCCAAAATAAAATTTGGATCATGTTTTCCATATAAAATTTGAACTGATACGGATCAATGAGCGTCAAGAAACACGGCAAATGTTGCAATCTAGCAGGCTAGTAAATCATATAAAAATTGAAACAGAAACAAATTTTATTTTACAGAAACGAGCAATAAACTTTGATAAATTATCGAAAGGGGTAATGTTAGAACACCTCATCCCTGAACGTTGCTTTCAGTTTAGAAAAAAGTGTCAGGCACATTTTGGTATATTAATATTTGTGACATCTTCCAATAACTGGTATGAACTAACCATCAATTTAGCTTGTCGGAAATTTAGAAAAAAAAAATTGTTGTCAGGCATACAGTAAAAGTCAAAAATTAACTTTTAATGTTGCGGACAATTACGCGGACAATTTGAACTAATTTCAGACTAACTAAATAAATAGTTAATTCATACCAGTTATTGATAGATGGCTCTAATATTCATAAACCAAAATGATCCTGATATTTAAATAATTAGTTATTATTTACTTAAGCAACTTTAATAAAATATCACTGTCGGTGTGTAGTGTGCAATATATGAACAACTGGTATGAACATGCCATCAATTTTTAGAAATTTATACTAATGCTGTATGCCTCAAGGCAATATTTTCTGATAAATACATGGCATTTCTGTGATGATTAGTTTTGCTATTACACACCAGCTTTTTTAATTTAAGGGGTAACCATACAAAAATTAAAAAAAATTATAAACGTAACTTTAAAAAAATTATGTTTGCGTTAAATGCCGTTTCTGTGCTTTCGCCCATGGAAAAATTAATTTAAATTAAAAAATTTAACGAAGCTTCGATAAATATGAATTGTCACTTAATAAAAATTATTGGAGCGAAATTTTGCGTACAAACGTAAAAAAAATTAAAATTTGTATCGTGCTGCCTAAAAAACCAACAACAAATAATAAACAGCTGTCACTATACCAAATAGTTGTCATTCAATATTCTACAATATTTACGGCATACTCATTACGTCTAGTATGGCTGGAATGTCATTAAAAATTAGTGTCGTCAAAATGTTTAATTTTTTTTTAATTTTATAATTTTTTTATGGTTGGCCCTTTATACTGCTCGCGAGGTTGCTTTTCGGTTTAGTTGTCAAATCGAGTAGCTATACGGAAACGTAAATAAAAAAGACTCAAATAAATTTTTTGGAAAAATGTCAAAAAGAAAATATGCCGATAGATGTAAGTATAAAGTAGTTACATTGTGGATTTTGTTTAAAAAGTATAAATTAATGTAATGTTGCACGATATTTTGAGTTATCTATTCTCATTATGTGTTTTTGATTATCATATAGTGAATTACTTATACGAGTTCCGAAGATACATAAAAAAATCAAAGAAGCACGAATTAAATTAGAGAGCCTTTTCATAAGAAAATTTATTGATATGAGGACTAGTTGGGAGTAAGTGAAACACCATTTCACAGTGGGCGTTGTATTTTATGACTCGCATATTTTGTATGACCATTGGTGAAGGAGCTGTAATAAACGAACCGTGGAACAAACTAAGAAAAAAATGGTCTAATATAATCACGAAGTATAAAGTATGTATTAATTATACATATTATGGGGTTGTATGCCTAAAACCAAATTTTTTTCAATTAGTCAATAATTGAGCAACCAACTGGAGCTAGTACCGAAGATGATGGTTCATCTGCATTGACCTGGCCCTATTTGAAGGCAGCGCATCTGAATAAATTGCGCTGCCATACTTAGAGGATACTCGCATCAACAACGTGTACCGGGTACGTGTATCTCGTTTGAATAGAACTGAGGGAACGATGAGGACAGCAGCCAAACTATTTATTAAATATATGGCGATCAAACATAACGTTGTTGACAGTAGTGAAGAGGAGGGCTAATTAAATGTAAATGTAATGAATATTAAAATTATTAGTTTAATAAATAAATGATGAAATTAAAATATTTTGAATTGTTAAAAATGTTTTTAAATTTATTTATGTATTTGGTTTTACACAATATGTAGGTATGTATATTAAATTTGAACCCATAATGTGTTCCGAAATGTTAATGCAGCTGTTGTCTGAATTATTGATATTTGTATCTAAAGAAGCATTATCAATCACACCTGATTGAAATTCTGCCGAAACGTCTAAATCTACGCCATCATCTTAAACTCGAAATGTCAATGCAGCTGTCGTCTGAATTATTGATATTTTTATCTAAAAAACATTATCAATCTCACCTGATTGAAATTCTGCCGAAACGTCTAAATCAACGCCATCATCTTGACATATAATGTGCATAACATAGCCACCACAGTTTTTATACAATTTAGTATTTTTATTTCCAAACTTTTCTGGAAGATACATCCCCATCTGGTCTTCATGTGACCAAATGATTTTTTGATGACGCCATGCACTGATCCGGGAAATCCTGCAACTATATTTGTGAATTTCCTTAAACTATCACAAACTGTCATGACATATAAACTATAGTCCAGTTTCCGGTTTAACTATTGGTGATGTATGGCTTAGGTTTTAGCCCGCAAATAAAGTGGTGTCCAATCTGTTCAAACACTTCAAGGTTTTGGTAGTTTGATTATTTTTTTGAAACTGCAACATAAATCGAGCAACTTATGTACCATTGTCCGAACGGAATTGCCGCTTTCTTTCATTTTTTTTATCAATTTAAAATAGTTAGATATTATAAATAATATAAGTTTTATTTTTGAATTGACGTTGAACAAATTTTTCTTATAATGTGTGACGTCTGTTTTGAAAATTCGACAATTTAGAGAAATGAATAGCCATAAGCATTACAGCTTGTGTAGTTGAAACTAAAGTGATATCTATGAATGACTGACAAACAGTATAAGTTACTCGTACTTCCATTATTTAAAATTTAAAACAATCACTACTAACGTTAATTACAAGTAGATGTCAACGTTGTCAATGAGTTGTCGATTTTGTTTACGAGCAATCGACGGTGTCTACGAGAAATCAACGCTGTCGACGAGTTATCGACAGCCAACACATATAGTCGGTTGTGAGCGCCAATTAATGTATAAAATGTACCAGGTGTATTGGAATATAGAGATCATAAATGATCTTAGCAAGTTCGATAAAGTTATATAGTTTAACTCATTGCTACTCAAAAGATGGACAACATGAAACAGGAGCTTCAAACTTTTGGTTATCGTATCTTACGACCTCTTGTTACAGATCGAATTATATGGAAAGCATTGTTGATGCGGCCAAAATAAGAAAAAAGTTTTTAACGCCATTTTGCATAAGGAAATTAATTCGAGTATAATACGTTTCAAACTGGATCACAGTCTTATGACATTTACTAGCAACGTGATGGAATATCATTGAATTTATCATTAAATTATTTTACTTATACTATTATGTGTTATAATATCCATTATAATTAACTTGACTGAATGTGTGTAATTCTATAATATATTTATGTACTTGACATAAAGCTTAAACAAAGTTTGCTCTTCAAAAAGTTTAACAAATTTTAAATTTTATGTTCCTGAACAAAGTTAACATATTAAAAGATTAAAACAAAACAAAAGTGCTTTACATAGGTGTATAGCTCTTTTTTAGATTGTATTAATTATTTTTTGTTTAACTTATTAATAAAATTAATTTTTATGTTTCTAAATCAACGAAACTTCAAAATTTAATTTGCATAAAATTATTATGTTAATTCACATTCAAAAAAGCCAAGTAAAAAAAAATACGGCAATGATTTGAAAATAACGAAAAATAATTATGAAGCACAAAGAACATTAAAAAATGGTAAAACAAAAAATGGGGAAAATCACATAGGAAAAACTTGGATAAAAAATTGTTTTATTTGTGTTACGATATACATATATGCATAGCGGAAAATGAAGCGTTAAAGTGTGAAATGTATAAAGCTTGAATTGTCTACTCAGCTCGCGCTGTACCATGTTTTACGATATTATATACTCGTATTATGATACAAGGCGCAGAAGGAAAAACGAGAAAACTAAAGAAAGTATAATTTTCCGTAAAATATGTAATTCCATCCATGTACGCCGTATTCATAGATTCTTTTATATTGTCTTGTATATAATTTTACAACGCTAAGAAAATTATGAAGAACATTTTCTTCTTCCATTTTTATGTTAATAAGAATTGAGATCATTAAAGTTTTTTTTTTTTGTTATCTATTTTATGCTTTTCCTTCCCCGTTTTCTTTTTTCCTGTTTTGTTTCAAATGTGTATGTAAATTATAACATTATATATTGTGATGAACATTATGGAGATCTTTATATAAATAAAATAATGTAGATTCAACATCTGACACGTTGTATAGAAGAATACAATAAAAACCATACATCCTGGCAACTTTAAACTTGTTCTTAACAAGGATTTTTTTTAATCATAAAACGACTTGGAAAATTTGTAAGAAATCCACCGTTGAACTTGCCAAATGTCACCGTAATACTTTATGGATACCTTGGCACAAATTTCGGCTTATCAGTGTATAAGCAAAAAAAAAGAAGATTATTTTAATGCTTGATACTCGTAGCGCAAAAATATTCTAATTTATTGAGTTTTGATGATTCGCGGTATTTTAAAAAAGATTTACACAAATATTTCATAAAACAATCTTTAAATTCTTGATTAACTAGACCATTAGTGAAAAACAAAACAAGCAACAAATGACGCATTTTTAAATATTCACAATGGACCAGCAGTAAATATGCCAACAAGATATGACAAAACGAGATATGGTACAAAACGCGATATTTCAAAATGCGATATTTCAAAACGCGATATGGTACAAAACGCGATATGGTACAAAACGCGATATTTTAAAACGCAATATTTCAAAACGCGTTAAGGTACAAAACGCGATATGGTACAAAACGCGATATTTCAAAATGTGATATTTCAAAACGCGATATGGTACAGAAGAATGTGCATTGCGAAGCGACAGAAGCGCAGCGACCTGCCTGATATCACCCGGTCCTATACTCCCGCTTTTACCGATTTTTAAATTCCTATAAACTGAAATTTTTTCCAGGGAGCGGAGCGCAGCGACCCGCCTGATATAACAACGGGCTGTACTCCCGTTTCTTTCGATTTTTAAATTTGTATAAACTAAAGATTTTTTTCCTAACTGAGGAGCGAAGTGCTTACCTGATATAACCCGATCCTAAACTCCTGCTAATATCGGTTTTTAAATTCCTATCAACTGAAATTTTTTCTAACTAAGGAGCGAAGCAACTGGAGCGCAGCCACCCACCTGGTATAATCCGTTGCTGTACTCCCGAACTGCTGAAGTTTTTCTTCAGATGATTTTTTGAATTAATAAAGAATAAAGTGAATTTGGCCAAAGATGCTTCCATGTGTAGGGCCATACCGCCAATCACAACATCCAGAGTGTCTTGCATTTTTTTTTCGCTAACTCCAGATACTATCTCAAGTTAAAAACACTAAATTCCACACTTGGCAACCATTGTTCCGATGATTTTTTGATTTAATTAGGAATTAAGTGAATTTGGGCAAAGATGCTTCCACGTGTAGGGCCATACCGCCAATCACAACATCCAGATTGTCTTGAATTTTTTTTCGCTAACTCCAGATACTATCTCAAGTTAAAAGCACTTAATTCCACACTTGAAAACCATTGTTCCGATGATTTTTTGAATTAAAATACTTTTAACAATTTTTTTTATATAGTATAGTATAATAGTATAATAATATAATAATAATATAATATAATAGTATAATATAAACTTATTTTTGTAGTTCTTTGATTCTCAATATTTATTGTTTATTTTTAATGCATAATTTTCTTTAAACCACGTGTTTCGCATTTCAAACTGTTTTTTTCTTTTCCAGCTACATTTTTTGATAAAAAGTGTAGCTACACTTTTTGAGTCTACACTTTTCGTTAAAAAGTGTAACTACACTTTTTATTAACGTTAAATACTTCACATCGGTGATAGTAATCACCTGCCACTAAAAAATAATTCTCTACCCAAAATTGAAATTCGCTCAAATGCGTTGACAATTGTTCTGATTATTGCATGAAAAAAAATTCCGTTAAATTATCTATCACCCTGAGAATTTTGGTTAAAATCGAGTAAAAAATAAACAAGCTATGCAGTAAATTTAAAATCGCTTAAGCGGTTTTTAGTCTTATTGTATTTAAAAAAATTGCTTATGTGACAAAAAATAATATTCCAAATGTGCGAACAAAAATCTGAAGTTTATAAAGTGCATTTGAGCGGTTCGTCAGTGTAGTATTCTTTCTTATTAAAATCATTTTGTTGTAATTTTAAATTCACCTAAAGGCGGTTAAGCAATTTTCGAAAATGTTGACTTTGTTCATCGTTTGATTGCAAAAGTGTTTTAAGCGATATTTTTGTTTTAAAAATTGAATTTAATTGTGTTTGTGTTTTTCTTAAAATCAACTTAGTGTTTCATTTGTTTATTGGAGTGTAAAAACTTGATCTTAGGTGATTATATCGTATGTGAAAATTTCATATCCGTAACTTGAAATATTTTAAATTTTTTGAAAAGTGAAAAACGAAGTCGCCCAGGAGTCTTAAAATGCTTTAAATGGCTTTAAAAACCTCTGAGCAGAATATTTCAGAGAAAAAAAATTATATGTTGATGAAGGTAAGTGTGATTGGTGTAGAAAGATAGGGTTCATACGGTTTTTTATTATTACTATTGTTGATATCTAACATTTTCAGTCACACCACTCAATCAAAATAACGAATAACCTGCAGAAACAACCTGTAACGCCATCCAGAGAACGAAGAATTATTGGACAACTCGCAAAAATTATTAAATGAAATGAAAACTGATCAACCTTTACTGCAGAAAATGAATGAAATGAATCACATTCGCACTCTGATTTGAACCGAATTTAAAGTCGCTTGTTGAAGCAAAAAAGAAGGCGACCTGGATCTACAACAAATGACAAAAGAAATGGAGGACAATATAACTGCTTCATCGACCGACCCACAAATAAATAACGTAAACTTCTTATGAATTGAACTGTACGTATACGAATTTCTCATGAGTCATGAGTGAAATTAAGGCCAAAATTCACACCCCGGAAATATATAAAAACAAAAACACCCACTGTTTACTTAGCAACAAAATCAACACAAAAAGCAATAAAATTTACAAACTATTATCAGAGCCTCCTAAATATAAGAGCCATAACATTCCGCCATTTTTTTCATGAGCTTTCCATAGAAGGGAAGCTTTTTGTTCTTTTTCATACCAATCAGTGTATTTTAATATTTTTTTAGAAGATTTTTTGTATATAAAAACATTAATGCTCCGTTTAAATTTTTAATTTGAATAGTTAGTTCAATATTCAGGAAAAGCATATTTTAAAATTGAGTCATATTATGTCGAATTAACGCAAAAATATTTAAATTAGTCTACCACACAATTTTTTTTTTTATTGTAGAAATAAGAATTTGTTTATATGTGTATGTAAGAAATTAGTATAGAGTGTTCCATCAAAAATTTCAGCATTTCTTTCCCAAAACAAACGTTGGTTAAAAAATGCTTTTTGAGTAGCTATGTAATATGGGGTTTATTGTGCTCTGGATATTACAACATTGTTGATGAACAAACCTTGAAAACTGTTTTTTTGTTATTTGTTAAAAATTTCATCGCAACAAATTCGCAGGCTATACTGTTTCTTCCTGTAGTATAAACAAACCGGAGCTTCATAAAATAAAAACATTGTATTATAGAGCTTTTCGCAATTAATAAACCAATCAAAAGATGTCGCTAAGTATAAATTAAAGCTAAATATTAAAACCTAAACGTTTGTTAACTAAAATTTAACAATTTATTATGTATACTGCCTGGTTCAATAGATTATTGAGATCCCCTGGAACTGAAAATAACCGAATACGAGCGAATTGAAATAAGAAAACAAAAAATTTGGAAAAAATGTGACATTTTTCTGTTATTGTTTTTCAGCGCGCAGCAACTACGATGATAAATATTTTGCGATGAAAAGCTTTATTGCCAACCGTTTTATAAATAAAAATTATAATTGTTTTGAGTTTTATTAATTATGTTAAATTATTATATTAAAGATTTCGCGCTTAACTTACAATAATAATGGTTTATATTCGTAAATAGTTATTTAATTATTTTACGCTTTTCTGTAATTTCAAGTAAATTTATTACAGAGACATCTGTAAACGGATTTTCAAATTACAGAAAGCTCGGTTGTGCAATCGGATAAAATTGAAGTTTTTTACGTTTTGTTCTGTTTTGTAATAATATTTAATTAAGAAAACCATGACAACGTTGATTTTTTGTATACAAAAATAATAATAGATTTTGATGTAAAAATTTTACTATATGAATGTTTCTACATGGTGATTCATAAAATTTCGTTTCAGCTCACGTTTTCTCTTTAATTTTGTTATAAATGTGGAATATTAAGATTGCTATTAAGAGCATCGTTCAACTCAAAAATTCTGATGTGCATGTGACCAGAATTTACCAAATAAGTTAAATTTTTATAAAACTAAATTTTAAATTGGATGTAAGAGGAATCCGCGGCAGCACCCTATATTATCTTACTTTATAAACCTACACAACTAAACGAAAAGCTCATTTTTATAGAAAATTAATAAATTTATGCTCCGCTTTAGTTTAAATTTACCAAATAAATACTACATTATGATGGCTGATTTTCAAATATGTGTTCTTTGAATAGTTTATTAAAAATATAAAATTAAAATTTAGATGAGTTGTTTAATTTTTTATTCATAAATTCATGTTCAAAAGTTTTCCAATTACCACGGTTTCTTATAGTAATTCAATAAAAGCTTCCCCTCTACTGAAAGCTCTCCTTTTAATATAACGGCTCTTCAAAATCATAGATGGCTCTGCTATTATTCATAACTTAAAAACAAAAGAGGTACCAAACAGCAGCGCCTAGCTACAGTATATAAAGAGCTTCAAAATAAATTATGTAACAGTAGCAAAAAATAAACCGAAAAAGAGATTATTTTCGAAATCTATTTCTAGGTTGGCCCATTGTGATAGTACGCATTCACGCCACATCATTAACCCATTCACCTATTCACTTATTCACGTACTCACACAACCACCACCTGCACATTGCAAGCTCCATGTCAACCTGCATGGACGGTGGGTCGGCGCTGTATTCTACACTCCATCAGAGGGTCTTAGTTGTGTTTATTAACATCACCGATTGTAGTCGATGATGAAAAGTCGATTTGCATCTAGCCTCTGATGGGATTCAAACCCAATAACCTCCCGGTCCAAGTACCGAAGCTTTAACCACTGCACCACTTGTCCGGTATCTATTTCTAAAAAAGTTAAAAATTTGGTACACTAAGTAAGAACTAAAAACTGTAATATAAAATTAAAAATAAACAGTTTTTCATTTAAATAAATAAAGTGACAAAAGAACACAAAAATAAAGTGAAAATCCGCTTGTAAAATATGATGAAATAAATAATATGGATAGGTGTTTTAAACTCAAGTGATTTTGTTATATGTCTGGAAAATTTACAATTATGATCAATCGCCCAAAATAAGTGATGAAACCGCTGATTTATATCGACTATACTTTTCACAAAATGTTATTAGTGGTGTAAACTGAACGCCGTCTTTTGTTAGTACAACATGCATTTTCCATCTGCATAGATGGCAAAACACTGGAGCCGCAATGCCATTTGGTGTCACGATGATATGGATCGATCCACAAGGACATGATGCAGTTCAATGTTATGGGTGCATGAATTATATTCTTGGTACAAACAGAAACAAAATTGGTTTTTTGACATACACAGCAACGACAAATACTCAGCTGCCGCTGCCTCATTCAGATAAAATATCTGTTCCGGAAAGATCAAACACAACTGAGGAATATTTACCAACAAAATTTGAATCAGGTGAAACTGTAGAAACATATGCATCAATATTTCAACCTTCAAATGTCACTGCGCCATGAAATCACATTGAAATCTCACAAAATCGTTTGGATATTATGGTACGATGCCTGAAACTATCACAGCGGCAAGCCATTCTTTTGTCAAAGGATTTAAAACAAGTGAACATTTTGGCTGCAAATGTTCGGATATATGGAGCTATAAATCGTCTTCGTCATTTTACCGTTTTTTTTTCCAAATCATTTGAGAATAATTCACTCGCTTTTTGCAGTGATATCCGAGGTTAGGTATTCAAAATGCAGATAATTCCGAAAATTGGCGATTGTTTATCGAATCCTCTAAAAGCAGCTTGAACGCAGTTCTCCTTCACGTTACGTTACGGAAAGAATTCCATTCCAATTGCACTCAGCACAAACACAAAGGAAACCTATGCATCAATGAAAAAAATCATTGATTTGATTAAATACAATGATCATCAATGAAAAGTTTTTGCAGATTTGAAAGTGATAGCTCTTTTAAGTGGTTTGCAATTGGGTTACACTAAAAACATGTGTTTTATATACTTATGGGATACACGTTTTAAAGGCAACCAATACAACGAACGGAACTGAGCTTTACGTGAGAATATTAGATTGCGATACTACAGCATCGTTGAGGCTCCACTTGTGCCAATTAAACAATATTGCTACGACCACTTCATATCAAGCTGGGAGTAGTTAAACATTTTATAAAAGCGCTGAATCCAGATGAAAATGCGTTCGTCGAATTGCGTCGCGTTTTTCCATGGTTAAAAGGAATGAAAATAAAAGAAGGTTGGTGTTTACAACTATTCGAATGTAAGTTTTGCTCAAATGAAATTTCATCTGGCATCTTGTTTTTTATTACAGGAATACTTAATGGACCAGATATTCGTCGTCTGATGAAAGCTGATGCATTTGAAAATGCTCTCAGTGAACGAGAGCTTGTGGCATGCAAATGTGTAAAAGTCGTTATTAAGAATGTTATTTTGAAAATATGATGACCGCTTTTAATAATATAAATGTTAGAATGTCATTGAAAATACATTTTTTGCATTGTCATGTGGAAAAATTCGCCGAACAATCCCAGCCGAATCCGATGAGCCGAACGCTTTCACCAAGTGATGAACATTTCTCGAACATTAGTACAGCGGCAAAAAGCTAGATGCACTCTTGCGTGACATTTGTTGGAATTTGCAAAAGGAAGAAGAACCCGAAGACGACACGAACGAATCAGAAAATTAAAATTAAAAGTTAAGAAAAATGTTAATTTTTTAGGAAAAAAATTGAGAAAAATCACAATAAAATCAACTGAATCAATTTAATTTTCTTTTAAATAGTTTCTATTGTAATTTGTCAAAAAACGTGTTTTTCGTCGAAATGAAAAGCAATAAAAAAAATAACACAAAAATGTGAATGTAGATGTCGTTTTTCGGCCTTGATATGTTCGGCAAAATTGTTAGTCTTGGCTTGCGCAACAACTTTGATGAAAAAAGCATAACGAAAACCTCAATGGTTCAGGAGCTATCAACGTGTGTATAATGAATATTTTGAGAAGTTGTTGACTCAGAGCCAAAACATGTTGAAAGCGATATTTTAAAAATTGGGAATAACTTTGAAATAGGACTAGCACTATTGAATTCAGCGTACTCGAAATAGGTTAACCCTCTGGATGCCCAGCTTGTCACAAAAAAAAATTGCGATTCAAGCACAGTATTATTAGTAAATGCACTGTTAAAAAGTAAGTTCTTATAAGAATTTTGGGTGAAAACTAGAAAATTAACGCAAAACATGTATTTTAAATTGTTGAAAATATCACGGAAAATTCTCATTTTTTAGTTTTACAGAAGGTAATATTTCAATATCTCTAATTAATGCCGGGAATAGAAAATTTGTGTACAAAGCCGCACTATGTGAAAATTAGACATAAGACGATATCCAGAAAATAGATAAGACAATCACGTGAGCTAGAGGACATTTTTATAAAAATGGGATACTTCTGAATTTTGTTATGGTAAATTAAGTCAATACGTATACGGTATGGGTAAACTAAATTTAAATATATTATTAAAACCGATGGTTGGTCGGAAAATATCTGTCAAGTAACACAATAAAATGAATCAAGTTTCCAAATTGAAATTTGGGACATCCTTATTAGTTGTGGTAAATGAAGAAGATTTTATTTGTTTGAATAAAATTTGTTTTGATTAATTCTAGAAATCTTACGGGTTGTTAGGTCCACATGAGCAAATGAGCCATTTCCAAAAGATAGGAAGTGGTACCCTTTTTCATACTTGTGACTGTAATTATCTTATTGGTTAACATGAATAGTTTTATTAAGGATAATTACAGGATATCGTAGAGTTTGTCGGAAAATTCCACTACGTGGAAATGAATCAGGAGCCAATTCCAAAACGAACGGATATGTATGATTTATTTAACGTTCTCACAAATCGATTTTATTGGTTTGAGTAGTAAACATAAATAAAAAGGCCAGAAACCATTTCATAAAGAAGAGAGTTCTTATTTGTTTGTGTAAACCTAATATTTGTGTGTGTAAGGCTAATATTTTTTAATAATGAAAATTTTCGAAAAATTTAACGATATCCAGAATTTATTTAAACTAAATCCACTCAAATCCATTAAATTGATTTGATTGAAAAATGATACTTTGATTCCCCTCATATGGAAATAGCTCCTGCCTCATTTGATTGAGTCAAACTAAAGCTAACATGTGTACGTACTGGACTTTTCCGACAAATTCTACGATATCCAGAATTTATCTAACCTAAAACTACTCAAACAAATAAAATTGAAATGGCAATATTATTGATTTAACACAACCACCGGTGCTTGGATTTTCTAAAAACTCTACATACATTCTCAAAATAGCCATAACTGAAAAATAATATTGAAATTAATAACAAAGAAATATTAGTCTTGTACATGCAGCAGAGCTTCTCTAACTATTAGTTCTAAGCTATTATATTACTTAACAAGGGTGTTTTTGCAAGTTATACACATTCTTCCAACTTGGCAGTTACAAATTGTATTGATTTGATAAGTTTTGTTGTATCGGATAAACGAGTATGGCAAACCAAATTTTCTAAATATTTAATTTTTTTTGTTTATTTTTCATAACTACTAGACTGAGAGCAAATAAATTCTAGAAAACAATAAATATTTTTTTTCTGTTTTCATTCTACTAATATATCAAAGCATACAGCATCATTCAAGAATATTCATTTCTAAAAGCTTCCGAAATTACATTTAATAAAATGTTACTTAGAAATAAAGGTTAGCTTCCTTGTATTTTCCTCTAGACAAACCATCCCCGCAAAACAATTTATTAATAAATAAAATGTGGTTTTCTTGTAAAACAAACACAAACAAACATCCACACATACAAATAAATCAAATATATAAAAGAAAATTCACAAATTTTTGTATTACAACAGAACAAAGTTTTTATATTCAACATTTTTATTTATTTGTTATTACAACAACAAGACAACAAAGCATTTTCAATTTGAAACTTTTAGTTTTTTTTTTGTTCTCAACAAAACATCGCTAGAGCTATATAATTTGTAAGTGTATTTTGTTGCTTCTATTTTTGATTGATTTTATTTTATATTTTTAATCAAATGGGAAATCGATCAGAACAAAAACATAACTAAAGCGATGAAAACAAAAATCTATCAAAGTAGAATAGAAAGCTTTTTTTATAAATTTTTTGTAATGGTGAGCTTTGTTTATCGCCAGAGAGAAACACGATAACAGATTATATGATTTTGTTCTTGTTAAAATTTTTTGGAATATATAGTATATTCGAGTAGGTCATAAATATTACTACCTGCGAGCTAAATGATAGTTTTGTATAAGAATATTTAGAAATGTGGTAGTAAATTTTGCAAAAATAAAGCCATTAAGTAAACCGTAATACCTCATTACGATATAGAGATGTTATAATTACTAGTGGCTTTATTTTAATATATTTCACCACTATTTCATAGTATTAAGCATGAATTTAACCTCAAATTTGTTTCAATTGATAAAAATTAAGTTTATATATTGTGGCTAGGATTAAACTTTCTGACGCTTTTTGAAACTAGAAGATGTCTCGAAATTTTAACAAAAACAAAAAGGAAAGTTTCGTAGCTCAATTAATTTAGTTTATTTTAATGCATATAAAGTTTTAAACAAAATCTAAAATTAGGATTAAGAGATAGTAAATTTTAACATTTTGAAAGAGAAAAATTTCGGTTTGAGGGAAAATATAGATTCGAAGTAAAATTTGTTTCGTAGCGAGCAATGCAAACTTGATCAAACACTTAAAGTTATTTGGAACCTGGTGCGGCTGGTTTAGCTTAATAAGTATTCGAATTTTTCAAGCAAATTTTTGTTAAAAAATTTTTATTTGCAATAGTCAAACAATTCAAATTTATAGAAGTGTTTTTGGTTATATGTCGATATTTAAGACAAAAGATTATTTTAACTCAATGGCATGAATTTATTGCGCACAATCGATATAGAAATTTTGACATTAAAACTTTTATAGCTTAAACGGTATTGAGCCTATTTTTGATGCAATAATCAATATAACATCATCACTGCGTTTGTCAGGATACATCACTAAAATTTTCAAAATTTCTTATTTATGAATTCCTTTTTAAAAATAAATTATAAATATCTGCTAACAATGGTCATAAGAAATTAATTCTGAGTGATGGCATATTTAACTTTTAGCAGTCGATATAATCACTTGTAAAATACGACTCAAGTAAGTTGTAAGTATTTTTTTTTTTGGAATTGTAAGTTTTGTACCAGTTTTAAACCGGGGAGTATGAAACTGAAATTTTTTCAGACCGTACTTACTTGTCAGAATTGACAAAGAATTATTCTGGAGAATTTTCCTTGAACTACATATCAGTAAATTTCTAGCCATATAAAAGAAGTTGATGGCAATGAAGTGAATGCCATAACTGACTATGATTTCATTTATCATTTCATAAAATTTCATAAAATTTTGACATTGAATAAAATTACTATATTAAATTCTGGGCTGGAATATCATTGCAGTTTTACTGTTACCCGATGGAATTTTTTTATTTTCCTGGAATGAAATTCTGGGCTAACTTCACATACATTCAACGACCCAACACCTGGGGTGGGATGTTGTAACATCACTTTTTTCGATACTATCGAAATTTACATCTCTTTCATCACGAATAAAATTTAAGGTTTTTTCGTTTATCAATTGCGTTGTTTCTATTGCGATCTCTATTTGTTCGAATGAAACATTATGTCGCTTTACTCTTATTCCATCACCTACGTTTTTTATGAGTGATACTTTATCGAAAAACAAAAAAGAGATAAATAAACATTTTATTCTAGTAGCGTGCGATCGCAATATAGAAAGCAAAATTTATAAGCGAAATAGCAAGCAATTTTATTTTAGGAAAAAGAGATGTAATGTTCGATAAATATTGAAAAAAGTGATGTTACAACATGCCACCCCTGAATAACATTTTATTCGATTTTTACATTCTCTTTGAATTGATAAATTTTCACCAATGATTCATACTTGAAATCGCAGAGGATCAGTTTTTTTGTTGCTAAGAATCAGGATGTTGAAGTTTGTAGTTACCTGAAGACAAAAGAACAAAGTAGACATAGTATACAATGAGTTGTATTTCTTTCAACAAAACCGAAATTTAAGATGTAAGATGTTCACACAGTATTTGGCAATAAAAATGAAAAAAATAATTTAGATTCAATTATTTTTGACGCGTTTCACTTCCTTGCAGTAAATTTTGTACAGATCGAATTAGGTTAATGAATTTATGCAAGAAATTTAAAAAAACTGTAGAAAGAACAGATAAGACTATTTTATTCTCTTTAAAAAAATAATTTGACCAGAGATGCATCAATAAATTTAGATTATGAATAATTGTGGACCACAATAAGAATTACTCAATATATTTTCCTTTTTCCACAATTGCATCGCATTTTAAATTTCAACATGTTTCTGGTTGACATACATGCACGATATCAAAGACGATAACTTTCGAATATTAAAAATAACTAAGCTTAAATATCACGTTCATATCAAAAAGTATGGGATGTCACAAAGCTCGTACACTTAATCGACCATTTGAATAGTTCAATCAAACAGCCAAAAGAGTTTTCTTAGACAAACGTATTATTTTATAAGGTTTATATAAATCTCACTCATGTAAAGCTCTAATGCAATCAGCATCAAATTTAACTATATTAGACTTGTTATGTTTACTTCACTAGCAATATACTTGATAATATTTGGTTAATAATTATCAAGATATTTCATTTTAGGCATAAAATTATATGCCGTCATTCCCAAAAGAAATAAAAATTTATAAAAATGTGACAAACAATGTTTATTAAAAATGATAGAAAGTTGATTTAAAACGAAAACTTGAATATAACTTGATTCAAAATTCGAAAAGCATGATTTAAGTTATGCAAAGCAAAAGCGAAATCTAAAAATTTTTTATAGTGAATGACTAAAAGCAACAGTTTTCTATCTATAAAATACTATTATAATAACTCGACAAAATTTACAAAACTTTCTGGCCGTTTAATAATTTTCGAGATTAATTTTAAATTTTCTTTATTAAAATTCTTTCCAAAACTTCTCGTGTAGAACATTTTTGTTCTTTATCTAGTACAGTACTTCATCAAGCATAAGGTTATGGGTTAGTGCCTAGCCTCAATATTATACTGAGACATCCACAACTTTAAATTTTCTTTGGTTTGTCTAACAAATTCTCTTCCACAAGAACAATTTAATTTATATATTAAATTCGATTGGGAAGTTTACAGTTAGTTTCAGCCGCAAAATTTTGTGTTTCATAGGCATTTCCTAAATAAATTTCAGAAATTTTAATTTTATTGGTAGCTTTCCTAATATTGTTGTCATGTGGATTAAGGATATCCATTTTCAAATAAAACATTCGTTAAAATTTTGAAATTTGTAGAATAAAATATTTTTGGACGAAGTAATAATAAAGCGTGTTTGTAATTTTGTGAAATATTTCCTAACTTGATTCAGCTAGAAAGATGATGGCGATACGCCAATTGTTTTTGAAATAGCTGTAGAAAATTTAATATCCGATTAATAACATAGTTAATATCCAAATTTCCGAACTGTGGAAGGTAGGCTGAGATAATATCTTCCGAAAATTGATTTTTCAACTTTCTTTTGAAGAGTTGTTAATACCATTAAAATTTAAAAGTGTAACAATTTCAAAGTATTTAAATTTAAATTTTACAATGAAAAGCCTTTTAAATATAAATAAGTTTGTTTTTTAAGTCATTAAAATATTGACAATTACGACCACGATTGAATAAAAAGTATAAGGCTATCATTTTAATTTTAATTTAAACATTTCTACTATGTATAGTAAATTAATACGTTGAGAAAGCTGTTTAACTGAGCTAATGCGAAGTTTAGATTGTTCGCGCAAATTGACAACAATAACGAATTTTTGACATAATCAATAATATTTTATTGATACGAAAAAATTATGTATTAATGTAATAATTTTGAATATTTTCAATTCAATTTCTCAATGAAATTTTGTCGCATTTCACGAATTACGAATTTCTGATTCCTTCCATAAATTAACAACAACACTACTGTTGATAACAACAAAAATTTAAAATTTAAATATATCTTAAAATTTTTATTGAAATTCGTTTTGATTACAATTTATTACTTATTTATTATTTAAGTTGACAATACCCTTTGACAATACCCGAAAAAATGGGTCAAAAAAGACATTAAATCATCAACAAGCAATAAATTTTTTAGTAAGGTAAACATTATCATTATTTTCAATTAATTTTTTCAATCAAAAAAGTTTGCTTTTTCGTTCAATTGCATATTGACAACAGCAAATTGTACATAGTGATAATAAACTATTTACTTAAATGAACAATTTTTTTTATTTACATAAACTTATTTGATTAACTAAGCTTTTAAATGTCGCGTTAAACGAATTTTCGATTTTTCGCTTATTGACAACAGCAACATGTTTTTATAATCACAACAACAGTTTTTCAGTGGGTTTTCAATTTTGTATTAAGATAAAAAAAAATATTATTTCCATTTTTGTTTTTGCACTAAAGCCTTCCAAATATTATTGGAGGATCATTTGGAAACTTTCATCCCATGGAACTAATGTCCTAAGTGTGATGATAACTAAGATATTATAATTAATTTTTTTTTAAATTTAAAATCTTACATTTAAATGGTCATAACTTTTTCGCTTGTTCGACCATTTTTGGTCAAAATAAGAGGCACTATTTTGCGTCAATTACACATTTTAAGTTATTGATAAATTTTTAATAAACTTGAATTGTTAGATTTTGTTTAAAATGACCTCCTTCACTCGTTGTGCGAAGTTGCACTTCAATTAACATTTTTTCAAGTGCGGCGCTAAACTTTTTATATGAACATGGGTTAAAATATCTAAATTTTTTATGAATAATACTTCTACAGCGAAACTGGCAGAAACAATATTTCTATATTTTATTTTGTTTTAAATAAAATTACCACTTAATTTTTACCTTAGTATGTCAGGAAAAAACAATTTAAAATGAAATTGTATGAGCTTTCCCCAGTTCTTTTCCAAGGAAATTGCCAGAAAATAGGCACTGTGGAATATAATTTTTTTAAAATTCTTTATATTATTCGAATTTTTCGCCGGTTACTTTAATCATTTTTCAAAATTTGGTTGCAAGTTTTCTAATATTTGGAGTAGTTCTGAATAAGTAAAATAATAGAAAACTTGCAAACAAATTTGAAAACCTATTTAATGTAGCCCGTGAAAATTCGAATAAGAATTTTAAAGCAAATTATCCTGTTTCGGAAATTTCCACAGATTTCAAGAATAGGGGCCGAGCAACATTTTCTGCCACTTGTAGATAATATTAGTCATATGAGCGGCGAAAGAACCCTGTCTTTCTCTCTCTCTGGCACAATATCCCATCATGGGTTTTGGCCGCCTCAAATGTGGTTTCTTAATCATATTTTTATTTCGGTTAATGAGTGATTAATTCATTGAACCTAAACCAGCCGAGAAATTGTTACCTTGTCACCACCAGGAATCGAACCCAGGACGCTGGAGCAAGCATGCTGAACACTTTGCCACAGGTGCAGCGAAATAACCACTAGCTCCAAAACGAACCAAAAAATGTCGTACCCTACATATATATTCATAAATTTTAAATACAAAATATCCTATTGTAGATCCTATCGAAATGCAAGGTATAAAATAAAGCTTAGATTGATTTTTAAACATAAGTGTACTTAACATTTTAAAATTATTCAATAGATGGACGCAAAGCACTTTAAAAATAATATATTTACAGGTGACCTGAAGCAGTGTACAGAATTTAAGAATGAACACAGAACAAACAACAAGGCATATTTTGATTGAAAGCTGGAATATTTTGATTGAAAGCCGTTTATCACTTTTGTAAAATTTTAGCAGTTTTCTTAAAAAACTATAAGTTCTTATGTCGAACACATCTTTAACATCTGCAGATGTTGTACACACATATTATAATGTGTCCAAATTAAACCAATTCAAACTTATTCATTTTCTAAATGAATTGTTTATCATAAAACCACTGATGGAATTTTGAAAACATTTGTATTTATACTGTTGTACATATTTCTAGCATCACAATGTCTTCCCACCCACACATTACATACATATTTTTAGTCTTGATAACATAAATTATTTCACCAAACAAAGTTTATTTTGTTTTCCATTTTGGCAAAATATCTGTCAAAAAATATTTATAAATATTTCTGATAATAAAAAAAAAACTTTAAAAACGTATTACATTTTGTGTGTTTCTGGTGAAATATTCAAGTTGTTATAATAAATTGTGGTTTCCACATAGTATTACATATTTATGTATACGACTCATGTTTGCTATACTATGTATATAAATATAAATTTAATATTGTACGCCAATGTCATGAGGAGCAGCAACCACAGCAGCAAAATTCTATATGGTATAGAAAATTTTTAAACATTGCAAATTTGAGATAATAATATTTCCATTGTTTTCTCAGATATACACACAAAAAGTAGCTCAAAGAAAGCTTTACCCACATCCGCGATTATACAAAATAAGGTTGTGAATTATAATATTAAATCAACAAAATACAAAAATAAAAGCATTGAGGAGGAAAAAGTAAAGTTTTCCCTTATTCCCGTTGGTTGGTTTCATTTTACAAACAGAATACGAGTATGTGCACACATTTGGGTGTATATAAAATAATAATCCGTTAAACAATTGGAAAATAAAATACTATAGAAAATTGCAAATATATATAGAAAGTAAATAGGAAAAATCTGAATTTGTCAGTTGTGATTTATTAAATAATATATTATTTTCGTTTTTCCGTTTCATAATATTTTGTTTTCTTATACCTTTGCTTTGTATGTGTAAATTATTTTCATCTCCGTACTGCGTAAACAGTAAGCTTTCTTTTGGATTATATACGTATAAATAATATTTATCTCCACTACTCGCAGAAAGTAAATTAAATATTAAGATAAAATCTAAATTAAATAAATTTTAATACTTTTCATTTGCACATTAGGATTATACGGTAACTAAATAACTTAATTATTTACCTCAGGTTCAAAATTAAATTTAAATTATGTTATTTTGAGATATTTATCTGCAAAGTAAATTAAATTAAGTACAGTATACTTGTATAATTAAAAAATTATTATATTTTGTTTCTTATTATATTAATTTATCATATCAATAAATTATCTCAAAACCTAAGAATTATAATTTTATAATGTAAACCAAAAATGTCGTAATAGATTGTGTATTTTTCTATGGTTGTTAAAATATTGACGTTCATAAAGCTAGCTAAACATTACAAAATGGTATGGATAACAGCAAAAGACAGCAAAATTAAAGGTAATTTTAGGCTAATTAAAGGTTGCTAAGTATTAAGATTTATCACACTTCAAAGCTAGCAGAATCCAAATTGAAAATTGAAATTGTAATGCAAACCAAGATATATAAACATACCAATAATTTAAGGCGTATTTAAATTTTGCGGTAAAAAATTATAGGCTACAATCGTTCTTGACTAAGCTGAAGGTCGTTTAATTTAAAATTAACAGTTTGGGTTCTGTTCGGGGGTTCTGTTCGGTTCCAAAAATTGGACCGAAACCGAAATTATAACGAATATCAAGATCAATTGACAAACAAATAATTTTAGGCTCATTATGGTCTAAACAAAACCTTTGTGAATATAGACTGAAATTCCAGCCCCAAAAATAAAATAGATGCTTATGACAATAATTTTTAATTTTATTTATACCATTACGACATTTCATTATAATTATAGCTCTTCTTTATAGAATATACTATTTATATGTCAAAAACTTAATAAATACAAATTTTAAGAAATCTTTCAAATAATTTTAATAATTGTGATAAAATTTTGTATGCGCACCGCTAGTTAGGCCAACGAATAGATTCTGACTTCTGGCTGCCCATGATGTTATATATTGGCGATATTTCACACAAAAATCTTCTTCCTTGAAATGATTGACAATTTTTTACTTGCTCTCTAGTCATTAATGCGAGCTGTTCCCAGTGAGCATCTATTGCTAAAAATTCTGCCTTGGTGTCGATGTAAGACTGCGAATTCCTGTGTTCGATATTAGGCACTGGAAAAACGGCTAACAGGGTGTACTCCCGCGTAAATGATAATGGAATGGTGAGTTCTACTATAATGTTCCTTGGAGTTACTCTACTGCGTATCTTCATGCTATGATATATGTGAAGAAGATCCGGAATGCCATGCCCAGTTATGGTGATCGTTGATGGTATATGTCTTTTAATAATTTCCAGCTCTTGATCCAATTGAGCCGGGGAGAGTAATGAAGGATGCAAAATGTTCTTGTTTGCATTATGGATTACGTCAAGTAAGGCTTGTTGCGTGTCCTCCAAATTTTTCAATATTAATATCAATTCAATGCTTGAAGTTAATATTAAACGAATTTGCTTTTTTCGTATGAAGTACTCGTTCAATTGTTCTAGTTCAGCCTTTAGCATTCCATGATCATTTATCAGTTTGTTTAATGATTTCATAGTAAGAATTGAGTTGTGCTTTATTAGCTTAACTGTGTTGTCTATTATTGTGGTAGGATTCCTTATCAGTGCCTCTAATTGATGCTGATCATCAGCATCTCGTTTGGGTCTGCGCACTTCCTTGTTGCTGGCTAATAATAATTCATTATCTGCTTCCAAATTATTGAACTGCCATTGAATTTGTTGAAGAATTAATTCGCAATTTATTTCGACAACGTCTATGCAGGACTTCTTCAGTTGACTTTGCGCGGTCTTAAATGCTTCAATTTCCTCCCAGTAATTACTCATATTATAATAGATTATTAGTGACCATTTCATGGCTACTACCTCGAGTCTGACTATTGATTCAAAGTGTATGCCTGTAGAATGGTTGAATGGAGTAATGTCTATGTTGGCCTGAGCAAGTCCCAAAATGCAACATATGGACAACGTCGCAAGCATCAGATGTTTCAATTTGCTCTGGTTTTTCACTTGTCGATAAGGTTGCTGCCGCAGAAACCTCTCGGAATTCTTGAATATTTGCAACTCCTTCTCCTCTTCACTCTCGTTGGCTTTCTTGGGCATTAGATCCTTTAAATTTTCCTCAATTGGTAGTTTGCATAATTTCACAATTGGCCGCTTAAAGATATTGTTCTCGCACTTCACTGTAGCTACTCTAACTAAATCATCGCTCCCAACATGTGTCTCGATAATTCGCCTTAGTTTCCAACGTGTGGTTGGTTGTTGGTCATCCTTTATTAACACCAAGTCGTTGATTTTTAGATTCGCTTGGCTTTATTTCCATTTAGTTCGTTGTTGTAGTTGATGGAGATATTCAGAGGACCATCTTTTCCAAAAACCTTGCACCATTTTCTCAACAAGGTGCCATCTTGTTTTTAAAGAGATGTTATCTGTATCAGCGACCGGCAGTGACTTGAGAGAATCACCTATCAAAAAATGTCCCGGTGCTAAAGCTGGTAAATCTGTTGGATTATTGGTCAGTGGAGTTGGCGGTCGAGAATTTAGACACGCCTCGATTTGTGTAACTACTGTGTAAAGCTCCTCAAAGGTGAGGGTTGCTTCTCCTTTGATTCGTTTTAAATGGAACTTGATAGATTTAATGCCCGCTTCCCATATGCCACAGAAATGGGGTGTCATGGGCGGTATGAAATGCCAATTGGTTTCGTCATTGGCTATCATAGTGGCGATCTCGTCCGGTAATGTGGTTATTGCGCGATGGTGTTCTTTTAACATTACCTTGTTCGCTCCAAGAAAGTATGTCCCATTGTCAGAGTAGATATCCGTGCATAATCCTCTCCTGGATGTAAATCGCTTGTAAGCAGCAATAAATGATCCGGTTGTTAAATCGCTTACAATTTCAATATGTATAGCTTTTGTTACCATGCAGATGAACAGTTGTGAGTTTTGTGACCCTTGATTGTTCTCACTTGAATGGGGCCAGCATAATCAATACCCGTTTTTGCGAACTATCTTCCCGGCCGTACTCTAGCAGATGGTAAGTTTTCCATTTGTTGTTGTGCAAGATGCTTTTTGTTACGAAAGCCAATAATGCATTTTTGAATTACTCGACGTGCCGTAAACGTGCCGTTTACCGTCAATAATCCAATATTTATTTCTCAAATGCGACAATGTTAGTTGGGCACCCCCATGTAGGGTACTGACATGAGCATTTTCTATAATTCTTTGTGTTACAAGGTTGTGTTTATCCAGGATGATGGGGTTTTTGCTGGACCTTGATAATGTTGAATTTTGAAGTCGTCCATTTAGTCGTAACAAGCCATTTTCATCTAAAGTTGGATTCAATGATAGTAGCTTGCTTCTTTTGCTAATTTGTTTAGCCTGGTTAAGACAGCTAATTTCATTAGAAAAATCTTGCTTTTGTAGTGCCTTGAGAATTGTTGTTTCCGCATCCCGGAGTTCTATACCTATTAGCTGCTTATGATTATTGTTGCCATGCTTGGCATTGTTGATAAATCGTTTACAGTACGCAACTATGCGTTTTAATCTGTTGTAATTCGAACATCGCTCAAATAATTCATTAAATACGTGCTCTTCTCTGCTTATTGTCATTAGTTTTGAATGTTTTTCTTCTAATTCTTCACGATGACGTGTATGAGTAAGTGAGGAACTATAGATTTCCTTCCAACTAGTTATATTTTGTCCCAGAAAGTTCGGTCCTTCCCACCATAATTTGTTGTTTGTTAATGCGGATGGTGGTATGCCTCGTGAAGCTATATCAGCTGGGTTGTCGCCAGATTTTACGTGATGTCATGTTGTGGTCGGTATAAAGGATTTTATAGCAGAAATTCTGTTTGCCACGAATGCCTTAAATTTGTTTGGCTCGCCTGTGATCCAACATAGTGCAATGGTTGAGTCTGACCACGCATACATCCTGCAGTTGTTTAGATTTAAGGCTTCTTGTACGTGTTTGAGCAGTTTTGATAATAATAAAGCTGCATTTAGCTCTAGTCGAGGAATTGACAACTTCACTTTAGTTGGAGCGACTCTGGTCTTCGATGTTAAAAGTTGTGTTGTAATTGTTTCATCTTCGTTTACTGTTCGACAGTATATAGTAGCGGCATATGCGTATTCCGAAGCATCAGCGAAACCGTGAAGCTCTATGTCGGTATTTTCAGTTGTATTGATCCACCTTTGAATCTTTATGTTTTTGATATCACTTAATTCTGCCTTATATTTTATCCATTTTGTGTTGATTTATTCTGGTAGATGTTCATCCCATTTTATTCCGCTTAGCCATAATTGTTGCATCATAATTTTTGCTGTAATTGTTAGTGGAGAGAGCCATCCAACTGGATCAAATAGTTTCGATGATTCGGATAATAATGAACGCTTTGTAGCTTGGTTGCTGGATAACTGAAGTTTTGCAACATCAAATTTAAAGTTGTCTTCTTGTGGATCGTACAAAATGCCTTGGGTCTTGATGCAATCGTTTAACTTGATTTCCATATAACCCTTACCGTGCAGCTCTCTTGGTATATGTTTTAATAATTCACTTGAGTTAGAGAACCATTTTTGTAAATTAAATCCACCTCGATCTGTTAGCAATTTTAATTCGCGAACTGATTGACATGCCTCCCTTATATTGTGGCATCCGGTCAGCAAATTGTCTACATAAAAATCTTTCAATATGATGTGTGCTGCTATTGGATACTCATTGGCTTCATCAAGAGCTAACTGTCTCAATGCTCTTATCGCCAAGAAACTGGCTGCTGTTGTCCCATATGTGACTGTCTTGAGTTTATAAGTTGTCATTGGTTTAGACGGTTGAGTTCTTCATAATATTCGTTGGTAATTCTGGTCTTGTTCGTTTATCCAGATTTGGCGATACAATTTCTCTATGTCCGCCGTCATTACGATTTTGTATTTTCGTCATCGCAATAATATATCCGTTAGGTCATCTTGTAATTTGGGACCATATCATCATGCAATCGTTTAAATATACTCCTGTCGTAGTTTTAGCCAAAGCATCAAACACTACTCTAAGTTTTGTAGTGTGCTATCCTGTTTGATTACACCATGATGCGGTATGTAATAGGTGTTACTTGCTATATTGTGATCTTCAACCTCTTCCTGCACAAGTTCCATGTGCTTTAGAAATATGTATTCCTGCATAAATTGATGATATAACTGTTTGAAAGACGGATCTCTCTTGAACCGATTTTCAATTTGTATTAGCCTGGCAGCGGCTTTTTTCTTGGATTCTCCTAATTTGATATGATTATCCTTGAATGGAATTCTTACCACATATCTTCGATCTGATCCCTTTCCTGAGGTTAACTGGAAATATTGTTCAACCATGTCTTCCTCTTCCGTATAAATTCTGTTTTCTGGTATCGAATCTACCTCTATGAGTAATTTCAATTGATCTTCAATGCCTTTAGTAGCTATCATTGTTGTTGGCTGGTTTGTTCTGGTGCCGCCTCTGCTGCCTATTATTATCCACCCGATTTCAGTTTGTTGTGCCATTGGTTCTAATTCACCTCCTTTTATGATGTTGTTGTTTATGATTGCTGGATAATAGTCGGCACCAAGTATGAGATCAATTGGTTGTGACTTGTTATAATAAGGATCGCCGAGTTGTATTTGTTTGAGATGGGTCCAACATCTTGCATCAAAGTCCACCTCCGGTAACTGTTGGTTGAGTTTATCAAATATCAACGCTTCGATATTTAGTTGAAAATCGGTTTCGAATCTTGACAACATTTGTATGTTGATTGTATGTTTACAATCACCTGCTTTCCCTCCTCCTATACCGGAGATAGAAACGTTGACCTTCTTCTTCTTAAGGTTGAGTAGGTTAGCAGCTTTTGATGAGATTAATGTCACCTGTGATCCAGGATCGACTAATGCTCTTAGCAAGATTTGATTTCGCGTGCAAGTTATGGCTTTAACTACTGCGGTTGGTAACAAAACTTGTCCCTGTTGGTTTACTATAAGGGTTTTCGCGTTTTTAACTCCAGTTCCGCCATTTGATAATGCGTTATTGCAGTGTAGTAGGGTGTTATGTGACCCTTTACATACGACGCATGGTTCTGACTGACAATATTTACTTTGGGGATGGTTTAGGCAACGTACACAAAGGCTTGCTGCATTTATTAGCCTTGATCTATCTAACGTTGACATACTTTTGAACTGTTGACATAGATCCAAGTTGTGTCGTTCTTTGCAACTATTTACCCAACATGTCCTGCTTGCTGTGGTTGTATAGGCCCGTTTTAGCGGCGGTGTATACTGTGGTCGGCTTGTCGTTTGTTTGTTGCTGCCCATGGCTTCCAGTGATTGAAATCTTTTTTCAAGGAATTTGAAAACTTCTTCTAGTTGTGGAATATCTTTGGGCTTATCTATGGATGATTCATAGAGCCTGATGGATTCTGGGTCCAGTTTTTTCATTAATATGAAGCTTACGAATGCTTCAAAAGATGAACTTATGTTGAGCCGATTTATGTTATGCAGAATTTCTTTTGCTGTATCGTGCAAGTTCCTTACCGCTTGTGCGGACACCATTTGAATTGTTGTTAGTGATAATAACGCTCTGAATTGATGGTTGGCGAGTAACCTCGCGTTGTTATATCTCTTTTGTATTATGCTCCAGGCTGTTTGGTAATTGTCACCTGTTGTTGTTAGATGACTTATGAGTTGAGCTGCTCCTTTTTGAAGGTGTGAGTTTAAATATGTCATCTTCACCGTGTCAGATATTTTGTTGTTTTGATGAATCATTTTGGTGAATATATCGTTAAATGTTTCCCATCGGTCATATTCACCGTAAAAGTTTGGTAGTTCTTTGGCAGTTTCATCTGGACTGATTCTGCCGTAGTTATATTATCGCCGTGAAATCGTTGTAACTCGATCATTGTGGATTCTACTTTTTCTTGTAGCTGGCCAAAATAATCTTTTTTGAAGTAGTCAAACGTTTGCTCGTCTTCTTCTGTTTCTATTAAGATTGCAGTGTGTTGGTTTGCTACTTCTTGGATGTCTTTTTCTAGTTGTTTTAATTTTATATTTATGTATTCCTTGGATATGTTGTTAGTCTGCAATGAATGATTGATTGACGCCAATTTTTGATACATTTGGCGCATGAGGACATCTTGCCGTTTGAATAACTTTTTGTTATTGATTTCTTTTAAACTAGTTTCTTGCTGCTCAGTTTGCCCTGTTGAACTCGTTGATGCGGTATTTAAGCGTTCACGCATATTCGTTATTAATTTTTGGTATGCTTCTGTGACTTTCTTCCGTCTTTCCAGATATGCATGACCCTTTTCTAGAGGTGGGGTCATGTTCAAGATTTTCGTATCATTATCGACGTAGTCGTTATAAATCACCTTTAGAGATGCCAACCTTTTTTCCAAATATATCTTCGTTTTCATATCCTCCCCGTCTTTGCGGTAGTTTGTTTCCATTTGGACAATTTTGTCACCTGCTTCATCTTGTTGCTGGAGTATGCTTTCCACTTTTGTTGTTATTTTGATGTGTACAGGTGCCTTAACTTAACTTCAGATTTGTTGTTATTCTTAAGTTTTCGTTTTTTTACTGTTTTTAATGTAAACTTATCGCGTTTAACTTAGCGATGCCAGTTGTTTTAATGGCTCGAAGGACCAATGTTCAATTTCAAATGATAGCGAGCTTACCGCTGGTGAGGGCTCACTATTTCTGAATTAAAATTATTTTTGAAAACAAAACTAAAACGTTACTGATATAATTTCGTTCTGCTTTATTATTGAGAATTTTGTTCTTTATATAGAAAAATAAGTGCTCATCATTAAAATTTATGTTAGTGCAAAAAATGTTGTATTATATGTCACTAGACAATTTACATGATATTTTGATGAGTAAGCTTATACATTATGTATGTTACAAGCATGCTTACTTATATACATATTACATTACAATTATAATATTTGTGCAGATCGATGCCCTGTTGATGTTGAACTCAACAGGACTATATCCAAAGACACAGACTATATCTCAAGAAAAACTCTTAAAGAATCGTATATGCTCTTTAAACATTCACCCATCAAACCATGCGTACCGCATAAAAAATCCTTCATTTTTCCTCTCAACCTCGAAAATTTCGATTGTCATGAGAGTTTTTAACTATTGTGTTTGCGAGAATTTTCGGGTCTGAGAGTAAAACTGTAGTGATTTTTTGGGGTGAGACTAAAAAATGTCATGATAGCAATAGTTTTGTTGCCACAGCATTCGTGTGAGAATGAATTTAGCCTATCTTTACACACATATGAAAATATAGTATGTATGTGAAAATAGCCCAAATTCTATCCCCGAAAAATGCGATGGCAATACTAGCTATTGCTATCATGACATTTTCTACTCTCAGCCCAAAAAATTTCACATATCATGACATTTTTGTATATCAACCCGAAAAATGCGACTTTTTACTCTTAGCCCGGAAAATGTTTACTATCACGACAGCTTAAACTATCACGACACAAACGTTTTTAGGGGCTGAGAGTAAAAATGTTACATTTTCATGATAAATTGAAAATAGGGCCGTTTTCGAGGCCAAGACAAATAAATGATATTAATTTTTTACAAATCCCCACTTATGTTTTTATCTTATTCTACTTTATCTGTTTTATGATCAAACTATCAGCTTTAGTCTTGTGTTTTAAATAATTTTTTGAGGATTCGAACGAATATTTTCTGAGTTCAATGGTACTAAAAATACAAAAATAATCGAAAAATTATTTCAAATAACCGCGATGTAATTCACTAGTCCGGCCAACGAATAGTTTCCGAGTTTAATGGACTATATCTCGAATCATAAATAATAATGATAAATAATCATTCAAATATTTAGTATTTTAATCTTCTAAAGCTTTTATTTTTACTGACATGGCATTTTAACCTATCGTGGAAGCGAGTACTTTCGGGGCTGCGAGTAAACATGTGACTTTTTTTGGGCTGAGAGTAAACAAAATCATGAAAGGGATGATTTTATTGGTTTGGTATATTTAAAAATATACCGTGATAAAAAATAGATCAACTGCCATGACAGTTTTTAACTATTAAGATAGCAAATATTTTCTTGGCTGAGAGTAAAAATGTGATCACCCAAAGGGTGAGTGTGAAAATGGTCATGATAGCAATAATTAGTGTTGCCATCGCATTTTTCGGGGATGGAATTTTTTCTTTCTTCACACACATCTAATCAAATGCCCCATTACAATTTTTGGGAACTACTTCTTTACCAAACTTCACGTCATTTTACCTAAAACTAGCAGAACCTAATTCGAACCAAACCCGAAATTACTAATCATATAATGATCGATAGACATGGAAACAATGTAGACTCATTTTGGCCTAATCAACCGACCCATTGAAAAATTTTGGGCTCCACTCCTTCTTGAGCAAACAAACTTCAGGTCGTTTAACCTGCAGAACCCAAATCAAACCAAAACCAAATTTCGATTTGGATTCTGCTAGCTTTACATTATATGACATGAAGATCGATCAAGAACGAGTAGAGCCCAACATTTTTAGTGGGGCAGTTGATTAGGCTATAATAAGCCTAAAACTATTTGTATGTCAATTGATCTTGATATCCATTCTAACTTCGGTTTTCTATCGATTTTCGATTTTGTTTCTGCTACCATATTTAAATAAAATGATATGAAATTTTATTAAGAACGAATGGAGCCCACACTTTTTTAATTTGAATTTTGATTACGTCACAATGAGCCTTAAACCATGTGTATGTCAATTGAATTTGTTTTGCGTTATAATTTCGGTTTTAGTCCAATATTTTGATTTGGATGCTGCTATATTTAAAATGAATGACCTGTAGGTTGGCCGAAAAGGAGTGAAGCTCAAAAAATTTTATGGGTCATTTGATTAGGCCATATTGAGCCTAAAATTATTTGTTAGTCAATGGATCAAGTTTTGCGTTATAATTTTGGTGTTGGTCTAATTTTCGATATGGGTTCTGCTAGCTTTAAATTAAATAACTTGAAATTGGAACAAGAACGCAATTTTATAATTGAGAATTTGATTAGACCATTATGGGCCTAAAATCTTTTGTTTGCTAATTGATCTTGTCTTGTGTTTATAATTTTGGTTTTGGTCCGGTATTTTGATTTGGGTTCTGCTAGTTTTAAATTAAATGACCTGATCTTGTTCTACGTGCGAATTTTGGTTTTGGTCCGAGTTCCATTCTTATTTGGTTTTGTAAAATTAATTCATTCTATTATAGGGTGCTGTCTGCTGCCATAGTCTTTCTTGTTTAAAATGCTGTTGTGGATTTATTTGTGCATGATTATTAATTTTATTTTCTTTACAAATTTCCAGGTTACATTTATCTGTTGTCTTAACTGTGATGTTACTTCGGAACAAATTAAAAATGTTGTGGGTTTATCTTCACACTTTTAATATCAACCAATTAATGACAAATTATACTAACGTTTAGTGAAAGATGATTTTATTGCCAAATTATTGCTAGTGAACAGTCGTTAATGGAGCTGGTATAAGTTTAGCTGAAGCAGCTTTCATGTTTCTAACCGAGGTTAAAACTTAACCTTTCAGTTCCACTGGTGCAAAAATATATTCCATTGAGTTTTTAAAACAAATAAATATTTGTTTTCATTAACTATAGACCTTACTGAAATTTGTTTGGAACTGCACTATACACTTTTCGTAGCAATGTTCAATGACATGGGTCGTCAATTTTGTAAAATAGTTTCAGGTCCTAAATAATGTAAATTAGGCCAATTTAGATTAGCAATGGCGCTTGAATAACCGAATTTGTTTTCTAATATATATTAAAGTAATATGATTTAATCAAATGAAATAATGCATAAAATATAATCTCTAGCGCATTCGAAATTACAGTAAAATAAAAAAATTAATTATGAAAAATGTGAAAGTCAAAATTTTTGCAGATTTAACAATTTTTAGAGACAATTTAGAGAGTCCTGAAATTTTTGCACCGGGAGTGGAAGCCTCATATAGCATGAAGTTATCATGTTTTAAGAGTTAAAAGATTCTTATTTAACTTTACAACAATATCAGCAGATTACTTTTCTCAAAAATTTAAATGGAAATTATGATTTTTGCAAGAAACAACTGTTTTTATCAAAAATTTGACCTCTGTGCAGCTCTGAAGGATTGATAGAGGGAACTAAATTGGGAGGACCCAGCGATGTTTTACCGAATTCGTCGTACCAGAAATGATAGCTTGCATAGAAGCTTTTTACTTTTACTGCAAATATTTTGAAAAGTATATCATTTATCAGAAAAACAATTAAGAACTATAAAAGATTCTAATTTAATTTTTCCGGTTCAAAACAGTTTCCAAAATGTATGCTGAAATAAAATTTTTTGACAAATACCTGCGTTCTGCAACAAAACTCTGCCCTGTTCTTCATATTTCAACATTTTGTGTAAATTTAGAGCTTCCATTGATTTATGTACTACCTTGGCCTACCGGAAGTGACATCTTCCATAGGATAGCCATTTGGGTTTTTGCAAATATTTTGAAAAGTTTATAGCATTAACAAAAAAACGTTTAAAACAAAAAGGTTGTTAATTAAATTTCAATCAAAATAAGCTTAGAGAATTTTTTAAAATTTACCGGAAATGACGAGTTCTGATAAAAAAAACATTATTCAAATTCGGCATTTTAAGTGTCCAGGAGGATTGACTATTCAGAATTCAGGGTTAGCCTTCTTCTAATAATTTGGATTTAAATAATTTTGGTGTTAGTTTTCGGAGCTTTTAAATTTTGCAATGATCATGAAAAGTTTAGCATTTACAAAAAACGAAAAATAATTCAAAGATTTAAATAAACTTTCACATTTTAATTTGTAACAAACAGCAGCTGACTTTGGTTTTTTCTGAAACTTAAGCCAAAATAATAAGTTTTGATTATTCAAGATTATTTTAATAAAAGGCTTGTAAATTTAATTTTTTGAAGTAATCTAGTGTACTCGAATTTTTTTTTGACTTATTCACCCATTTTTATTATTCCCTATGAAATTGCGGCATTTACTTCATTGTCGACAGAAATTACATTGTCTACCTTATTGTTTCCTCTATATTTTATACAATTTGGTTATTCATAACAATAACAAAAAATTTGTTATAAAAAGCTTTAAAAAAATTGTTAAGTACATTTTAATATCGAACTGTGAAAAACTGTTGTATTTCACAAACCCACGCTTTAAACGAGCTTTGAAAGTTTAAAATTTTAAACTTTATTTAAAACAACAGTATTTAGTATCTCTCTATATATATATTTATAAAAATAGCGTGTGTGATTGTAACATTAAAACTCAAGAAATGCTGCACCGATTTTATTAATTTGTGTATGTGTTCTATGGGTCATGCAGCTTCCATTTGATCCTTTTCGATCGATAAACTCAAGAACTACTGGACTGATTTCAATAAATTTTTTTATAAATATGTTTTATTCTGCAATTTCTGTTCGAAAACGGTCCACCGGAAGTGTCAGCTTCCATCGAAACTTTTTCGATTTTTGCAAGTATGTTGAAAAGTATATCATTTACAAGAGCAACTGCTAAGAACAAAAAGTTTCAAAATCAATTTTGTAACGATCCCGGGCCAAATCCGCGGTTTTTCAAAATTAAAGACTTTTCAGCCCAGGACTGTTTAAACGAATTTTAGCGAAATGCGGTTTCGTTGTAATCAATACCGGGCACTTGAAACTCCTTTTCCAGCAAAGTCCATCAGAACTATTTAAACTGAGAAAAAATGTAAAACGAGAATCCAAACCCCGCCTGGAAACTCCTAAACGATTTACTCGGAAATCTGGATACATAGCAATTGATTTTTAGTTCTATATAATCTAGTTTTAACTATTTTCGTATTTGTCCAAAACATGTTGTAACATTGTGCAATATAACGCAACATAATGGAATATTCCACAAACCCCCTAAACCAAATGCAAAATCAAACAACATTATGCAACATGGTGCGACAAGCCGTTCTTTTCGCTGGACTCCTAAATTAATTATGTGGCATTCAGAACTACTTGTTATCATTTTCCTGGCATTCACAAAATAAAATCATTCAAACCAAATAAAATGTTGAAAGATAGCCATACCAAAATCTTCTTTGATCAAGGCATATCTATTCCTGGAACTTGAAAACCACCTATATCATCAATTTTTATGAAAATCGTTCTAGCCAAAAATATTTTAGATGGAAGCGGATGGATTTGACAAATGAATTTGTTTCAAATAAGAACTAACCTTAAACGATTCCTGGCAGTGGCAAATTTTAATCAAAATTTTAAAAGGAGCATGGTCTTACCGAATACTAATCGAAATCTATATCTAAAATTTTAAATCCACCATTAAATTTTTATCAAATAAGGTCTCCACTGAAGGACCCTCAGAACGGATTTTTCACAAGTTACCACTCATATCAATCGGTCTGGTACCCGAAAACTCCCGCTCGCCAATTTTAATCCAAATCGTGCGAGCCGAAATTAAACTAATAAAAATAATTGGGGTCCCACTATATAATCTTCTAAACGAATTTTCCCGAATTGCAAGGACAAATCGCAATTGATTCTTGGCATAAAAAATGGCGCACTCTTTGGAAAACACCTAAATAAGTTTTTATCGTAAATCAGAACTCCTTGTAATCGTTTCCTTGCAATCATCCTCAGCAAATTTTATCAAACTCGTAGAAACCAAATAAAATGTTAAAAATATAATATCAAAATAAGAACCAACCTCCTCACCAATTTTTATTGAAAAAGTTGAATCTATTTTTTTCTTCCAAAAACGAGACCCGGGTCTCCGCCGGAAGACCTTCTAAATGAATTTTCTCGAATTTAAAAAACATTTATCACTGCAACTTTTATGTACGAGGGTTGCCTTTTATATTTCGGAATTGGACAACCCTAGTGTTGCAATCTGGCAACTGACAGCTCTATCGTAAAGTTTGACATTTTTGAGATTATACGTACTCAGACCGTTTTGAAATTCGAGCGCTATTTGTGTTGTTTAAAATACTCATAATCTAAAAATCTTGGTGAAAAAATGGAATTAAATCGTGAACATTTTCGTGCGATCATTTTTTACAACTTTCGACGTGGATTAAGGCAGCAAAAGTGCATGGATGAACTAAATTAAATTTTTGGCGATGAAGCTTCATCAAGAACCAGTGTTTATCGATGGTATGGTGAATTCAATCGAGGTCGTAGTTCACTCCAAGACGAATTTCGTGAAAGTCGTCCAGAATCAGTTGTTGTTCCGGAAACCATTGATGCTGTGTGCGAACTGATATTGCAAGATCGCCATGTGACCTATGGTGAGATTGTGACAACCTTAGACATGTCAAAAATAAAAAGGCTCGTGTCGATTGGTCGAAAGAAAAGCTCATAAAATACGATCGCGATGCTTCAAAAAACTTCTAAGACATAGTGACAGGTGATGAATCGTGGATTTACGCGTATGAGCCCAAAAGTAAACAGCAGTCGACTGTATGGGTGTTTCAAGATGAGCCGATGCTAACAAAAGTTGTTCGCGCATGAAGCACATGCAAGCAAATGATCGCCTGTTTTTTCTGAAAAAATGGACATGTCGCAACCGTACCACTAGAATAACGCAGAACAGTCAACTCTGAGTGGTACACAACCATTTGTTTGCCAGTTGTCTTCCAAGAAATCAGGAAAACCAACTGCCGAAGACAGATCACTCTTCACCACGACAATGAGAGCTCTCACACATCGGCTCAAACAACTGCATTTTTGAGCACTCAAAACATCGATTTGATGAGTCATCCGCCGTATAGTCCCGACTTGTCAAAAAATGACTTCTTTTTATTCCCGTACGTAAAAACCAAACCGAGAGGTCAACGTTTTTCGACATCTGAAGAAGCGGTTGCTGCGTTCAGAATACATGTTTTGGAGATACCTCAATCAGAGTGGAAAAAGTGCTTCGACAATTGGTCCAAACGCATGCAAAAGTGTATAGATCTTCATGGGGAATATTTTGAAAAACAATAAAGCGATTTTCGATGATTAATATTTGTTTTTGTTCTCTTATCCCGAAATATAATAGGGAGCCCTCGTAATTCTTTGGAGCCAAGAGAAATTAAAAATGGAACCACCTTACTGGGTGACCTACTAACCTAATTTTCCAGAAGTTAGCACACATAGAATGCGTTTGCTGACATTTATAATCCTCTTATTTTATCAAAATCGTGAGAGCCGAAAAAATTAGTAAGGGAACTCTAGTCTCTATATAATTATTTTATCCTAAATCTGTTTTACATATTTTTGCAAAACTTTCAATTCTGAATCCAAACAAAAATGTGTTCCAATATTCCATTTAATTTTAGTTTTGTTAAATATTTCGGAAACTATTTTACTTTTTAGCAATTTTTAAAAAATTCCCATAACACAATGTACGATTTAAACGCCAGGGTTTACCTTTAAGGATTGGAAAACAAGTTCAATGTTTATTCAAAATTTTAACCCAAACCAGAAAAATAAACTTTTCCAGCAATCTCAGATATCACAGAACGGCAAAACAAATGATCATACTCAGACCAGAAACATGGTGTAATACATTTTCTCGCCGTTGTTTGTTGAATACAGTTGTTGTTGTTGTTGTTGTTTCGGTTGTTATTCATGGCATTACATAATTTATATCTACATACAACATATATACGCATTTGACCTTTTCCGCTATTGTTATTGTAATGCTTGTATTTGATTTGTTGGTTTTCCACAATTTTCTTTTTTCCTGCTTCATACAATACCATGTATTTCCATCAAATGATGAAAATCCATAAACCCGTATTTACCAGCATTCTATACATACATATACAGCAAACGAGAAAGTACCAAACATTTTTTTTTGCTATGCGCTAAAGAACATCAATCACATCAAGTACCCAACCCTACAGTAAAAAAAAAAAAATAATAATAATTTTATATATAAAAAATATACATTTTAAAATGAAAAGTGGAAAATGGTTAATGTTAACGATATTGTTGTTTATTTTATTATTGTTTGTTTAGTACGTATGTACGATTGTATGTAAATTTTTATCGTAAATTGTTTGGAAAAGTTTCATTTTCCTATTTAAGAAAAAAAAAATCCAATAAATTAATTTCATTGTATTTTATATTCGTTTAATTTTCCATTAAATTCTTAAGATTTTTCTATTTAGTGCGTAGGCAATTTTTAAGATTATGGTTTGAAAGGAGAAAAATTATGGTGTTCTACATAAATTAATCTCCATAAAAGGAGTAACTTTTATTTATTTGTTTCCAGTTTGCAAGTGAACTTCTATAGGTCATAAATAATTCGGTTTCGTGGATGGGCGCTTCTTTATTGCTCGCAAATTATATTGCACTGATATTAATTTATCTATATGCGGGTGACTCTTAAATAAGTATAATAAATTTGGAAAGTTATTGAAGTAGTCAAGGTTATACTGTAAAATTATTCACTTGGAATTTCACTCATAACTTTAAAACTGCTAACCTTAAAATAACCTTAAAATTACAATAATAAATACGTTTAAATATGTTTAAATTGTTGTAATAAAGTAAATTATGCAAAAGAATGTTTCGAGTGCATCAATTCGTTTTCTGCGTCGATGTCGAGAAGATGTACCGCCAAATATGGATTCACAAGGAAGACCGTAAATACCAATTAATTCTTTGGCGTTGAAATTTTGAAGCGATGAAACGATCTGCCACTATCAATTGAAAACCGGCACATACGGTTTATCATCATCACCGTATTTGGCAACTCGGGGTTTGGAGCAACTTTCGCTCGAAAATAAATCAAAATTTCCATGGGCCTCCAAAGCTATTGCGAAGAATATGTATATCGACTACCTTATGAAGGGTGCAAATTTTCTCTCCGAGGCAATCACTTTGAAAGAAAACATTCGTGAAATTCTTACAAGCGTTAATTTATACTTTCGCAAATGGGCATCAAACTCCACAGATTTACTGGACGACCAGTCAGTCAAACAAGTTATTATGGATTTTACCGAACATCCAGAAACAAAGAATGTTCTAGGACTAAAATAGAACTCTAACACAGATCGATTTCTATTCAAATTCAATCTTCCTGATGAACCAGCACGAACTCGTCGCAAAATTCTCTCCGAAGCCAGTCGAATATTTGATCCGTAATCCGGATAAAAATTATATTCCAACGATTGTTGATTATAAACATCGGCTGGGATGAAGTTATACCGACTAAAGCACAAGCCCAATGGATCTAACTGCGCGAAAGTTTCTCTCAGCTTCAGAATATATCAGTTCCTCGATGGCTTTAAACAATTGAATAGGAGACGACAATGCATGGATTTTTCGATTCCACTTCGTTCGTGACGGCCAAAGTGGTACCGATAAAATTCCTCACGTTTTCTCGACTAGAGCTCTGTGGAACCGTATTACTAACCAAGTTGCTCATTTCAGTAGCACACACTTTAAAAGTACTGTCCGAAAATCTGTATGCTTGGACGGATTCGACCAGTTGCCCAGGCATAAATGGCAGCACGTCCCAACTAAGAAGAATCCGGCAGACTGTCCCCCGAGAGAAATAACACCAACGGAACTGAAAAATCATTGTTTGTGGTGGACCGGCCCAGATTAGTTATCGAAGACTCAGGACTGTTGGCCGACATTTAAACAATCGATACCCCTCACCGAACTAGAAAGTCGAAATCGATATATGCAGACGTTAACCATTACGGTACCTGATACCAATTTGATTGCTGAACTGTGCGAACGGTAACCAAGTTTGACAAAATATGCATGGTTCTCGCTTTTATTCATCGCTTCTTTCAAAAACTATCGATCTAAGCGTCATGGTACTCCAAATATTGGTGGACTTTAGCGTTACGAATATTTTAAGGGGAGGTTCGGCGGAACATTCTAACCGTACCTACGCAACGAACAGTAAACTCAAATATCTTGCTCCTTTGTTTATGGATACTAGAACTGGAGATAAATTACTTCGAGTCGAAGGCCGAATAGGGAAATAATTCGTTCCTTACATCACGAAACATCCCAATATTCTTCTTGGAGACCCTGGGACCGTCCGAAAGCTTGTACGTCAATTACATATTAGATATTAACACTGCGGCCAATCACAGTTAATCAGCCTTCTGCGAGCACAATATTGGATCATCTGATTAAATCCCTCATTCATCAGTACCTCGATTGTGTTAAACGACAGCCGAAACTTTTGAGTCAACAAATGGGTAAACTACCAGCTAACAGGGCTCCAGATGGCAGGACCTTTCCAAAGAGTAGGAGTAGATTTTGCTGCACATAAAACCTGAATTTGCATATTTGTATGTTTACCGATCAAGGCCATCCATATCGAATTGGTAAACGATCTAACCACCGAAATCACGAAAATTCAATCACTCGAAGGCCATTGACAAGACATCATATAGATGTCTACGTAAATCGAAGTATGTTATCGTATAGTACTGACTCTATTGGATCTTTTGTAGAAGCCAACACAATTATGCGACCAGTTCGATAATGAATTCAAACAGTTGTATGATTAATTTAAATGGTTGGATATGCGCCCTTGATTTCTTGAACATTTGAATTTACCATCGATAATGAACTCACATGGTTGGTTGATGAATTGAAATGGTTGAAATTGCGGCCGTCATTTCGTCAGAATTGGAATTTACCACCGATAATGAATTGAGCTAACTAAATCAAAAACTCAAGTGGTTCAGTATTCGTTGAATTTTCGTAGGTTTTTTTTTATTTGTATTATTAAATAGGCATGGTGTGATAATTCTGTGGCTATATAAATTAGAGACATAGGATTTGTTCTGCGCAATTTTCTGGATAGCAAAACGTCCTATATTTCCTAACATTCACTATTTTTTTTTATGTATGATATACAATGGCCAAGGCTTGCAAGTTTTTATGGTCATTGGAAGTAAATGATTCTTTTAAAAAAAAATATTTTTGACCCTAAATTAAATTCTGGCGTAATATCATAAATTTTAACATTGTAGGATGTTTAATGTCAATAAGGTTGTACACCCATTACAAACGATTCGATAATGCGACTTAATCTGTAAAAAGATTGTTTTTTAAATTCATTCACTACGTACAGCTTACCCCTTGAAATTGTACCGCTTCCTGTAAGTTTGTAACGCATCCCTCTGAAAATACTTTAAAATTGATTAGGACGTTAAAACTGTCTTCGGCTTGAATATTAAGACAATTAGGGCATGTAACACCGACAAAATGTGATTGTTTGAAAAAAAATTCAATTATTTTAGAAGTATTGCAGTCCACACTCATATCTATGTAAAACACAATTTCATTATGTAATGTTAAAACACTTTAGAAACAAATGTGTTCCATTTATAACAAAATAAGATAAAAATTCGGAAAAATCAGTATTATAGTGGCCTTAAATACATACAAATCAAGAATATTATCCATAAATAACACTCTTATAGTATGGGCGAATGTACCGACAGCGCACGTATTATAAATTGATACTTGATAACTTAAAAATATCAAACAATATCCATTTAGTAGTGGTCGATGAAAATTTTCTCGCCTTCAGATAGATTTTCCACAAACTCCTTAATTTTATTTTTCACTGACGTCTAAAGGGCTCATTTCCCCATATGTTGCTGGGAGTCATTTAATCGTACACTTTTGTTCATTATTGATATCGTCTTTTTCTTAACGCCACAAATCTACCAACTAGTAAATTTTTTTTTCAAAGCTTTTGTCATTTTCAAAGTTTTTGTCATTTCTAGTTTTTCAGCAACTTCACTGTAGTATAGTGTCTTTTAACATATTTTTTTTGAATCAAGGGCGGGCTTGAATTAATTTAAATTTACTTTTCAAAAGCAAAACTTTCAAAGTCACGATTTTGAAAACCAAGTGGTTATAAATAAATAAAAATATTTGATAATAAGTATTTATTGTTTCGAATTATGATAACGCATATACGAAGCATTGTTCTGAAATACATAGGTTAGGTTTTTAGGTTTCAGTGGTTGACACTTGGCCATTTTTGGCCCATTGTGATACCACGCATTCACGCCACATCATTAACCCATTCATCTACTCACACAGCATACCACCTGCACATTGCAAGCTCCATGCCAACCTGTACATTGACATGGACGGTGGGTCGGCGCTGAATTCTGCACTCCATCAGAGGGTCTAAGTTGTGTTAATTAAAATCATCGATTGTAATCGATGATGAAAATTTGATTTGCATCTAGCCGCTGATGGGATTCGAACCCAGTACCTCCCGGTCCAAGTGCCGAAGCTGTTACCACTGCACCACTTGTCCGGTTCTGAAATACATAACGATATAGAGTGCTCTAAACCTGCACCGACCAAATTAGCCCGCCTCAATGAAACCTGTACTATAATTTGTTACACATTTATTACAATTTATTACAACAACTCCCGATTTTATTACAGTTACCGTTTTCGAGGAACACGGGTGGTCGGTTTAGCTTGTAATTAAACCTACACCGCCAAAATTGTAACTTTTGATGTAGCTGTGATATCGGGATGGTTCTTGGACCAGAATTTATTACAAATTAATTTCATTGATTAAATGGTTCAAGATCAACCCTTTATTTTGACTAAAGGTAAATTTCACCCCAAACGGTTATTTATGACAAAAACATCGATTTTACCAATACTAATAAATTATTACACCAGACCGCCACCAGATATTGAGTCAAATGTTACTCCTTTGACCTTGTGGAGGGCATATAAACCTTATACAGGTGTGTAATAAATTATCTTTGTATCAGGTTACACGGAAATGGCTCCAAATGGTAAAGGGTTCAAACGTCTAATTTAAAGTTCGATTTTATCACCTTCAACAATTTATTACACCAGACCGCCACCAGATATTGAGTCAAATGTTACTCCCTGAACCTTGTGGAGGGCAGATCGACCTTATACAGGTGTGTAATAAATTATCTTTGTATCAGGTTACTCGGAAATGGCTCCAAATTGTAAAGGGTTCAAACGTCCAATTTAAAGTGGGATTTTATCACCTTCAACAATTTACTACACCAGACCGCCACCAAATATCGAGTAAAATGTTACTCCTTGGGCCTTGTGGAGGGCAGATCAACCTTATATAGGTGTGTAATAAATTATCTTTATATCAGGTTACGCGGAATTGGCTCCAAACAGTGAAGGGTTCAAACGTCTGTATAAGGTTGATCTGCCCTCCACAAGGTCCAAGGAGTAACGTTTGACTCAATATCGAGTGGCGGTCTGGTGTAATAAATTGTTGAAGCTTGAAGGTGATAAAATCGAACTTTAAATTAGACGTTTGAACCCTTTACCATTTGGAGCCATTTCCGTGTAACCTGATACAAAGATAATTTATTACACACCTGTCACAATGTCTATTTGACCCAATTTCTGGTGGCGGTCTGTGGTAGTTATTTATTAATATTGGTTATATCGATGTTTTTGGCATAAATTTGGGGTGAAATTTACCCTTAGTCAAGATTTAGGGTTGATCTTGTACTATTAAATCAATGTAATTAATTTGTTATAAATTCTGGTGCGCGAACCATCTCGATATCACAGCTACATAAAAAGTTACAATTTTGGCGGTGTAGGTTTAATTACAAGCTAAACCGACCACCCGTGTTCCTTGAAAACGGTAACTGTAATAAAATCGGGAGTTGTTGTAATAAATGTGTAACAAATTATAGTACAGGTTTCATTGAGGCGGGCTAGTTTGGTCGGTGCAGGTTTAGAGCACTACGATATAGTGTATTTACTAAATCGAGCAAGGCAAATTATTAATTGAGTTTAAACATTGTTGTAGTTTTGTTGGTTGCGTCTTGGCTACTTTTGCTAAGTTTTCATATTCTTCGATAGATGAAGAAATGGCGCTAAGAAGAAATAGGAAAAGGGTGTACAAAATAAAAACACAGAAGAAGAGGTATTGTCAAGGGTAGTCGAAGAATGAACATAAAGCAGCGTAGATGCATAAAAAAGGAAATATAAATGGTTTATAAATAAAAGCAAAAGAAATTTTCAATATTGTTTGAGTTTGTTCGAGATTCAACTGTGACACGAAAATCGTCTACATTATTAGTGTTAACATTTTCAGAAGTGGGATCGACATTCGTATATCGAATATACGTACGTGGTTTACGTTTGTGTGGATGTCAAATATTGGCGAGAAATAGTCTGTTGAAGGCCGCAGAATATAGAGGTTAATGGATTACATCGAACACGTGTAGATGATGGCAGTGGAAGTGGATGCTATCAGAATGATGATGAAAAATAGTGCAAAAAGTTGTGAATTTGAGTCAAAGGTATTTTCCAAACATAACGCATAGTTTGCAGGTATACTATCCAGTTGACGGTAACATTGATGTGTCACAGTTTATCGACAAAATGGAAGAATGTGGTTTCTTATATAACTGGGACGACACCGAGATCACGCAATTAGGAAACAGCTGTTACTCGAAAATTTCCCAGTCACGCGATCGTGAATACAGGTTGTTCTGGAAGCTTAAAACTATCGACGTAAAACGGGACACAACATTATCGACTATTTTTATAAAAAGTTGGCATTGTGTAATAAAGCACGCTTTAAATCTGAAGAATTGGTCGAGAGGATAGTAAAGGTGCTGGATAACAACAGATTCCGGGATTATTTAGGTCCTTTATCTAATTATTAAACACCAGCGGTGCTGTTGACTGAGTTAGTCAAAGCAGCGAAAATCCCAATCGTGGCACTATTCAAAACATTTTTTTGTTAAAAATATGAAATTAAAATTCTAAAATTGTTGTATGTTTTAAATGTTGAGAAAAGGGGCATTTATCGAATCAGTGCCCTAATTAAAAGAAAATCACCTGTTTTGTTTGCCATAATGAAGACTATATGGCAAGGAAATGACCAACAAGAAGTGGTACAAGGAATACATCTACTACAAATACCAGTCGAGATGACGAAAGATTGGGAGGGAAAAGTCAGGTTATGCATACTAATAGTTTAAATATATATGGATCAAAAACTTATCCGTATTATCAGTGACTCGAGCGGACTACCAATCGAAAGAGAAGACATTGCCACCGAACATACTCCTCCAAGGGACGTGCGAAGCTTCGTAGGGCTATGTAGCTATTTTAGGCGATTCATCAGTGGATTAACAACATTAGCTAGGCCTCTTAGCGAACTGTTGAAAGAGCATGTCAGGTTAATATGGAGCGAGGAACAAGCTATAGCTTTCCAGAAAATTAAAGGACTCTTGCTAAATACGCAAATTTTGGCCATACATAATCCAAGAGCGAAATGTGAGGTACATACGGATGCTAGTGCAGTTGGGTTGGGGGCAGTATTGTACCAGGAGCAAGAGGATCACATGCTTAAACCGGTGATGTACTACAGCCGAAAGAAATTTGAGATCAGTTAGAAAATGGAAATCAAGAAACGCATAAGAAGCTTTCTATGTATAATTGCCGAGTTTATAAGTGCACAAAATACAGATGTGCCAGAGTGTCTAAACAACATGGTCGTTAAAAATGCGCATGACAGTGTAGCTAATTGATAAGACGTTGGTAAAACTGAAGCAGTCGTATTACTTTCCAAAGATGAGAGAGTTTGTCTGTAAATACATCAACCGAAGTATAGAATTCGTGTATTACAAAATACCAATTGGCAAGAAACCGGGATTCTTACACCATTGGAAAATCAGAACCATTTATAACAGTGCATCTTGACCATATAGAGCGATATGTAATGACTAAGTCAAAAAATCGTTATGTTGCCGTCTTTGTTGATTGCTATAGTAAATACGTGGTGATATGAGCGCAGCCAGATGTTTCCACGAATGAAACGCTGGCAGGTTTTAAACTGTTTATTTCAAATTACGACAAACCACAAAAAAGGTTGTTACTGACCAGGGAACTGCATTTTAATCAAAATCGTTTCAAGAGTTCTGCGAAAATCAATTCATTCGACATGTGATGGTGGCGGGTGGTTGTCCTCGAGCCAGTGGTCAAGTGGAGAGAGTCAGCCGGACAATAATGGAAAAATTAGAAATGGTCAGCACCAGAATCGAATAAAACGATTGGGATGAAAATTTATACGAAGTACAAAAGGCCATCAATAGTAGTTTGCATATAGACAAATGACAATCTATTGACCAACGAAATCGAAGAGTTAGATAAGGAGTAACAAATTGATAAGGAAGATGTTGACGTGGCAGAGTTGTTGGAACGTATTCGGGAAGCTTAACAACGCCAGTTGAACAAAAATCGAAAGCGACAACAATTCTACACCCCGGAGATATTGTTATACTGCGAAGTGAACCACCGGCTATGGGGTAACCCGAAAATTATGCGCAACACAATTTAAGACAATCATAAAAAGTGCGACAAACAATTGTTAGAAATGAATTCAGAGAAGAATAATTGTAATACAAACAATTTTACAGGGAAAAAATTCTACACTGAACAATTCATCGAAAAATCAAATTTTGACTTTAAAAACAAAAACGCGTAATATTTTATTCAATATACGAACAAATGTGTAATTTTTATAATAATTTTGATATTAGGATTGTATCTTAACAGTTTTTCGACAGTACAAGTAATTTTTCCGGGAAAATTTTGAAATTTTAAAATTTTTTTTTTTTGGTTTAGATCAAAATAAATTTTGACACTTGAAGAATTGTACAAATTCTGGAAAAGCGGGGGTTTGGGGGCAGCCCCCATCCACTAAGGTATACAACGAATTAAAATTACATTAAAAAAAAAAAATTATATTTACCAAAGTTGATTTTTTTAACATTTTGTCAAAAGAAGCGATAAGAGCGAGAAAAAACTCTTTGATCTGTGTCTGCAAGGTTGACGAAGCAATTATATTAAAAAAAGTAAAATAAAAAATATTGAAAAAATAAAAAAAGTGAAAAAATTTTCTTGACAATCGAAAACTTTTCCGGCAAAATTTAATTTTCCCTCCTAAATACTGATAGTAACTTTACATTGGAAAATTTTGTTTCGATGAATTGTGTTTTCGATGAATTGTTTTTTGCAAAATTGTTTTCACGCACATTTGGATATTGTAAAATTATAGTTTTCATATTTGTTTTTCAATGAATTGTTTATCGTATAATTGTTTGTCGCAGTATTTTCGGGGAATCGGCTTATGGTGATTCGAGAAAGCTGCTGGGGAAGTATAAAGGGCCGTATGAAGTGGTGAAGTGTATCGGGAATGACCGAGACTTAATCAGCGACGTAGAGGGCGAGAAGCAGTTTCAACGGATCTATCGAGGGATCGTTACGATAGACCGATTGAAACTAGTTAAACCAAACGCAACCAAGTGGAAGCATCACTTCCTTGTTTAATTATTATTAAGTTTTTTTTTGTTTGTTTTATTTGTTGTTTGTTGCAATTAATTCCATGTGTATGAATTGTTATGGAATTAACATTCTGAATTTGATGATCGAGGACGCCATCTAGTACAGGATGGCCGAATTGTTGTAGTTTTGTTGTTTGCGCCTTGGCTACTTTTGCTAAGTTTTCATGTTCTTCGGTAAATGGGGAAATGGCGCTAAGAAGAAATGAGAAAAGGGTGAGTGAAATAAATACACAGAAGAAAAGGTATTGTCAAGGGTAGTCGAACTAAAAGTAAAAGGAGTTTTCAATATTGTTTGAGTTTGTTCGAGATTCAACTTTGACACGAAAATCGTCTACATTATTATTGTTAACAACATTTACAAAAATTTCACAGAACGATCAAACTGAAAAAATAAATCGAATATTACGATGAAAAATTTCAATATATACAGAAATGTCGTAATCATATCATAATGTATTTATTATTTTATGACTGAACCAACTAAACTAATTTTAAAATATAACATAAAGAGAATTTATAATTTACCACATCACAATCACTCTAAAAATGTTTATCCATCATCATAAAACGTCAAATATTATAAAAAAAAAATATTTTGTCGCCTCAATTTTTATATAATTAAATCCATCAAAATGTCATAATAATTATGACAATTTTATGCAAATAAAAACCAATTTAGTTATTCATAATTATCACCATAACCAATGTGTCAATCGTTAATTGAATAAAAGGAAAAACGCTCGTTGGTCACAGCAACAATTCAAAATGATGAAAACGAAGAAGGATGCGGCAAAGAAAATTGTAGATGAAAACATTTATAATAAAAATGCAAATATTTTCAATAAAGATTTAAAAAAATTTAAATGTCGTGACGATGGTTCGTACGAGTGTCAGTATATTAAAAATCCGTAAACGAATACATTTTAATTACCAGCCCTTCACCATTATTCACGAATAAAGAATATTATATTATCAAAATATTTTCCATAAACAAAATTATTAATTATTATAATATTTTTATTATAACTTAAATAAAATTTAAAATTGTAAATTTTTGTTTTGTGTTGTAATTAAATATTTAAAAAAACAATTAAATTTTATTACAACACATGAATTTATTGGATTAATTGTTTTTGTTGCATAAAATATAAAAATGAGTTTATTAAAAATAATAATAGTATATTTTATACATATATATAGTGATATAATAAATTTTTTTGTATATTTTAATATTAAATGTTACGTGTTTAATATACAAAGGAATTTGCAGAATTAAATTGTATGTCCTTTTTTAAAAAGATATTAAACCTTTTTTTTATATAAATTGACCTCATTTCTCTATCGACTTTTTTATGGGAATATTTTTAAATTAATAAAGGACGTCAGATGTGGTGGAAAAATTTTGTAAAGCGTAAAAGAATTTCATTCTCATTTTTCTATATTATTTAACATTATTATATAGGCAATAGTGTTTAAATGTTTTTAGGTTATGTTAGTATATACATATTTACAATATTAAGATTCGTTTACGGATATAAACCCTAATGAATTTATTGAAATAATATAAACAAAATATATTTAATGGATTGCGAAACCAAATATGTTTTTTTTGTCTCATGTACTTCAAATAATAATAGAAATTTTTACCCCTAAAAAAAAAGCTTTTCCATTACACATAAATTTTTATTATTTCGGTGAAAGTTGACGTTCATGTTAGGAGGCACAGTTTTTAAAATTAACATTAATGCGTTGACATGCCAAATATAAAAGCTCGTTACATCATATTATATATAACATGTTAATATAAAGTATATCGCTACATATACAAACATATAAATGAAAATGAAGGATTTAACGTTAGGCACACATTAAAAATTTCTGTTGAAATTCTGTTGTCATTCATTACGTAACGAGGCATATGTAATGTGAATGACAAAAAAAATTTGGTTTTCATTTTTGATATTCGGCATAACTTTAATGGCGAGAAATTGTCAAGTAAAAAATTTTCGGGTTCATATATGATCCCTTAATATTTGTATATTTTGTTTGACGTAGCTCGATAATGCACACAATATTTTAGTAAAGAGTAATAGGACAGAAATTAACGGGTGTGAAGTTTGTCCTAAATTTGTCCTAAGTTTTTATATTGAGAATGTATTAGTTAATCTTTCGCTATAATGAATTTAAATATTCGTAACAATTGCAAATTTTAATAGCAAATACAGAAGCAGTTAAGGAACGTAAAATAACAAAACAATTATCAGAAATGGATTCAACGAAAAAATAATGGTTTGGGAAGAATATAACCGTTCAGTTGATACCTTCTAACTAGCAAGTAAGTCGTGGGTTAGTAAAATTCCATCAAACTAAAACAAAAATTTTATCCAATGTTAAAGGCAATTAACGAGCACTTGTCATATATCATTAGGTTAGTAAAAGTTACATGTACAAATGTTAAAAAATTCTACAATGTTGAAAGGAAATATCGTGATTTGAGTACTACCGTATATGCGATTCATGGATGTCTATTGTGTAACGAAGAATGAATTCAAAATCTCTATGTTACAAGCAATTAACGAGCAGTTGTCATATAAAGTTCGATATATCTAAGTGTCTACTACTACTTTAATAAATATCAAAAAAAGTCTACGATGTTGAAGGGAAATATCGTGATTTGAGTACTACCGTATACGCGATTCATGGGTGTCTATTGTGTAACGAAGAATTAATTAAATAATTCAAAATTTCTATGTAGCAGGCGATTAACGACACACTTGTCGTGCGTCATCATATTCACTTTCAACATCATAGAATTTTCTTGATATTCATAAATGTAGTAGTAGGCAGTTGCACATATCCAACGATATATGACAAGTGCTCGTTAATCGCCTCTAACATAGAAATTTTGAATTAAATCTTACACACATGAATCGCTTATACGATAATACAATATGACCTTGAAAGAAAATAAATCGTCATATTTCATTTCAAGGTCATATAATTTTCTTTTGGTTTTCACTAGTAGTAGAAGACACTTAAAAAAAGCCATCGACTTATGATAAGTTCTCGTTTATTGTCTTCAACATTGATATTTGGAACTAATTTTTTTTACACAAGGGCATGATACTTAGCATCTTAACAAAATTTGTTTACGTTTTTAAACAATAATCTATAAGTTAAACACTTAAACGAGTTAAATTAGCGTACCTTTAAAAATGTATTATTGAAAGACCAATAATACAAAACATATGGGTATTACACCCTCATGATAGCTTAAAATAAATAAGTTGTTGTTTGAAGCGGTTTTAAGAAATAGATTTCTCAATCATTCAATAATATCACGGGTGTGAAGTATGTTCTAACTTTGTCCTAACCTTTTGAAATGAGTATGTATTGGTTAAACTCTCGTTATAACGAATTTTAAAATTAAAAATAATGTTATATGCAAATTGGGTATAAAGGTATAGTGATAAAATCGTATATTACCTTTTTAATTGCAGAGAAATATTTAATGATCAAAAGATGGTATTGTGCGTAAAATTTAATTCATATACAAATAAATTTTGCGATTCAACAAACATAGAACTATTGATATTGAACGAATAAGAATTTCCTACAAATGAAATTTAGGGTATTACCAAAGATTTTATGCGAAATTCAAAGACGTAATCTTTCAAACACACAAAAATGTTTAATGGTACTGTGACATATATCGTTAGACTTGTTGAAGTGTTATCTATCATACGACCAATAAAAGGAGTAATTCTATGATTTTAGATATTTCCGTAAAAAATCATAGAATTTCTCTGTGTGTTGGTCAGATGTTAGAAGACACTCCACTGAGTCTAACGATATATGTCACGGTACCATTAATCGCTTTTAATTTTAATATCAGTACCAACTGCAAGCCGTCCAATCTATACTCGTAAATCACACGGAAGGTATTACTGAAAATGAGATATATTAATGTAAGAAACGATTTTTGAAACTGAGACCAAACCCAATTTTTTTTGGTGTTTGAAAGTACGCATTCAGCAAATAAAAGAAAATTTGAACGGAACCAATGTTCTGACGGAGCATCCTGTAGATAGTTTTCCCGAAACTCGAAACTTCATTTTTTAGCAATTTTTATTAAAACCGTTCGACGATGATAAAATTTAAAACGGGAAAAGGCCCCGACGGTGGACTTTATAAAAAAAAAATGAGTCCACTAGTACTCTCAAGGAAATGTGTAAACATGGCGTGTATAGTGCGTGTGTACAGTTTACTTGAAGGAAGAAGGAATGCAATTTTTCTAACCAGAGTTTTTCATTTGTTTATTATAGTTAAATTGGTATATTACTCTGTCGGTGTAATCGACGCAATTGAATTATGGTGTAGCTATAATATACGTGTAATAAATATACGTCGACTCCACCTTTTCTAATTTTCATTAAAAAAATCTGCACAATGATCATCCCATATCTCGTAGTAGATATATTTCTATCTGATTTCATGTGCAAATCGAATTCGTCTCGCCGGAAGTTTATAAGTGATTCAGCTTGTGGATAATCATTGGCGAAACATGATAGCATCCTTAGAGAATTTTTGAAATTCTTTTAGAATATGGAGCAGAGACGACATGGTTGAACTTCATTATGTCTTCGACAGATTTATTCGGCGTGGTGAATACAACTACAGAAAGCATCTTAATCCCATTGAGAAGCTGAAGTTCAGCCCTGTGATTATCATTAATGGGTTGTGTTGTTAAGCTCATAGCAGTTGTTTGTCCAAAGATGATTTCCTTATGCGAGGTGACTGTATAAGTTCTACTGACCATCTCTCTTGAACTGAACGCAGCATTCAAAATTAGTAATATTAATTTGCTCGTCATTGCGTAGATGTTGGAAAACAAGAAAAAATGGAGCTTCCCTGCGTGACTGTATCAGTTAGGTCGAGGTGATGTGACCTGTGACTCTGGCAGTTCAATGTTAAAAACCAAACAGTCCTTCGAGACTCGTTACTTGTGATAAGCAATATACACATGTTGTTTACTGTATATGTTTTATCGTAAGAGTATATACTGACTATCTCGTTATAGGTACCACCTCGTGATGCATGAATTGTGGTGGGTGTCTCTTTCAACCATTTCATCACCTGACTTGGAAAAAACTAAAAGCGGAACCCGGGCCACGTGCCTCGATGGTGGGCCTACTAAACGCGTCCAGTAAAGTTTAAAAACATCAATTCCACGTGCTCGAAAACATATAGATTTGGCAATTTTTATCGAAAAAGTTTGAACTATAAGAAATAACTATGGAACCCCGGTCCCGACGGAGAACCCTGTAAATGTTTTCTCCAGAAATTGGGACAGCACAATCGATTCCTAGTACATACTTAAAAACCACCTTTCAACAATTTTTATCGAGAACTGTTAGACTTAGAAAATTTTTTAAAAAGAAACCTGGGCCCCAACGGAGGACTCTGTACACAAAATTTAGGGACCAACATCCTAACGGGGGACCCTGTACATTTTTTCCCGTAATTTAGACCTAGCACAATCGATTCGGTAAAAAGACAATTTAAGGGTAAAAAAAGGCAGAAGGTGATATTGTTCCATGACAACGCTCGCCCATACACAGCAAAAACGACCCAGGAACTCAACGTCTCCGGCTGGAAAGTTTTATAGAATGCGATGTATTCTCAAGACTTGGCTCCCTCTGATAACCAGTTATTCAGATCGATGTTGTCATATTTCAAAGCCCAGCGGTTCACAATATTTGAAGATGTTCAAAAATGGCTTGATGACTGTTTCACTTCGAAGCCACCAGGTTTCTATCCCGAAGGTATTTGTCATCTACCTTATAAATGAGAAAAGATCAAATAGTAATGGCGAATAATTCGAAACTTGATTTTTGTAACAATTATATTTTCAATGAAGGTGAATTTCACTAAAAAAAGCACAGTTTCTAAGTGCACACCTAATACATAAAAATATACATAAGGGTGGGGAAAAAATCTATAATTTTTATTTTATTTCGGGGCTTTATTTAACATGGCTATACAATCATCCATTTTGGCTCAAATATGAGCCGTTTTTTCGATAACTCGTTGTTATTTAGAACAAAAAGAGGTGATAATCGCTTGGTTCCATGTCCGGTGGATGCATAATAACTTCCCAACTTAGCTTCCGCAGCTTCTAGCGGATCATCATAGACATGTGAGTGTCTAGTGTTATCCTGGTGGAACGCGATATCTCTCTTACTGGCTGATTAAAGCCGCTTCTGGTCGATTGTTGCCTTCAATCGGTGCAGTTCATTCCTTGTTTGGCCACCGTTTGGGCCGCTTCGCTGGCCTACAAACACAATCGTTTCCGCTTGATATTGTCGTACATGACCCATTTCTCGTCGCCGGTTACCACCCGCTTTAGAAACGGCTCGATTTCCTTCCGTTTAGCCAAGTATTTGCAGATGAAATCACGACCCATCAAGTTTTTGCGTCAACTCGTCGGCACCCAAACATCGAGGTTCCTTTTGAAAGACGACCTTCAGCTCCTGAGCAAAGCTACGACAGGTGGCAAGCCGGTCTGCTTCGACTTCCAGGATTTTATCGCCTTTTCGACGATAGGCATTTCAGTGCGTGGTACATTTTTAATATCAAAATTACCGGAACTGAATCAACGAAACCCAAAATTGCGCATAACTGGCTGTGATCAGTATCGAGACCACAAACACCACTCACAATTTCAGCCGCCTTACTTGCGTTTTCGCCTTTATCGAAGCAAAATTGTAAAATATAGCTAATTTTATTTTTGTTTAACTCCATCCTTGACACGCTACAACTGAAACGATCAATCAAAACCACGATAAAAGAATTTTTTAGTGCATTAATCCCCCTTTCTAACGAGTATAAGTATGGTATAAATACATCACGATATATATGTCATTAAAGCCATCTAGCGAAAAAATAATGGAATATTTTCCCCAACCCATTATTTGTTCCAATAAACGAAGAGAGGGCAAAAATCAGGAGACCTTCAATTTATGGGAAAAGCTTAAGTCCGCAATTTCAAACCACTCAGTCAATCCTTACGACATACTCATAGAGAGGGTTTTCAAGAGCAAATTTTTGATCATCGCCGATAAAACGAATGATACATCTGCAAAAATCTCAAGGTCCTCGATCGCGGTCTTGTTAATTAGTCAAAAAATTGAGGCTGAAGGAAATTTTGATTAATCGCATTTTTGTAGTTAGAGAAGATAAATTACAAGTAATAATCGCTGGGGTCCAAATCTCGCGAGTATGGTGGATGCGGAAGCAATTCAATGTGAAATTTGTGCAATTTTGTTATGCTTGCTATCGACTTGTGACTAGGTGCATTATCTTGGTAAAGAGCAAATTTTTCTACTTCGTTTGAGGCCGATTTTAAGTGATTTTTTCCTTCCAATAACCCGATTTAATATTCGCTGTTGATTTGTTTTGTCCTTTCTCAAGGTAGTCAACAAATATTATACCATCTGTATCCTAAAGTACAGACGCCATAACCTTTCCAGAGGACAGCTGAGCTTTTGGTCGCTTCGGACGATCAAAGTTTCATCCATTGTCATATACCGCATAAAAAAATCCTTTTTATTGCGCTCAAACAGCTTTAAACAGGGCACGGGGTCATGACGCGTTATCGTTGTTAATCCATTGTAAGCAAACGCGGTACTCACTTCGAACACAGCTTTTTCATGGAAAATATTCGTGCAAAATATGACCAACACGTTCCATTGATATTACACGATACACTGATACAATGTCAGCATAACTTTACTTTATGGTCAGCAAAAATATTTTCGTGGATTTTTTTTATGTTTTCTGGAGTCACAGTCTCATTTGGTGGTCCAGATCGTTGTGCATCATCGGTGGTTGTATGACCGCACGTTTAAATTCAGTATACGTACATATTCTTGATAAAGGAAGTTTGATAAGCTACAATATATACACCCTTTCATTTAAAATCATTTACAAAATTGCTGCAATACTATTCTTGCAATACTATCATCAATCATTTACAATATTTCTGCTTGGTCTATAAATAAGTCGCTGAATTGTAAATGATAATTAACGATTTTTTCACTATACCTTTATTTCAAATGTAATAATTGATTATACATATACGTATGTTCAAATATTACAAATATGATAATTCGTTATATAACGAGAGATTAACTAATACACCGACCAAATGGCACAGTGGTTAAAGCTTTGGCGTTTGGATCGGGAGGTACGGGGTTCGAATCCCGATAGGGGCAGGATGCAAAGTGAAATTTCATCAACAGATTTCGATCTGTGGTGAAACGTAACACATCTATGACCCCCTGTCGGTGTGCAAAACCCATGGGCCGACCCATCTTCCATGCCGGTATAGGCTGGCATGGAGCTTGCAATGTGCAGATGGTCTTAAATCGGTCCTATAGCCGTACGTGCTCGAGTTGGCCGCAAGGCGTAAAGTATGGACGTTAAAAGCATAACCGCGGAAGAGCAGGGTGAGCCTTGAGCCCCAAAACAGGTCGCATAGTTACCAATTAAAAAAAAAAAAAAAAAAAAAAAAACTAATACATACTCATAATAAAATAGCTAGGACAGTTTTAGGACAAACTTCACGCTCGTGGATACACGCGTGAAGTTTGTCCTAAACTTGTCCTGAATTTTGTTTTTGGAGTTTTAGGACAAAGTTAGGACCAACTTCACGGGTATATAATATCAATCATTTAATTTGAACATTGAAAATAATTACATAGATATGTTTAAAAATTCATTATAACGAGTAAATAATTTACCTTTATTGGTTAATCCGAAAAAAGTATATTATATTCACTTATACATATACAGTCTTTTAGAATTTAGGACAAACTTCACGGATTTGTAGCCAAGCGTGAAGTTTGTCCTAAGTTTGTCCTAATTTTTTTTGTGTAATTTTAGGACAAAGTTAGGATCCATACTTCACGGGAATAGAAATTATTATAGAAAATTGTTATATATTACCAAATTTGGGAACTCATCGTTTTGGACGTCTTACCTAGAATGAAAGAAATAATTTAAAAATTATTAATTTAAGAATAATATTTATAAAAAATGAATTTCATTTCGTTTGATTTTAAAATAGGATAAGATAAGATAAAATGTTTGTAATGCACGGTAGCTGTTAGGCTGGTTACCTTTTATTAGTTACATATTGTTAAAAATTATTAGCATAAAGTGCTGACATATATCACTTAATTTGATTTGTATTTTTAGGTAGGAATATAAACATAAAATGCTGAATTAGAGCATTTACTTGAATTTGGGTTATTGACCAAAAATGTATTGTAAACATAAAATGCTGAAATGCGGTATTTACTCGAATCAAGTAATTTTACTATATACACTGTAAAATTTTTAGAATAAAGTTTGAAGTTATAATATGCACTTGTAAAGACATCGCTTCTCATTTATTGAAATATATTTTTTTGAATTAGTGGACTAGCTCAGACCTACACTAAACTCATTTCAATAAATGGTCCTTCGAAATAAAAACCAACCAGCGACAAAACAAGTTAATAAAAATTATATTGAAAAAGCCAAACAACAACCAGACAAACAAGTATATTATCGTTCGCTCCAGTAACTATATCAGTGAAATTCTCAAGCGCTACACAACAACCAGCGAAATCGAGTATCATCACTCAACAGTCATAGAACAACCGGCTATAATGGATGACTTACTTGAACTTGATCAACAAGAAATTTTTAGAGGAAAAATAGCTCAATTCGAGAGCAATTACAACAAAGATGGGCCATCTCGTCAAACAATCAAATATTTGATGAACAAATAAACAACCTTGTTCCGATAAACAATAAAGATCATCCATACAACAGGCAAAAAGCTACGGTGGCAGCAAGCTACAAAAATGTTATCAAGTCTAATAAAAAAAATCGTAAAGCAAATCAACACACCGATAGAAAGAAAAGCACGTTCAACCAAATGCTATGAAGACAAAATTTTAAAATGAGGAAGTTGTTTCAAGAAATAGCGAAGGCCAGAAACGTCTTTGATGAATGCAACGGGCGATAAAACAAATAATTGATAGGCATGAAGGGCTGAGTGTCAAGGCCTCAGATGATGATCATAACAGGCTAGGATACTTTACAAGAGGGGATTATGAAGCATTTAAAGAAATTTACACAAGATGACAATTGAATTGACCACTGCGATGAAAGAAACATCAACTATTAGTCACACAACATCAGAAATAAAGGTAAAACCGATTGATATACCCACATAGAATAAACTATCTGAAAAACCATCCTCTTTGGGACCCCAGGGCAACGCATGTTGCCAACTCCCATTTTCGTTTAATTAGCTATTAGATTCACATTTTACAAATTTTTATTGTGTTGTCTCTTTCTTCAATATAATATAAAATCGTTGTAGCTGTCATTTTTCCCTGAAAATGTTCAATAATTTAGTGTATAATGATTTTAAAGTGACACGGACAGAAAAAAATTGTTCTGCTGAAAACGGTAAGATTTATTGGCTGTTTATGTTATTATAATTTAGTTTTTTCGAATTTATTGAATAAAATTAGTTTTGTTAACAGTTTTTAGTTACATAATTGATAAAATTTAGAAATATTTGTATAATGTCGCGACAAAAAAAATTTTATTCATTGGAGGAAGCTGCCGATCTTATTATAGTAGATAACTCTGACATTGAGATGGATGAAGATGTTGACGACGAAATAGATATTGACGAAGTTCCCGAACATAAACGTAGTGATGTCATCGAAATATTGGAGGTTGAGGACGATGAGTTTGATATTGATCTGGCAAATACTATGAACGTCACAGAGAGTGAAAGTGGCGTTGGTAATCAAATTGAATATCCGCTATGTAATAGCCGTAATGAAATTGAATTTGTAGACCAACAATATAATTATAAAATAACCGAAAAGGCAAAAATAGCTTGGAGACGACGTCCATTTGAACCAACAACACATTTCATTTACGAAACAATTGACCCAACTTTGATTGAATCCCGATCGCCTTTAGAAATATTTGAGAAATACATACTACAGCAAATGTATGAAGAAATTGCACTTTATACAAACATGTACGCTATACAGAAGGGCCGCTCGGGTTTTAAACACACAACATCCAATGAAATAATGAAACTATTTGGAATACATTTGCTGATGGGAGTAATGAAATTACCTCGATGTAGGATGTTCTGGAGCCGAGAATTACAAATACTGTCGATTGCACCAATCACGACCAGAGACAGATTTTTCTGGCTTAGGTCTCACGTCCACTTCATTGACAACGAAACAATTCCGCGCGATTGTAATGATAAATTTATTAAAACACGACCACTTATCAATTGTGTAAGACGACGATGCTTAGAATTGCCGGTAGAAGAAACTGTTTCTGTTGATGAACAGATAATACCATTTAAAGGTCGATTGAATATTAAGCATATTGTTAAGGGTAAACCATGTCCTTGGGGTCTCAAAGTATTCGTTTTGTGTGGAAAATCAGGATACCCCTATGATTTTATGTTGTATCAGGGAACACAAACGGAAATTTCAAGTTTTGATCGTGCGCGTGTAGGTCTTGGAGCAGCAGTGGTGCTTTATTTGATAAGCCGTCTTAAATTACCACTATATCGATTTTGTCTCGTGAGTTACTCATTTAAAATGAGTGAAGCAAAAGAAATCGAATACGTACACAGTGTATAATACACAAGTATGCTTTTGTATTTTTCTTTTTCTTTTGTTCGTATTTGTGTCATTTGCAGGATAAACAGTACCAAAAATAACGCGATCCGGGCGAATCGGTTTAATTTTTATGGTGCTTATATCCTTTTTTCAGCACATTACGTCTGCTCTCGAGCTGTGGAGTATCAATATTTAACATGCTAATATATTTTATATTTTATATTTTCTTTTAACATAAATTAATTTTATATGTATAAATAAAATTTTATAGATAAATTTAATTTAAATTTCATAAATTTTAAAAATAAAATGTATTTTATAAAAAAATCTAAAATACATAAACAACACACAAATATGGCGTTAACAATGGTTAACTCTTTGATTGCCAAAAAGGGCAATCGTGCTCTTCAATACACTAGGCGAAATCATGTTGGCACTCAAAGGGTTAAAATGAATAAACAAAAAAAGAATGACACGTGGCTTGCATATGCAGTAAAACAATCATTCGCACGAAACAAACACAAATGCAAATTCTACCTTCTACTATATATCTTTCCGGTTACACTCATTTCGTTTCACACATTTTGAGACAAAATCGATATACAGGTCACACGTTGCTTTTTGACAATTTTTTCTCAAGTTATCAATTATTTGAAATACTCTCACAAAAACAAATTAACGCAGCTGGCACAATTAGAATTAATAGATTTAATAATCCAAACTTTATCTCAGATGCGCTATTGAAAAAACAAGGGCGAGGTAGTGCTGAAGAAATAGTTAATCGGGATGGTAATATTGTATTGGTAAAATGGCAAGATAACAGATCAGTACACATTGCATCAAACTATTATGGGATAGGCCAACCAGAAAAGGTGCAACGTTGGGACAAAAAAAATAAAAAGTATGTATAATTTAGTCAGCCTACAATTGTAAAGAAATACAATGGTGGGATGGGTGGTGTTGATCTCTTTGACCAGTACATGAGTTACTACCGGATATTTATTAAATCCAACAAATGGACACTTCGTGTAATGACTCATTTTATTGATGTTGCGCTTGTGCTAGTTATCTAGAATATAAGAAGCACACTCTAAAAAATTTGATCAAATTTAAACTAAAGATCAATTAATTTCATTTGGATTATTTTAGCAATTTTCATACAATAAATGTAGTAATGAAACTTTTTATTATTTCTTAAATAAAATGTTGATTTTTTCAATTGTTTGTTTAAATTTCATCACCAATATGTTATAAATTTAATTGTTGTTGGAAATTAAACAATACGTTTGTTGAATTTTAATCTATTGATAAACTGCTAGTAGAAATGTTGAATAAAATCATATTGTAGTAAATTTTAAACATAAAACTGTTGAATAATCAACAAAATAAAACAACAAAATTAATTTACAGTAAACCTGAAACCATATAGAACTGCTATAACTAGTTTGAGCAATATATTTTTAAGGTAAGTACGAAATAAAATATTATTATAAAATAATTTTACTATAATACTATGATCCTAAGAACCGAGACCATTCGTTTTGGATAGTTTACATAAAGCACGCGTCTATAAAGTTACGGTAAAAATTATGTAATTTTTTTTCGCTTATGTCGTTTCGCACTTTGTCATTTCCTACCATATCATTTAGATTATTTTTCATATTTTCAGCATATTCCCTTGGATTGAAAGGAATTAATTTGGTCCTTGAAACAAGCGGATCTGAAATAACAGAGGACGATATTCTCCCATATTATGGTGCTCAAAATAATGTGAGATTTATGTTGGTAAAATTTGACGAGAAGGCATGGATGTCACCAAACCTGCCAAAAATAACAAGTGAACCGCATAATAGTTCAATTACCCCACCACAACACCACGAACAAAATCAATGCTCCGAAATATACCACGTCGATTCGCCATTAATTATTTTAACGCCTCAAAATAAAAATATTAACTCCAAAGATGTTTATAATGATCTGAATGAATATATCAATCGTCACCTAGTACCTCGGATATGTTATTAGCAACTATTGTAAGTGTGAATAGTACAGCAATGCCTTCATCGTCATCCACTGACCACACTGAAGTTGCTAAACGGCAAAGTCAAAGATTTGGATTTAAATGGAATATTATTCAGAAAATATATTTTAAATGTAATAAATTTAAAAATGAAAGTAAATTTTGACCTAATATCAACAATTTTGAGTTTAAATTCGAACAACGAATGGTTGAAATTAAGCCAATTATATGAAAAATTCAACGAATTTACATGCCAATTACATCAACTATTGTTGAAAATAATGTTTAAATTGTTTTACTTTAATCCTAAATATGTTTAAAATGTGTTTAAATATAATTTATATTGTTTAAATGTAAACAGATTTTTGTTAATAATACAACAATATTCAAAATGTTATTAATAACTTTTTTGTTTAAATTCTCTCCTTCAAAAGTTGATGTTTACAGGAAGTTAAATATTTTTTACGCGTTTAAAATTACTATAATAATTGAGTGTAATTAGTTACACTCAATTATTGAAGTAAAATTCAACAAATTTTTTTTAAAAGTGTATTTCATATTTAGATGGAATTTGATTTTATACTGAAAAAGCTGTTGAAAGCTGTGAAGTATTGCCGCCTTTTAATAGAAATAAAAAACAGAAAAAAGACAAGTACGAAGGAGCAATCTCTTCAATTATGGCTGGACCTAATACAAAACCCACGATTTTTGAAACGTTTTGTTCAACAGTTTCCAATCAATTGGAAGAATTACAAAAATTAGATGTCGCTGAAAGTTTTATTGCCATGCAAGAAATACAAACGTTGGTCAATAACAAGATTATCCGACTTGTAGAAAGGAAACTTAACTCTTGCAGTACCTGTTCGCTACAGAAAGCTACAGATATCAACGGAAACCTACAACACATCCAGATTATTTCAAATAAGTTAGAACATTCCAAAGATATTTTAGATTTTTCCGGATGACCTACGTATAATGATACCACCTCCTATTTCAATTGAATCCAATAAACCAAACATCTACAATAGAAATAGCAACAACCCTGGTAAATCTAAATCTCCTCAGATTTTTAAAACTTCATCGAAGATGAGCGCTACCGTCACTTCCTCACCATCTTTAATTTCAAAAAAAATTTACGTTGAAAAAACACCTACTAACCCTACACCATTAACCAAACATATATTGCCACCAAAGTGCGCTTCTTCTGACCCGAAAAGTAATGCCATCCACGATGTTAACCAGCACTGTTTCCACAAAATTCAGAAATCTTATGTGATTATCTAAATGATTGTGATATTGCAACAATACCATCCAGTTCAACCATCACTTCAGCATCTTTCGCTTCAAATAGTATGTACAATTCTAAATTAAATGTAAAGCCTTCACCATCAAAGAAATTATTTCCAGAAAAACGCATTAAGATCTTAGAAGATATAAAGTTAGGATATAAATATTACCCACCCGATTTAATTCAAACTGCTGCGATTGACGCTTGTCTAACGAAATTTAAGCGAATTTTATTATTTTGATTTATGTTTTATTATTTTATATTTTTTACTAATGAATTGCCTACTGTGATTTTAATTTATGAAATATGTAACGAATGTAACGATTCTTGAATTAGAATAAATTTTATTTTTTATAAATATGCAAATGACTTTATATTGGTAATATATATAATTACCAGTGGTAGATTCGAATACAATGCAAGGCACAAATCAGGATATCAAAATTCTGAGAATTGGAATGATGAATCTTTAGGAAATATTGAATAAGTTACGTTTATTTTTTGTTTATTTATACATTTCAAGTTATTTTAAATTTACAGAAGTATAAATTATTTTATTTAATTTTCTGCCATTGAATTGGTAAGTCACCCTTTCCAACAAACAAATTGGCAATCGTGTCCCTCATTGTATGTAGTAATCTGGTAGAATTGCTGGGTTGATCTGCCACTATCATATTTGAAAATGTTGCTGGTAATGTGGTAGGCTGTATACCATCACAATATAGAGTTGTTTTTATTGGTTAAGTTAAATAGTTGTGAAGCACGCAGCAGACTTTTACTACCAAATCAATTGTTTCGCTTTTAAGGTCCATTGGTCGATGCAAAATGTGAAACCGAGATGCAAGCCGACCAAAGGCGCATTCTACAGTCAATTTGGCATACGGGATAGACTATAATTGAATATTTTTTGCTTTGTTGTCAATGTTGGACAAATAGTATACGGCTTCATCATATGCTTATCAAGTTTAAAAGTATCGTCCGCTATAAAAAATTATGTACCGGCATAGTTTCACCTTCTAAATAACTTTTTTCTGGAATATTTAATTTATTTAGATTTTTAACACTGTATTGTCAGATGCTCCTCCATTTGTCCTTACATCTATAAAGAAAATTCGACAGTGAGCATCGACAATGGCCAATGGTATGATACTGTGAAAGCCTTTAAAATTAAATGAACTGGATCCAGAATTAGGAGGTTGAACTATTCGAATATGTTTTTCGTCAATGGTACCAAATGAATGAGGAAAATTCCAGATATTCCAGAAATCTTTGACAATTTCCTGCCATCCCTCTTTTGTGATATCCATCTAAAACAGAATTGCGTTTTATTAAACATGAATAAAATGAAACATTTTTTGCCTCAACCAGTCAGACATACTTAATAGCTTAAGTTGCACGCCGATTGCACCACTTCGGTTAGTGGTACAATTACCAAAATTTTATAGGCTTCTTGTCACAAACAAACAACTGACCTAACTAAGTGATTCAAAACAGAGCACAACTTAATCTCTTAAGTTTGACTGGTTGAGGTTTTAAGTGGGTACATGTTATTATATGTTATCGATCTGTATACTTACTTTTAAATATTTAGGCTGTAAACGTACATATAAAGACGTAAGAACTTCGGGAATAAATCGCGAAATGGGTTTCCGTGAAACCCGCGACTACTCCAATGAGTGGTACGAATCTGCAGTTGCGATATACCTAAGGGTTATGGCTAAACGAACCCAGTGGTATTCACAAAGAATCTGAGTAATTAATAGAACGTCAAAAAGAGGACATTATAATTTTTAAATAGACTAACAGCAAAATAACAGCAGGTCAACAAGAGCTCTCTTATTTTGGAATTTTTCAAATATAAACAATTACATTGAATATGGCGAGGTGGCATTGATAACTCACCAATTAGTCGCCAATTTGGACTATCGAAAACGGTTTATTCTTATGAAACAATATTTTTTTATCTTATGTGGCTTTAATTGATCATTATATAAGAAATTTTAACCGAATCAATTTTACCAATGAAGTAAGTTAGAGGGACAAGAATATAAAAGTGTTCAGCTAACTCCAGTCCACCGTTCTATTCGCAATATGTAATGAGTTGCTTACTCGCATTCCGATTAAATATTTTTTAAATGTAAAGTGTACAGTGAGAATGCCCTTCTTACAAGGAAGGGTCTCCAGGGGTCCGGCTCCGATTTCAATGAAACTTTAATATGTTGTAGAGGAGTGGAAAATAAGTGACACATATTTCTTTTTAAGTGCTCAATCCCTTTTTAAAGGGGTGAAAACCACCCTTGAAGTTGGGGGTAAAAAAGTGACTTTCGATAATTTTCCTCAAAAAACATGAACAAATCTGCAAGTTTTTTATTCCAAAATAGGTATTTCAGAAACTTACATTATATATTATTTTTTCAAGAATTTTGGTACTACCTAGGGGGTGAAACTACCCCTAGGAAGGGGTTGAAAAATCAAAAAAACTGTCTAAAAAATCCAAATTGATGCGAAAGATTCTGGAAAAAATTTATATTACTCCATAAAAAACAAAGGTTGACGTTTTCGAGGGTTTTTCGAAACCACCTTTTCTCAGGGGGTTAACCACCCCTAGAGACGATTCTGGAAATTCGCTCAGGACATCTGATTTTTTCGACTGAAAGTTCTTTGTCCTCTTCAATTATGATCATTAACATAGATTCTTACCGATATCATTGAAGTTTAGGGGTGAAACATCCCCCTAACGGGGGTGAAATTTTTAAAAATTGTTTAAAATTTCAAGAAAATTTCGCAATTTGGTGGAATAATTCTAGAAAAAATATATATGAACGCGAAATTGGGATAAAGGTTTGCACGTTCAAAAATTTCATGAATCATCCGCTTTGAATGGTTTCAACCGCACTTGAATTTTGGGTATAAGAGCGACTCTCCATAATTTTCCCTACAAAACATGAAAAAATCCGAAAGTTTTTTACTATGAAATACGTATCTCGGAAAGTTAAGATTTTTATTATTTGTTCAAAAATTTTGGAAATCCGTGGATGAAACAACTCCTAGGAGGAGGTTGAAAATCAAAAAACTTGCATAAAATACCAATTTGATGCGGGAAATAGTAGAAAATATAAATATCACTCAACAATGAAAAATAATTTTGAGGGATTTAAGGATTTTTTAGACTGGAAGTGTTTGGCTATCCTCCAATATGATGATTACCATCAATTCTTATGACTATCAATGATGTGTGGGGGTTGTCACATACCCTATCGGGAATCTAAAATTTCATAAATTGTTAAGAATTTTAAGAAATTTCTGAAATACCGCCAATTAATTCTAGAAAATACATAAGCTCAAAAATTTCATTCTACAACCTCCTTAAAGGGCCTAACTACCCCTGTTGGAATATCGATAACCTAACGAACTTTTAGGAACATCGTCCCATTTTGCATCAATATTATAGATATTTGAGGATATCAGTGATTATTTTCGTGACTCAAATTCATTTGAGGAATTGGAGCTATACAAAATCTCAAGAATTTCCAATCTATATATAGTTGATATAACACGGAAACGAATTCGTCATTACCAGACTGGTGATTTCCCTCCCCCCCCCCCATTAATAAATATATATTCTTATATATCTGTAGAATTGTATATATATATATATATATATATATATATATATATATATATATATATATATATATATATATATATATATTCTTAATGAAATCGGTTCTTTTTCATTTTCACGAGCTAATAAACCTTTATATTTATATTGATTTTTCTAAATGACGCACCAAGTTATATTAACTTTGAGATCGCTATGACTACAATAATAAAATATAACTGGACCGGAATACGGAGGGTTTTATTATCTTAGCTCAACAACCAAGCTCAGATATGTCTTTGACGCTTCAACTAAAACGTCAAAAGAAATATCTTTAAATGACCTTCTCCACACCAGCCCAACAATATAACAACCATTCGTAGATATATTGTTATGCTGGAGGAAACATAAGTGTGTGCTTAAAGCTGACATCAAAAAGATGTTTAGACAAATAAAAATCCGTCCTCCAGATAAAAGCTATCAGTTGACACTATTGAAAAACGACAAAGGCGAAAACAGCACATACAAGCTGAAGACTGTTACGGATGAGGCAGCCTCTGCTTCATATCTAGCCACAAGAATTAGCGCAAGATGAGGAAGATACATACACATCTGCAAAAATAGCTGTCGTTACAAGAATAGGATCAAAACATTTGCAATGGACAAATTCAATGATAACGTTAGCATGGATTAAAGGATTCAAAACAAAAGTTGCAAACAGGATAGTGGAAATCGAATCCACTATCCAATGGGGTTACGTGAAATCCGAAGGTAATCCAGTAGAATGTGCATTTAGAGGATAGTACTCTACAAGCTTAAAAAATCATCTTCTCTGGTGGAACGGGCTAAGCTGGCTCAGAGACTATTTTGAATTTGTCTTTGAACCACAAGTTGAAGTGACAGAAGAGTGCAGGAACTGAGTATGTGCATTGACTACCAGAAACCAAAGAAGAAAACGGCATACATGCTGTGATAGAACAATAATAACCGTTCACAAAAGCAATAAGGAGCAGTGCTTATGTTCTTAGGTTTGCAAAAACAAAAGCTAAATAGTCACAAAGCTACTGATGACCAAAAAATTTCACGACAGTTTGAGGTTAGCTTTAAACTTAACGCAAGAGTTTACTGAGGAAAATTTGACAAACACTATGGCAAACATAGCGAATTAAAACTCCATACCCTTAATCTGGAAATAGACAAAGATGGATAGTTGCAAGTAGGGGGAAGGCTGTCAAACGCCAGATTTTGTTTCGACATTAAACTACCAATAGTTTTTAAACTACCAATAGATAGACTACGCACATGAGATGACGGAAGCAAAGATTGCACGGAAAAAATCCATCACAGTAGCTTTTATTTGCCAGAAATATTGGATAATTAACAATAAAAAATTTCATCAATAAATGTATGGTTTGCTACAAACGTCAAGCACGCACACTTGTTAGCTTCGATACTCACCTGGACGAGTTAACAAAAGCTATAAAGAAAATTTAGCAGCTTTCGTCTGCTTTGCAATAAAAGCCGTTCACGTAGCAGTAGTAAGCAACTTGGGCCACAATGCTTTTCTAGCAGCGTTAGGGCGCTTCACATCACGTCGAGGTAATTGTTCGAACCTCTACAGCGACGGTGGCTGTAACTTTATAGGATAAAGTGCTTCAAACTTATGAAGAACAATCTAAACGCTGCACTAAAACAACTACCAGAAAAGCTTGCAGAACAGCTTCAAAAGGATGACAACCAATGGCGATGTATACCACCAAGAGCACCACACATGTGTGGACTATTAAAAGCGTCAGTTAAATCCATCATGTATCACCTACGCAGAATATAATTGGAGAACAACATCAAACGTTTGAAGAGATTATAACATTTGTTTGTCAAATAAAAGCATATCTCAACTCTCGTCCTCTTCTTCCATTATCTTCCGATCCCAATGATTTCAAAACTTTAACACCCAGACATTTCTTTAAAGATGAACAACTGCGAACGATGTCAGAAACAAGCTACTTAAATCAAAACATTGAAAATGACGAAAGAATTCTGGATTACCGAATACATTCTATCGTTACAAAACCGTAGCTTCTATTTGCTGAAACCAGTTCAAAATATAGCGAAAGGAGATATAGTGCTCATTAATGATGATAATCTGCCTTTCGGAAAGTAGCAACTAGAAAGGATTCATGAGGTACATAGTAAAGGAACGTTGGTTTTGTTTGAAGACGACGGACAATGCAAAAATGTACCTTCGTCAAAGGAAGCTCAAACAGTATAAACCAGTGACAAGAGCCAGCACCGAGCCCAAGCTGCTACTTTACGCTATCGCATTAATCTGTGCATTAGGACTAGTAGCAGCAGAAACACCAACAAAATATAATATATCAAGTCTCCTATCATCCCGGGATATACTTTAATAAAATTGGTCAAGTAAGGCTAATCAAAAGAGAATGAAGGCCACACTGATTCGTTTAAGTATTGTGAAACCATTATTTCACAGACAAAAACACTCCATGTAGAATTAAATGAACAAAACGAAGTATTAAACGCCTTAGGCGGAAATAAAATCACCCTTAGAAGAAGCGATTTTGTAGGTACAATTGCCAACGTTCTATTCGGCGTGCTACATAAAAGAGGTGTAAATACCAACCAGGAAACCATAGAAAAATTAAATGCTAACCAGCAGCACCAAAATGAATCATTACAAAACCAGATATCCATATTAGAGTTGACTATCAACGTCATGAAATATACTCATGTCATGAGGAAACATTACAAAAATTCGCGTCATACAATCAAATTCTAACAACCATCTTATTCCATGAAGGTTTAACCGACCTTGCAATACACACTACATGATCTATAAAATAGCCACGAAATTCTACTAGTACAGAGTACTCAAAATAACATATACCACAAAATGACGGTCATAACGATTCATCAAGCTAGCCTCGAGTTATTTATTGATTGCGACAAAGGAGAAGCAATATGGACTTCTCTCTTTCGAAGAACTGAATGCTTTTATCAACCTCAATGATGAATATCTTTGAGATATACATCAACCACTGAATGCGTATCAGTAAAATAAAAGCAGCTGTGAGATGCAACTGTTCCAGTAAACAAGGACCGTGCCAACTAGTTGTGAAATCCACAGAGTAAACATTACCTCACTATCAATTCCGTTATGCCGATACAACGCAAGGATCTTTATAATCAAATTCGAGGTGATTTATAACGTAATTTGCGAAAGTAGCAGCGGAATGGTTAAGACAACAACCACTCTCACCCGAGGAGAGAGAATCTTAACACTACATCCAAGCGGTGTGCTAAAATGAGAAAAATTCAAGTTTACAGGTTACGGGGCATTTAACAGTACATTGTACCTCACCTTCGTGCCACGATTTATTTTAAGTGATCATATGATGTTAGATCCCACCTTCGGAGCAAATCGGAACTCACAACTTAACTCATATATCAAACAAAGACATAAAAGTGTTACTTCAAAATCAACAAAGGATTCTAAGGGCATCAGCTACCGAAGTAAACATGCATGACGCGCATCGCTACACAACCTCATGCGTCTGTATAGGTATGTTAGTGATCGTAGCAGCCCTCATATATGTAAAGCACAGAAAAATCAACAACTAGGCCCTGGAATATGTTACCAATTCAACTGCCAAAAATTATTTATTATCTATTATTAAGTTCAAACTGAAGATTTACTTAAAATTTAATTTTTGTCTTAAATTTAACTTACACTATAAATAAATTTAGGGTTAGTTCTTTAATTCGAAATCCCCTCCAATCTATGCACGCAAAAGTATTGAAGTAGATTTTATGGAAAGAATAATTATTTCATTGGGACTCGAAAATAGATAAATTGAATTTAATTAAATTAAAAATAAATAGTAACTCGTAAATTAATTAAACTTGTTTTTGTTTTATTTGTTTTAATTTACCAAATATTCTATCCATGTTTTGTTGCCCTATAGTAAATTTAAAATACTTTCGGAACAAATAACAAAGAGCAAAAATTTGTAACAAAAAAAAAAAAGCTCAATTAAAAAGTTTTTCCTTCGTATAATTTATTTCCCTTCCTATAGTCGTCTAGCGAATAATCAATTTGTACATTTCGGTAATAGGAAATAAGGAAATGCGGAAAACTTCTTAATTGCTGTATATATTGATTGAAAACCGCACAATCCTCTTTTGGTACAGCTTTTTTGTTTTTCTTTTGTACGAGGGTAACAACATCCATAACAATCAATTTCAAATCAAATGAGTTAGTACTTCATTCGCAATTATTATTCGAAATGCGTAGCACAAGAAACATAAAACGCCCAATAATTTAGCGAATAAGCTTTTCTGATATATTTTTTGTTATTGCGAGTGAAATTGTATTTTATGATTTTTCTTTTGTTTTTATGTGTTTGTGCTAAAAAGATCAGGATTTAAAAGTTTAATAAGCACTAAACAAGAATACATAAAATAAAGCAAACAATCAGTGGGGTTCTGAATTTGTTTTTACTCGTACGTGTTTCAAAATATTATTAATTTGTTGGTTATGTTTAAGTCATGTTACCTTAATTGCAAATAAAGCAAATTAGTTAAAAACTTAGAATAAAAGTTTTTAAAAATAATTTTGTGTTTGATTGTTTCGGGGAGGCGCGTAACAGAAACATACAATGCGACGACAACTACACATACAATGAAGTGCCTATGCCTAGGTTTGTACAGATTTAAGTAACAGCTTGAATACAGCATAATAGTAATTGTTAAATTTTTATGGAAGGAAACGAGAGTCCCAATTCGAGACATGCGGCCGTCAGGCGCTCTAGATCTGGCTAGGATTAAATGTACGGAAATTAAATTTGATTATGTTAAATTAGAACTACGTCGGTCAGATCCATAAATGTTGTGTGTTATTGTGTTATTATTCTTAATTAAATTAATCCTTTTTAAATTTAAAGATTTCTACCAACCTTTGATTCATTTTAAACAGTATTTTGTGCGAGTAAACTTATTTATAAGTCTGCAACTCGACCAATTTACTAAATGAACGTAATATTTTTTTTCCACAAACAATTTCTGGCTAACCAACTGATTGCGGGTACAGTAACTCAAACCAGGTGCCAAAATTATAGCCACAGCACGAAACTGTACGGCATAAATTTGTTAAGGCAACTGAGACAAGACTGGCTACTAACCTGGAAACTAACCATTATTAATCATTAAGTGATTTTTCGATGTGTTGTATTTGGATCGAATGAAATGTTTTTTTTTGATTCCTTTTATAAAAAAATATTTTATTTATTATTACAAAACGTTATTTATAATGTATATATTTTATTATAATTTTTATTTATTTTTTATTATTATTATTATTTATATAATATAAATTGTGGCTACTTGCTTGCCAAAAATAGGATTGACCGACTGTTCGGTCCTGAGCTACGTCTCTTTTTATTGTCTTTTTTGACTTATCTATTTTTATATTTTAGTACTTAACTTAGTACAGTAATGAACGATTTCACCCTATTAGTACTGTACAGTTGCTCAAATTACTGCTCAAATTACTTTCTCCTACGGTGAAGATAAACCAGAAGGGTTGGGTTTGGGTGGGGACCCAAACAAGCAAATACATTGGTCTACGAATGCTCGAGCAATTGTTGTAGTTTCTTGATTTGAAAGACAAACGCCCAGTGAAAATTTCGATAGATCATCCTGAAGTGTAAGAATAAATTTGTTTCCATTTTCTGTAATAGGACAACTTTTCAAATGGAGACTTAGCTGTTGTCGTAATTTTTATTGGACACTTTTTCGATTTACCAATCTTGTTCTGTTGGCACTGAGGACATTTCCTTATACAATTTCGAATAGTAGTCAACATTTTCTGGAATTCATAATACGATTTTAATCTTTTATATGTTCTTAATACACCCTGATGACCACCAAGAGGATTAAAATGAAATTCATGTAATAATTTTTCGATGTCCCGTTGATTATCCAGTTTAATAATATTTTGATATTGAGTTAAATTAGTGTTGCTAGTATTTAAATGAGGAAGAATATTCGAACTAGTTGCATTATTTTGTTGTATAGATCCACTGATATCTGTTGTATCAGTTGGAATCGTTTATTTCGATTTTGATCTAGTTAATATGTTGATATTGTGCGGTTCTTCCAAAGAATTGGGTAATTCTATCCGACTTAACGAGTCGGCATTTTTATTGGTTTTACCCGATTTGTATTCAATTTTATAGTCGTAACCATCTATATCTATCCTCCAACGAACTAGCCGTGAACACGGATTAGACATTGACTTAATCAATAGTTTGTGATCAGTTCGTATGAGAAACTGTTGGCCAAAAATATACGGCCGAAATCGCTTTAATGCCCATACGATAGCGAGAAGTTCCTTTTCAATAGTTGCATAGTTCTTTTCGGCTTTTTGTAACACCCTACTTGCATAAGCAATAGGAAGGTCGACATCAATCGATGAACAATTCTGCGATAAAATGGCCCCAATGGCTACATCGCTGGCATCGGTAGTAACGATAAAAGCTTTTGTGAAATCAGGAAATGACAATATAGGTGGATTAATCAAGGCTTCTTTCAAATTTACAAAAACCTCTTCACAAAAAGCTGACCATTCGAATATGATATTTTTTTTAGAAGTGCTGTAAGGGGTTCAGCTATGTTCGAGAAATGGTTTATAAATCGCCTATAGTAACTGGAAAGCCCTAAAAATTATTTTACATCCTTTGATGTTCTCGGTCTAGGATAATTTTTTATTGCTTCTATTTTTGACTGATTGGGTCGAATCCCTGTTTCAGTTATTGTATGTCCTAAATAGCTGATTTCTTTCCTCAAGAATTTACATTTTTTCGGTTGAAGTTTTAGGTTATGTTTTCGTAAGCAAGAGAGGATTTTAAATAATTTTTGGTTGTGATCTTCTAAATTATATCCATACACTACGATATCGTCCACATATACAAAACATTTTACACCATTCAAACCAGAGAGTAAAGAATTCATCATGCGCTGAAAAGTGGCCGTAGCCCCTTTAAGTCCAAATGGCATACGATTGAATTGGTAATGCCCTAAATTCGTGCTAAATGCAGTTTTTTGCTTATCTTGGTTACTCATTGGAATTTAATGGTACCCATCTGCCAAATCAAGAGTTGAGAAATAATTTGATCTTCCAAGCTGATCCAAGATATCGATAATGTTTGGTAATGGAAATGTATCTGTAACAGTAATATCGTTTAATCTTCTATAATCTACAGTAACTCTCCAACGCTTGAGACCATCTTCTGATTTTTTCGGAACAACAAGCAAGGGTGAGTTCCATGGACTATAAGAATTCTCAATAATATTATTTTTTAACATTGTTGCAACTTGTTTGTCTTCCTTCGCTGAGAAGGGTAATCTATATGGTTTAACATTTACAACCCTAGTATTGGGAATAAGAGAAATTTCGTGTGCAATTGTATTGGTTTGTGTAAGATCATCAACTTCTAAGAAAAAAACATCGTTAAACGAACGACAAATTTTCAATATTGAATGTTTTTCTTCTTCATTCCGATTAATAAATAAAAAATTTCGAATTCTTGTAACGATTTTGGCATTAAGTTTATTTCTTTAATTTCGACTGGAAATTCATTTGTATTTCAAATTGACAGTTGAAATTGAGAATTTTTCGTTTTAATTAATGAATTTCATGTGTACACTCCTGGCACAACTTCCATGGATGGACAAAGGTAATCGGAATTGTTAGGGAGAAAATGGGATATAATATTAATAAATTTTTCGACTCGAGGCGGTATAATTTCATTTACCAAAAATGGAGAGCAAAGCGGAAATTTTTATGAAACGTTAGAAGTTAGAGGTATTTCCAAAACTTTATTTTTGTAATCAATTTTACAACCATAATTTTCCAAAAAAAATTTTACCTAGTATACCCATAGATTTTATAGGGAAATCAATATTTACGATATGAAATTTTTGCGAATTTGAATCCGAATTGTTTAAATGAATGTTTCCCTCGCATAATGCAAGTGTTTGAATTTTAATGGGTGTAATTCCAGTAATTGGCATTTTAAATGTGTGAAACAAAGCACATCATCTTTTATGAATATATTTTATTATAATTGTTATTTAGTTTTTATTATTATTATTATTTATATAATAAAAATGTGGCTACTTGCTTGCCAAAAATAGGAATGACCGACTGTTCTAGCTACGTCTCTTTTTATTGTCTTTTTTGACTTATCTATTTTTATATTCTAGTACTTAACTTAGTATAGTAATGAAAGATTTCATACTCTATTAGTACTATACAGTTGAGGACAAAACTTTTGTACATAACAAATGCAAAAAAAATTAATCTGGATGGGCCGGATGATAATCAGTATAGTATCGGTGGGATCTCAGAAAGGAATATATTCAGTTTTCAAAGTGAAATGAAAGGTCGTGATGGAAATCTAATAGTATGGAGGGCATTCGCTTCTCTCATTTATTAAGAAAAAAAAACTGAATTTTTCAGCAAAATAACATTCCAATTCATAAAGTCAATGTACCAAATTTTTTTACCAGTATAATCTCATAGAAATTCTTTGGAGATTATTAGTTAGAACTGTTTACGAGAATAACGGATAATTTCACACAACGAATGAGTTAAAATTGGCTATTGAAAATTCCTAGAACGAATTATCGCCCGATACCTTCTGACCGAGAACAAAGGTTTAAATTTTTAATATACGATTTTAATAAATGATTTTTTTGGACCAGGACAAATTGAAGAGACACATATTATTTAAGTGTATTTCGAGAGAATTGAAGAAAAACATATTATTTAAGTGTATTTCGTGACCGTCCTCGGTTGCTTTACGCCTATAAAATGTTATCTGACCCTTTCACTCACAACATCACAAGGTGATCGTGGGGGCTCAAACAACTTCAGGATATCGACATTAAAGCTGACTTTTATTATCTTATTCAACTTTTCTCAACTGATTTAGTTGAATGGCATTCGTTTTACAGTAATTGCTTTACACCCTCACATGTAGCTCCTAAAAGTTTTGTGTGGGGGGGTGGGCGCAACTGTAGCATTAGTATATTTTAGCCTCAATGAAAGCGATATATCAAAATCACGCGTTTATTAAAAAAAATAAGGTGCGTAACCGAAATATTTTCTAAATTCAAAGCAGGAATATTTAGACCGTTTGGCAAAAGTATGTTTCAATGTAATATATTTAAGAAATAGCTGTTAATAATTGGTAAAAATAAATTAGAGAATAAGCTCTTAAAAAGCATTGTTTTGTTTTCGCCCGCATAAAACTTTTTCCCAGGTATCCAATCTGCATAATGAACACAACAAATCAGCACAAGTGCAACCAGAACAAACTTCGTTCAAAAACATTGTCAATCGCAATGAGTTAGCAACTTTCTTTCAAGCAAATCCAATAATTTTACCAAATGATATGGGGAGAAATAAACAGCCATATTAATGGCAATAAAAAATCAGGTAATTCAAAATTAAGCAGTTGAAAATAAAGGAAGAATTATCAATATGAGCCGATGGAGACAAATTGAAGTTATTTGCCTCCATAATATCTTAAATTTGACTAGCTGACCCGTTTAATTAGCCCAGTGAATAAAGCACAGGTAATACTAATTATTACTGAAATAAAATTTAAAATTGTATAATGCTACAATACAAGATTGGACTAGGTCGTTGCAGATAAAAGTCGACATCCAACTATGCTTATATAAGTTGTTTCGAATTTGATAGAAATCAGAATAGCCAATAACATCAACACCCTCATTTGACATACATTTATAAAAAAAAAATCAACAAGGATTACAGCAATAAAAAATCGATCTCCTTTTCGCCCACAGTACTTTGCAAGTATAAATTATGATATTACAATTTTTATTCTTGAACCGATATTGAAGTAGTCGAGTTAATAACAACAATACTTAAAAAATAGCTGCTTATTTGGATATATTTTTGGAAAAAGTCCTTCAATATTTTCTTGAAAAATTTTGTGAAACTGTTATCAAATATGAAACAATAATTTAGAAATATGTGAATTTCCAAATTGTCTCAAAACAGTAAAAATTATTTTGAAACCAAAATCGATCCTATATCAGTTTTTGGAGTAATTTAAGAAAATTATTTAAAAAAAAACATGAAATCTTTTTATTTAACAATCGAATAAACCAAATCAGGGTCCTTACTGTTGAAATCGATCACCTTCATATATAATCGCCTGTAGCTGAATGCCTTAATAAAAGTTTAATTTTATTGTTTTTGATGCTTCACTATTCAAATGAGATACTCGTATCGCATCGTATATTTCAATAGTTCCCGTGAATTGGTCGATAAGGAAGGTAAACGAGTGTTACATCATGGGCATTTTCTTTTAAAAAGCACATTTCAAAAGCGAATATGAATTGCTGGAGAACACTGTTCGATTTAAGTTGAATCAACGAAAACAACATTTAGACCAAAATTATATACCGAACCGATCTAATTTCTGGAACTATGGTAACTGAAGTTGTATAATACGCTTTCTTATCTGGAAGAGATAGGTTAAACTCTTATTTATACATTCAAGGTTGGTTGTAAAACATTGGTTTGGTGAAGTTAAAAACTGGAAAGTTATAGTATTCTTAATGATGGTGTAACATTTGATGTGTTCCAGGCGGGTTGAATTATAGGTTGCCTTGTCGCGAGTTAATCTATATACACGCATGAAGAATTGTATCGAATAAGTCAAGACTAACTGACAGAAAAGAAACTGATTTAATTGCTATTCGATTTTAATTTGATTATGCACCAAAATGTCGTGTAACCGAGGTCCTAATTAGTTAATGGTATAATCAACGGTTTCAAGTCGTATTCATACGACGGATAAAAATCTCAAGAGGCGTGTCTGTTGTATAATTTACGTGATGTAATTGGTGAAAACGATGGGCTAGAAAAATCCCGGATTTTTATCCGTCGTATGAACAAAGCTTCAATGATATGTTGTAGGTGGTGATGACGTAGCTCATTCTTCATTTTGATTTTGTTTGCTATTTTCTTACCAGTGGATGCACCGCATAAATATTATCTAATACCAGTTGCCATTCGGAGTTTGAGCGTTAACTAATTTACTTATACAGTGCGGTAAAGTGTTTTAAGTAAATAAAAAGCAAAACACAAAATATTATTGTAATAAAAAATCAAAATACTATAATAATAAGTTAAATTATTTAAGAGTTCAGTTATTATAATTTAATTGACTTTGCCAAATAATATCCGCTATTTTGCTCGTATTTTGGATAATTATTAGTCGCGGAAAAGGTACGAGTATCTTTTATCAGTTTAATTTGTCAATTTACGTAAACGTAATTATTATATTATTTTGTAGTTTATGTGACAAACTTAAATTAGGTACCTTGTTAACGAATATTTCCGTTGTTTTTGTGTATATAGTTTCTCAGTACGGAACGAAACAAAAAATATCCTTATCCTCGGTCGCTCCTAATATTGAGGTGTAAATATACCAGCTGTGCGAGTCTTCCCGCGACAATTATATTATTTGTGAGGTGAACAATATCAAAACACTTTGGCGGAACTCGGTAAAAAAAATCCCGTATTCAAATTTGCATTTTGCATCGGTTTATTTGGTACCGCTATATTCTGCAATTATAAACGAAGGCGCGAATATGTTTGTTTAACCGCCATTACAACTCTATCATCATCATCAAGCCAGCAACACCGATAAGTTATGTTATTAAATTATTATTTATGCAGGTTTTAATTTATTAAACTATTTAAATAACTATATTATATTACACTATATTTTTATATATTAATATATTATTTATAAATCATATTCATACTTTATGATTGGTATATCCCTCTATCAATAGTTAATTCGTCAAGGATGATGTTAGATATATATATATTCAAAAAAATTGATAGATGATTCAATTAAGACTCGTATTTACGATTAGGCTAATGTGTATTTGCTGTAAATAATTTTGTTTCTTTATTCCAATAATTAATTAATGACTAATTTGATTTTCCCTTTTTTAAATTTAATTTTCTGGATTGTTTCGTTAATGTTTCATGCCCTCCATTTTGTTAATATTGGCTGTACCTTTACTTCTGCCTGAATGGATATACAATTATAATAGGATAAGTTAATGAATAGCCTAGCACATTTTTCTGTTTGTAAAAACGGGCGTATCAAATTTTGAAGCATAATTTTGCCAATGAAGAGGAAGGCGTGCAGGTGGTCAACAACACCGTGACCACGCACTAAGGAAGCTGGTTGTGATAATAACGATGTGTTTTTTTACATTTTTTTTTTGTCATGGTACGGATTGTAGGTAGAGCTCCAAGCTCCAAGTGACAAGGACTACGCCCTATCGGCTTTACCTAGCTGGCAAATGTGCTGCTAGTCACTGTTGCGAGAGCCATAGGGATATTCTGCTAACGGAAGGACAATTCAACCCTTTGTCCAAGCTTCCACTACAATGGGCAAAATACTGATATTACCACTGAAGGTAATAAGCATATCAATATTAGAGATCATGGACACTCTTCTATTGACTAAGCTGTATAATGAACACGTAAAGCTTATTTCAGAAGCAAAAAATTCAAACAAAAAAAATATTTTATAACCCGATTCCAACATCATGTTACGTTAGTTATCAGCACATTCTATAAGGTCACTTGTTTCTCACCAAAATATTATTTTTGCGCCTCTGTGGTGTTTTCTTGGGATCGAAATTTAAACCATTTCCCAGCTAACAAGAGATATATCTCAAACTTCAGTGGTCGACAATAATGCATGTGTCAATTAATACAACGCTGTGAGCAGTATTTGATGCCAATTTTAATAAACTACTTAACAATTACGTATGTAATATCAGTTTCGTCGCTTTTTATTTCATATACTGATTTATGTCTTTCGTTTATATACATCATAATTTCTTTTGTCATTTCATTTAGTTTTAAAATAGTAACGTAGTAGGCTTTGACAAAAAAAAAACAACAAAGATTGAAATTTATGAACACGATACACGATTGACTTTTTTTGTTACTGTACCATCTGTGAAAAATTGACATTCTATTTTCAAACATTTTCTATTGACAGTTTATTGCAAAAAATGTTGACACAATTAGTTTAACACAATATTATTTTAACACATTGAAAGCGAAACAATAATTTCAACGCAGAAAATAAAATTATTTCGAATGTCAAAACCTCACGATCAATTAGTCAAAAAGTTATAAGGTTTATGTTTATACTTTTTGAAATATTTATATTTATACTTATGACGTTATAATATTGGTGTGTTTGTAAAAATAAAAATAAAAAAATCCGGAAATGTTGAAATTTTTCAAATTTGATTGCAATCAAAAAATAAATTATTTTTTTACTTTACACATGTCAGGGACTTTCGATCAAAATGTTTTGATCTCAAATCATTTTTTTTTGGAAAGAACTTCAATGGATCTTTTTTAGTGATAAATCAAAATAAGTTTATTCGCGCCTACAAAATATATCAATGACCACCAGAAAACTAAAAGAAACTAGATTTTTTTTTTTTTTTTATCCGTCCGTCCCATTTTCACCTGTAAATGGAGCTCTCGTTTTCAAACAACCGTTGCGATTCGTGAAGGCTTATCTAAGGATGCTCTGTACATTTGTCGAGCTTACTGAAAACATGAGACTTCAAAAGTTAAAACAGAAACTACAGGAGAGTTTGCTGTACAACATACGGCAATTTAATTTCGCTTATGTCGATAATTGTTAGAATATGAAGATATTTTGTAGTCTATGTAGATAATTGTTTCCAATTGGTTTGGAAGAAAAAATTTTTTTTCATCAGCTGTCACTATTTGGCTATTTTCACATGTTTAAAATTTTATAAAAATTATTTGAACTAAACCTGACGTTTAGTTTAGTTGGATACAGGTAGATAAAAATTCACCAGTTTCAACTTTCGTCGATATTTGAAATTAAAATTTGTATTAAATAAAATTTACTTTAATACTACCTTAAGCCATTATAATATTCTGTAGGTTTAAATTTGCATATAACTTCGACCATTTTTTTGTTTGACAGATTGTGGTCTAGTACCACCAGCAATCAATTACAGTCGATATTTACCACCTTTTATTTACACGAAATTTTATAGAGTGTGTACCAAATTTGCTTCTTTACATTGATTGAATATCCACAATATACACAGTGGCACTATTCTTGCTTTCCCTGACAGTATGGAATTGGGAAAAATATTTTCATAGCCTTTTTGTAAAAATATTTTTTTTATGGCCTAGGAAGTAAGATGTCAATATTTTCCAAACAAAGGCTATGGGAACCTTTTCTTCCAAACAACTTTTATAGAAAAAAATATTTCCACATTTGAAAATATAAAAGGGAAATTTTTTTTCATTGGCAAACGAATAGGTTTCAATTTTATTGCCCGTAAGATATTTTGATTTTCAAACATTGCAATTTAGAATTGAGTACGAATAATTCAAACTACCAGAAGACTAATGGAAACCAATTTTATTTTGTACTAGTTCATGTAGCACGTATTGACAAAGTTAATTTTATTAATCAAGACTCAGTAATCTTTTTGTCAATTTGTGTATTGAATTTGTTTTCTTTGTTTTTCTATTGAATTTTTTTAGTTTTCCTTCGTAATTATATGCATATAGATGGTACAAATATATAATTTTTTTATTAATTTTGAATAAGCATAGTTCATATTATTTGTATTTTCTTACTTTAGTGATAACAAATAAAATTAGTTAATAATAATTAGTGTTACGATCATTTAAAATGACAAGAAGGTATTGTGTTATTGGCTGTCAAAGCAATTCTAGCCATAATAAGGAAAATGGTATAATAATCCCAACTTTTATTCCTCGGTTGATGATATTTTAAGATTTAAATGGATAAAAGCACTGAAAAGAGAAAACTGGCATCCAACAAAAATATTCAGCTGTGTGTCTTGAGCATTTCCTATTGGAAGAAGTCCAAAGAAATTTTAAAATAAAGATGGGGGGGAACACTGTTTATAAATTATCCCGTTGAAAATTAATTAATGGGGCCATTCCATCAGTTTTCCAGGAAAACCACATCCTGTAACAGTACTACCGAAGAAAAAAAATCCAGCTAAACGACTCGAGGCAATTAATTGCCGGATTGAATGTCAAAATGAAGCAGCAACCACAAGCAAACATTATAAAAAGTTTTGACGATGTGAAGACCAATTATACGTTTAAGATTAGAAATAACGTTTTTAAGGAGTATCACACATTCATTCAAAATAAGTATTTAGTATTTTATATTCTTGATGAAGATATCGAATGGAGATAAAAAACTTCACACTTGTCGCAGTTGGAGAATTTGTTGGTAAGATACACAAATTTGTTAAATTTTGATTCAACTTCATTTTTGATTACTATTGGAAAATGCTTTAATGAATTTAAGTCCAAACACATTCGACATATTTCTGCTTCTTTAAACAACTCGCCTAGTAGTGAAATTTGAAATAATGATTATCTGAAAATTATTCCTACATTGATTGATAGACTAAAACAGACATCTTGATGATTGATTAAATATAATAAAGTCAGGAATTGATTATAAAGCTGGCAATATATAAGGATTTGCTCAAAATTCGAAAGAAGTTTTAACGAAAACAGTTCAAACTTTCATGGCTGTCTCAACTTTTGAATCATTTAAGGAAGTTGTAAAATTGGCAAAAGTTAAAGACTGTACTGACAAAGAACTATATCGTTTAACAAAAAATGTTCTTATACATTTGCATAGTATTGGGTGAGAAGTATTTGTTATTATGACTGATAACAATACATTTATTGACGTATGTTCGGACTGTTTACTTCAACAGGCAATTTTTCATTTCCTCACCCTTGTGATAGTTCGAAGACCATATTCTGTTACTATGATCCCGTTCACAATTTTAAAAATATCCGAAACAACTAGTTGAACGTTAAACATTTCGATTGTTCTTTCGTTTATCAGATTTTGAAACGCGCAAAATCAAATATGCTCCTTTTTACACTTACACAGTAAAAAAATCGCGGTGTGAATGGAATTTAACCCGAAAAAATACTTTACATTCTATCAAATTACGTCAAATTAACTCCGCAAGGAAGGGTATTATTTTTAAAACATTCGATAGGATTAAACAATATACTTTTTACACCGTTTGGTGTAAAAGTAATAGTTCTTAGTAATTGACGATTATAAAAGTAGGACAAGCGCCGATCTGGTGGAAAAAGTATAAATAATAATTTCATCCGAAAAAAGTAAATCACGATCAAAATAAAAAGTCCACTGGGATAAAAAAAATTGTATCCGATCGGTGGGATATTATTTGACACCGATTCGGTGTCAGGAGAACTCCGTTTTTTTCTGTGTACGAGAGCAATATACAAACAAAATAAACTTACCGTCAAAACCGCATTTAAGCCTAACTTTAAATCCATGTATCCTAATAATTTAGAAAAGTAAAAGGTTTTATTGGTTGATAATATTTTCCACAATAGTACCATTATACATAGCTAAAAGGTATATTAGGCAAAGGAATATTTATTACGGTAGGATATAGTAAAAATAAAATCTGAACTTAAAGGTATCGCACAACGTAATGACAACTGTGAACCAATTTTCTCGTCTAATGACGAAAGACTCTATTTTTGCAAAAATTTACTGTATGACTAACATGACTGGCACAGATCCAGAATTAACAATGGAAGATTGTCAAAAGCAACCCACAGCGCAATGGTTAAAATGGTTAAAGGTTCAGTGTTCCGAGTGCCAAACGATTTTTATAAAAGAAATTGGAACTAAAACTGACAATACCTAATTCGATCATTGCATTTAAAGGGGTGGTTTAGAGCAATCAAAAGAAGTGTATATCAACTATTTTTTTCATTCATGTGCCATATTCCAGGAAATTATTCGCCATGAAAACGTAAAAGCAAAGTATTTCTCTTTAAGTAACCAAAGTATGATCTTGCATAAATTAACAATTTATAGTGTACAACAAGACAATTTTTGTATCGATACCAACAGACTATGTTCATGTGGCCACATGAACCTTAATATTTTTAAAATGTTGCTTTCTCCGATGGCATACATAATTAATTTAAATTATTGTAAGCAAGTGAATCACAATTTGCAATGGCATATTTTAATAAAAGAAAGCTAGTTATTTTTGTATAAATTTTTAAATATTAAGAAACCATAATGATGATAAATAATTTTTTAGATTAGTGTTATACAATTTATTGATAGTGATGAATTATCGAATCAAGCAAACATTAAATATATAATTTTATCTACACTTGAAATAAATTATTAGTTATTTTAATTTAATCCAAAACTTATAACTACATAAATAAAATTTATAATTTTATACAATTGAATTCAGTTCAAAATAAATGTGAATTATTGAAACTATAAACATTTACGTACATTGTTTCATTTTCCATCGAAATCCCATAGAGCGTTTGCATATATTAGTAGAATAAGTATTACTGAGTTTTGATAAATATTGGTGTCTGTGGTATGATCACCAGAACCAGCAATTTTGAATTAAACGCATTGCCAAAATTTGTCAGTTTTCCATAAGTGCATTGTCTTCCATTTCATGTTTGTAAGCAAACAAAGCAGTAATAGCAATAGTACATACAGATTAAACCACTTGAAAAGTCCTTTCTCTACCGGCTCTTTGGTTAACCGGTTATTTCGTTATTGGTATAAACATAAGCAATTTATTTCCTTTTCGTGATTAAAATTATTTTGTTTTGCAAATCCAGGAGCAACAACATAAATTATATTATCAGTTAGTATTGTATTATTAATATTTGAACTAACAAATAGTTTGCATACTGGGTGGAGAGGGTTTATCAATGTATGTCTCACATAACACTTGGTAAATTAGCGGTAGGGAATAGTTATCGGAATTTCGATCCCAGTTTAACACAAACCTCCAAGTATTGATGTAATCCATTTTGTATAAACCATTCGTCAGTAAATTCGTAAACTAGGAGCATCGACAAATAATTTAGAGTCGGTTTAGATAGTATAAATAGTCTAAAACATTTGTAAAGGCATGCCTATCGGCGCTTTGGTAAACCGCTGCTATCTAAATTGGTATATTGGATTCACCTCCCGGTCGTAAACTTACTACTTGTATAGCATAAATTTTCGTAACAAAAATTTTCCAACACTGAATGGAGTGGGTAAATTAGTGGCAGGACATCTGTAAATTAGGACCATCGAAAAATACTTTTGCTGTACTTATGACTGCTTTATATCGATAATCATAACGCGTTATCGATTATCATAACGCTGAACGAGGCCTAAACCAGCTTCAAAAAGAATTCTCCTTACATTGTGCCAAAAGTGATGTACACTTTTGAATCGAATACTGTATACCTGTTCATTTCCCAGTTTAAAGTTGAATTTTTGTGCAACACGGGTGAGATACAAATTTGGCGACCACACTGCAAGGTTATGCACATAATTTGTTGTGAATAAAATATTATCCATTTTCGTTTGATCACAAGAGATTTACATTTGGCCACTAAATGCACCAATTTATAATCAATAGACAATTTTTTTGTCTGTTTCTTTTTTACAATTTATTTATATTGCCAGAAATACCCGTCAAGCTTTTTATAAAAATTTATCAGGACTTTGATTTGATGGGAAAATTGAGAAAATTTTTGTGCTTTAATAGTTTATGGTGTGGTAAGGCGGATAAAGGCAGAAGGGGAGGTGGGTACAAACCTAACAGCAGATCAGTGGAAAAATGTCATTTTTACGAAAACTATACGTGAACACAGTTTTTTCTCGATTTAAAAAAAATACAGTAGTGTCTGAACGTACTCAAAATAATTGGCAGTTCAGTCGCCACATAAACGTCAGGAAAATAGTGAAATTTAAATATAGCAACATAAAAGTAAAAAAAGATTACCAAAATATTTTTTCAGAATTTTTCCTATTATTTTTTGGTAAGTTTCTGAAAATACGTTTATCATATTATGTAAACATAGTTCTATCACGTACAATAAGTTTTTTTGTTCGGTTCATTTTAAGCACAATTAATAAAAATTTATTAAAAATCATGAATGGGGCATTTGAAACATTTTTCAATGTGGTCGTTAGTAACATGTTACAATCATCCACATTATTGAGAACAGAACAACACGAAAAGTTGAAAGGTTTATCATGGTTCATAAGCAGAGAAACATTTTGGCCGAAACGGGAAAAAAAAGTGAAACGCATCGCATAGGCGCAAAGAAGTACATTTAGTTACGTTGTGCCATGCTGTTAATGCTATTGGAAATTCACTTCCACCAGTGTTAATATTTTCTTTTAAAATCAGTTGGTTACATTGGGGCCGTAAGTAAGTCTGGCTGGGTGCAGACGGATTTTTCACAATTCATATAACATTTCGTAAAGCCTACAAATGCAACTCAGAGCAGAACAAAATTAATGGTTCTAGATAACCACCAGTCTAATATTTCCCTTCCAGTTGTTAATTTCTGCAAAGAAAACGGCGTTATGATTTTTACATGTCCTCTTCGCTGCTCCCATAAGCTGCAACCATTCGATTGTAGTGGAATTTGGTCAGTTCATCCTGATATGTTTGGTTTTTTCCAAGTTATGCCATAAATAGAGAGCTACAAGTAGAAGTACAAGAGCTAACACCATCTTTGCCATCAATGCACCTAGGTTCCATCGGATTCTGTTTTTTCTCCCGGAAATGTTACTCCATACCCAAAATCATCTCTTATAAACTCCTCTCTTTTAAAAAAAAAGGCAGATCAATGATCCTTACTGATAGTCCTGAGAAGATACACTTGGAAAAAAAGAAAAATAGCGAGAAAAAATAACAAAAACGACTCTTCAAACAAAACCAAAGAAACCAAAACCAAAAGTAAAATTAAATCGTAAAAAGAGAAAGTAGAAAGTATTCCGAATCCATTCCAAAAGATAAATTAATATAATGTATGCCGGGTCAATTAAAAATAATTGGCGCCAAAGTTCATCAACATTTTTTTTCAATGCCGTAACTGCGATCCGGGATAATTCCTTATTATTTTACATGCGATTAGTTTTTAAATAAAGTTTAATTTTAATACTTTAGATTTATTTGTTCAGTTTGAAGTTACAGCTAAGTTACAAACGTCCTTACAGACTGTTACAATCGGTAAATCGTGAAGGACGATTGAAACATTTAACATTCCCTATTATTATATTTAAAAGCTTTAATGTAATACATGTGGTAAATGGCATTTTTATGGTTTTAGATAAACAAAATGTGTGTTTTTCGTGTATAGGTCACTTTTATTCCTGGAAAGCCAAAACTTTTCATTTTATGGCTTAAAATTCAAAAATTGTTACGTTTGTACCCACCGTCCCACCTACATTGATATTTTATTAACTTTGTTTTTATTTTAAAAATTAAACTATATCTAAAAAAACTCTTCTTTATAACACACGTGTCCATCATTCATTTTGTCGGTACTAAACTGCAATAAAACATATTAACATATAATCTTGTCGGTTTATTTAGTTTTCCGACTTTACTTGGATTAAAATGTGTCAAATATGGGGTAAAAATGAAGCTCGTAATCTAGAATTGTTTCCATTTAACAAATAAATCTTGAACATTTTTCCGTCTAACAGAAATAATAATTTTCAACATTCTCAACATATTTTATCTACATTCTCCTCTACGCCACTTTTTTAATTATTTACATACATTGTCTACATAAATAATAATTGATTACACGGTGAGACAATACGGCATAACACTGCGCTGTTTGTCATTATGCAACATACCATCCCTTATGCATTGACATAGGCTACGAGTAATTTAATTTTTACCAAATTTAATTTAAAAATCGTAACCTACATATTTTTAAAAATAAGCAACCTCATTTACAATTTTGTATATCTACAAATGAGGACCTTATTATCAAAACTGGCCATTGGCATGTTTTTACATTTCGAGTAAAACGTAAAAAACGTTTAATTTAAACTGCTGCAGGCAAAAATAAATTTTATTATCTGAATTAGATTGGCCACGCCATATAAATTGACATCAAGCGATTATATTGGATACAAAATATAAACTAAGCCTAATAAAATCGCAATTTTTCGTATGGCCAGTTTTGATAATAAATTTCGATTATGGCTTGTTTTGATATACATCAAAATTATTATGGCGCGTTTTGAAAACAAAACAATATAGATTTGGTATTCAAAAATAAAATCTTTTTATTAATAATAATTCATACAATATAACATATTTTAACTTAAAATATAAATCACAAATAAAAGCCTTTTAATATCAATTCAGGTACAAATACTAATAACAAAAACTTTATGTTTAGACATTAATTTAGAGTTCTTCGTGTAACTCCTCAATATCACTAACTTGATCCACAAATTCAGTGCCATCAAAATGGTCAATAACATCTTTGTAATATTGTAAGTTATCTTGAAGTCGCCAACTTTCGCCAAAATGTTTTTTCAACAGCTTATCGACATATCAGTAGTAGATATCGTTTTCTTGCAGATTCCTTTAAATACTCCAATGTCTGCTCGGTAATTTGGCTCTCCTTTAACCACCACACCATTTTTCCGAGAAGTTCGTCGCATTATAATCCTCTTAGACGTATTAATTTTGAAATGCCAACCAGATAAAGCTTTAAAATTCGTTCTTGCCATACTCATCCAATCATAAATATTGGTCTCGTTTTGCCCAAGTTTTGTTACCGTCCCGTGCTGCTTGAATACATCTATATATTCTTCTGGCAGTATGATAGTATCCATTTTTTTAAGAATCTTTTCAATTCTGCCGAAAATTCGATCTGAAGGTAGATACGAATGCCCAACCACCGGAAACACAAGTACAACTTGTTTCACATGTTCCGGAGCATTATGTTTTAGCCAGTATGTTGCCATTGCGATTAATCCAGAATTTTTATTCTGACCTCCACAACTATCAGCGATCAATTGAATCTCTTTAATTTCCTGAGACAATGTTATTTTGTTTGTCAAACAATCATAGACAGCTGATGAAATTTGATTCGCCCCCTTAGGAGAATCACTCTCCTTCCAATAGTATATAAATGTATTATCTTGTGTCTGGTGGTCTTTCGATGCTCCTAAACATACTGTAAAATTATATATATATAATTGGCGCGAGTAATACGCTGCCTGGTCGGGAACTTTTGGAAGTGGCAAGTTTTTTTGGCAGTCGTACGATAATTTCAGTATTGTAGGATCATTGTTACGTAGGATATCTTAAAACGCTGATGCTCTCAAATTATGAATGCGCTTCTCGGTAATAAATTTTACTTTCTCGGTACCATTCGAGTGTTTTATCTGTTCTTTCAATTTAATACAAAGCGAACAAGCATCTGTTGCAGGTGTTCCGAAACCAACAATAAAATTGAAGTTAAATATTTTCCGAAAATATGATTGTTTCACTTTTAGCTTTTCATCCTCAACAGAGGTGTTATAGAGCTTCCATATTTTCGTAATATTTAAATCCGAGGAAACATACTGCCGCGTTTTATTTTTCTCCCTGCAATAATGGCTATCCACAGTAGTAAGGGTTTGAATAAAATTTATTACTGAGTCGTGCTTTTCGATAAACTTACTTTTTATCTTATCACCACCCCTGTTTTCCTTTGGTAGGGCCCCAGTCAGTAAATGACGTTTGCAAATTCTCTGCACTCTGTCTTTGGATATATCCAGAACTTGTAAGAATGTTTGCCGGCATACTGGAATTCTATTTGTCTTTGTTCCTGGCGTTAACACTGATTTTTTTATAAAGAATTTTGTACTACAACTTTTCTTACCGGCGTTCATTTTCTTTGGTAAACAGCTTGTCGTATATTTTAAAATAAAACAATCCTGCTTTATTTTGTTAGGATCCTGATAAAATATTGCATTAAAATGATTTATATCCCGAATTGTAAGTGTAGCACAGCGTTTCGATATACTATTATGATTACAGTTAGGCAGCGATGGTGTTTTTTTCTTGGAATGTCTATGAAATTAATTGTTTATTAAACTACAATTAAAACTACAACAAGTATTTCTACTCACCTTGCCTTTTGAAACTTTTTCGCTTTCCAGGAATCAATATTTTGAAGTTTTTTTCGGCCCTTTCCTTTGGTGCTTAATTTTTCAAAATTAGGTTGCATCTCGTCCATCTCGCTAAATTATTTATCACACTTAAATTATTTAATAAAATTATAAAAAGAACTTAGAAAGGTATCACAACGTCTGTTCATGTTAAAAACACTTCAACAACTAAAAATTTACTAGCAAACTGTCAAAAATTCGCGCCAAAAGTAAAAGAAAATTATGGCTAGTTTTGAAAATAAAAATTAAAATCAATTTATAAATAATAGAAAATGTGGATAGTTTTGTTATAAAGAAAAAATAGCCAGTTTTGTTTCGAAAACTGTGCAAGCTATGGCTAGTTCTGATACTAACATCGATTTTATTGTTTGTTTTACAATAAGAAAGAACAGTTTTGCGGGGAATACCTATTTGTAAATAGAATCTTATTAAACAGCTGTAAAATTATCCGCTTTCAACTAATTTTTTATGTAAAGTGCATATGGCAAGTTTTGGTAATGAGGTCCTCAAATAATGTACGGAATATATTACATCTATGGTTATTCTCCTTTAAATCTTTAAGCAACCAAATCCCAACCATTCAATAAACGATCAACCTACATTACCACAAGGCGAACATTACATTCAGATTTTTTATACGTACACAGTAAACAAAATTTTAAAACTCCGTTTGTTGTTGGACTCACATCAATAGTAAAAAAAGCTTTTGGGAAAGAATATGTATATAGATGCTTCTTTAGAAACATACATAACATACTCGTATATAGACAGTAAAATTTTCATTTCACTTTTTGATTGAAAACAATTTATAAAAATGTAAATCAACATGCTATAAATTGTTTAAAAATATAAAACCGATGTAGCTTTTCATTTCACTTTGAATATCAACAGTTTACGTATATATAGTACATGAAAATTTCTCGTCTTGTATATTGCTGGATCTGCCGGCAAAGTAAATTTCCATTCCCTTTATGATTTGAAGTTTTTTTTTATATTTCTAAAACACAAAACCGAAAGATACCCTTAGAGATTAAACAAAAACATCAAAATGAATTGTCGGTTTGTGTATTATAAATAAATATTTTGTACAATAAGAACTAACAACTAACCTCTTCTATCGTATTCAGATTGGATGGAAATCGTATATAACACAAGCTACAAAGCACAAAATGTATTTATTGATATTGCACACTTCAAAGGGAAGCAATTCTTATCATTTACTTGCCATTTAATTTTATGTAGCTATATAGCATTTTCTAGGCTCTTTATATCTTTACCTAATCTATCATTTTGTTATGTATTCCGAAAGCTTATATAAATTTAAATTGTATAATCTGAGTTTATATTTCGTTCACTGCATAAAATTGAAAAATATCGTTTGCTTCCTAATTTTTTTTTAATCAGAGGATAATGGTTACATTATTTCCTTTTGATCTAGCTCGAATATAGAACATGATATATATATATATATATATATATATATATATATATATATATATATATATATATATATATATATATATATATATATATATATATATATATATATATATATGTAGAGCGGTACCGACAATAATACGAATTGTTAAGAAACGTATATATTACTCGGTAAGTACAGAGTATATTATAAAAGAAAGCTTTTATGTTAAAATTATGATCACGTTCTATATATGTACGATGATATGACGGAACAATGGTAAATTATTATAAAAGTTATTTTCCGTATACCAAAATATTTTTAAAATTGTTTTTCTATAATATATTCTTATCTGTGGCATTCCAAAAATGTTGATTACAAAAATATTTTAAATTGCTAAAATCGTATATACTGTTGTTGAACAGTATAATATTTTACATGCATTGGATATTGATTTCTCATATCACAAATACCAGAATGACTAGCATAATATAATATCACACAGCACAACCAAAACAAATAAGTTCAATATTATATTCAAGAATAATATTAGATTTTGTTCCATATTATATTCCGAAAAACATTTAGCATTTTATTACTAAGCTTTCGAATTTCATATTTGTAATAAGTTTTTGTTTGGATAAATGGATTCTGTTTGTAAAGATGAAAGTCTAAGCTTCGAATTATTTTAAAAGAAATAAGGAGCTATTTGAGTCAGGAAACAATGATCAAATACAGTTTAAACAACAAAACTGTAAATTAGATTTCTAAAAATGATTTACTAACATCAAAAGAATGACTATCAAAAGCCAAATTACTAAAAATACGAATTTCCTGCTTGAGAAATGTATTTGAGATTCTCACGAGTGTTGGAATCGAAATGTTATTCATTTATATTTTTAGTTTAACCCTTAAATGCATGATCTGTGTGAAGTTACTAAGAAAAATATTTTTTCATGTATTTTGTGTTGCAGATTAAGAATTCGAACTCTTTTTCAGTAAGGTGTTTCCAGATTTTAAGAAAATCTGGAAAAATTATTTGTTTGTTTATACATAACTTGTATTACGTCGCTTGAAAAGTTCTTGGTATGAGTATTATTTTAAAATTCTACAAACCTTCAAATGATACCTGTTAAAATTTCATGACATTTCGATCAATAAGCTTACAAGTTACAGTTGTGTTTGTGACACTACTTTTTTTTTCTTTATTAATTTGTAATTACAATATGAACATTATATTTTTGTACAAAAAATTCTTGTTTTTTTAAGTTGCTGTAACCCAAAGGGTCGTATGCAACTACTTTTTAATTTTACATTTAAACCAAACTGTTTTTTAGTTGGGGCTAAATTTCACAAATAAAAAATTAAAAAGATAAATAAATTAAATGAATTATACTATAGTAGTGCATTAATTTAAGTATACTAAAAGATTGAATTCAAATTATTCGCTATATAGTTAAACATATTTTTATTTAAATTCATATACATTTTTTTTTTGTACTTTGAAATTTTGAATTTCGGTAGGCAGCTTGTTATATAACGGAATTCCTCTATATAATGATTTGATTCTTGTACAGGTATCTCGAACGAGAAATTCTCTTAACAATAACGACGCATTTCGTAAGTTATAGCCATACGTGTCCCTTGCTTTTACAATGATTTGATTATGTAAAATTAAATTGTTTAAAATCTTATACACATACAATATCAATTCGAAATTGTTCATAAATGATACAACGAACCAAATTCTTTGAACAATTCAATTGTTGGGTAACGTATTGATACACCCTTAATTAACTTTAAAGCCCTCTTGCGGATAATTTCTAATTCATTCAGTTTAAATTTTGCTACTCCACTCCAAAGAGGGTTTAAGTATAATAATCTTTAGTTAATATACGCATTATATATCAGTTGCAAATGTTATCGAGTTAAAACGTTCCTTATTCGTTTAATAACAAACACGTAAGGACTTATCGATTTTTTGATCCAATCTACATGATTCTGCCAATTTAACATGTTATCGATTGACAATCCAAGATAACAATATTTAGTCCCTTAATCAATTTTTGTGTTTTTATACAGAACTTGAAGATTGTTATCTAAGTCTTGATTACCAAATATTAATTATTTTGTTTTTTCGGCATTGAGCATCAGACGATTTAAATTTAACCAAGTATCGATTAAGACCAGGTCGTTATTAATCATTGAAAATAGACTATGTTTTGAGTCCGCTGCATAAAATATAACACTATCGTCTGCGAAAAGTTGCAAGGTACCTTTAAGCGGCAAATTAAAAATCTCGTTAATATAAATTTTAAATAGGCAAGGTCCCAAAATTGATCCTTGTGGAACGCCGCATAACATTGTTAGTTCATCACTTACAGTACCATTAACAACCACCTTCTGTTTCCTACCATGTAAATAGTTTTCAAATAGTTTCAATTGCGTCGTATTAAATTTCAGTTTTTCTAATTTCAGTAGCAGTATTTCATGATTAACATAGTCAAAGGCTTTTTTGAAATCTAGAAACAGACAAGCACATTTCTTTCTAACATCTAAGTTGTTTGTAATTAAATGGGTTTGATTAGAGCATGCTGATAAAGTACTTGATTTTTTCTGAAATTTAAACTGATACTGATTTAATATTTGATTGCTAACCAGAAAATTTTCAAGTCTTCTTAGAATTAATTTCTCAAATACCTTGGAGAAAACTGGTAGGATTGATATTGGCCTTTAATTTTCAAAATTGTGTTCATTTCCGTCTTTAAATACGGGGACAATTTTGGCTGTTTTGGGACAAGCCGGAAATTTACCTGATTCTAAATAGTTATTTAAAAATTTGGTAACAGATTCGCCAAACTTTTCAACGAAATATTTAAGAGCTTTTGTCGAAATTACATCCAAACCGTTAGCCGCTCTTGTTTTTAAAGTGTTAATAGTGTTATTAACTCGGTTACTTCAATAAGTTCAAGACTAATAGGACTGCGAATATCATAATTTATATTAGCAAAGTTTTCAGGGAACACCCATTCCACTCATTAATTTTTGGGCTACTGTAGTAAAGTGTTTATTAAACAAGTTTGCAGCTACTCTATCACTAACTAAAGCACCAAGTTCATTCTGAATAAATATTTTTTTATTGCTGCAATCCTTGTTGAAGATAATTTTCCTAAATTGCTGCCAAAGAAGAGTAGTGTTGTTATTATCTATGCTTGATTCTATCAAATGTCCGTAATGGAGCTTTTTAGATAGTTTTATTTGATTCTTAACTAATCGTACTACTTCTTCATATCGAACTCGCAAATATTCATTTGTTGGAAACCTCTTTGCCAATATCCACAGTTTGCTTCTTTTTTTAATATTTTGCAAAATATCTGATGACATCCACGAATTCATTACCTTCGCTTTTTTAGTTATAATGTGACTATGCCGCGTAACTAACTTCCCTAATTCAGTAATGAAATTCTCGAGATTCGACAATTTGAGTAACTCATTCCAACTCATATCGCTACTAAATGATTGAAAATTCAATATATTGTTGGTTGCGTTCTCTACCGATTTTCTAATGCGTATCTTACTTATTTCGGTTATGATAGTTCGATGGTCAGTTAGGTTGGAATCTTTGTACGTTAGATGGTAATTAAAATTAACCAAATCCGTAATACACTGATCAATTACCGTTGCAATTCCGTTTTGCACCATAGTTGCAAATTTTCTATCAATCGAATTCTGAATTACAAAACCTTGAGTATCCATAATAGTTCTATAATTAATGACTTCTAATTCATCTTCATTAATCAAATTAATATTTGCGTCTCCAAACAGTAGTGACTTCGTATGAGAAGCTAACAAATTTTCTAACAACTCCATAAATGTAGCTTGATTGTTTTTTTGCGATCGGTAAAATTCAAATATATTTATACTCTTTAGAGCTAATTTAACGCCTAGAAACTGCGAATAATCATGATCACGCTGGTAGAGTAATACCGATGGGATGGTTGATCTAATATAGATGGTACACTCTCCGTACCCATCTGGACGGTTGGAAAAATAAGAATTAAATCTCGGTATATTATAGAAAATAACTAAATTATCTGTTAGCCAGGTTTCTGTTATAACTACAATGTCAGCATTGTGTTTGAGTGCTATAATTTCTACATCAGCTAATTTGTTTCTCATACTTCTAACATTCAGGTACGCTACCCTGAGATCTGCATTACCATTACTACTAACACCATTATGAAATAAAATATGAGTGACGTTTTGCGAGGTGCAGTTGTGTACATTAATGTCACTACCCATAAAAGAAAAGTAAACAAACTTTAAAAATCAAAATATTTGTGAACCAGACGGGAATAATTTGTGTTATACAATACAAAAGGTAATAAATTATTATGTTATGTTTATAAATCCAAATAAAAATGTATATCGAATTTGTTTTATCAATTATTTTTAGGAAATTTGTATGCGACCGAAAAATTGATGCGATCAGCTGTATGTTATAATAATAATAAATAACAAAGTCCCGGAATTGGCAAAGCTGTTTAAATATGATGCAAGTACCGAAACAATTGTGTATTTTAGTAAAAATAAAATCTGAAGTTAAATTGAAAATTGAATTTGTTTTATTATTGAAATGTGCGAATATTAATTTATTACGATGATGGTTCACTGGTGCGTGTGACTTCTGATGCAATGATATTCTTAATCTTGGCAATATCGTTTCGTGACTGGACCTGGTAGACTTTTGTTCCATCCGATTTACGAAAAAATATATTTGTGTCGCCTACCCATAGGTACTTCCAGTTGTGTTGTTTTTTACGTTGAACTGCCTCATGATACAAAAACTTTTGGAATGTTGTTAAGTGATGTCGAATAAATATTGGTTTATCCTTTACAGCTTCTGTAGTGTATCCAATTTCACCAGCTGCCAGATACTTGTTTTTGCGCTTCTCACGAAACAATGCTTGCTTTGCAGAACAATTTGTGAAGGTGATGAGGATGTTATAATCATTCCGATTATTAGCATGATGCTCTTTGTTATTGAGTGATCCCTTTACCTGCTGAGTGACGTACTAGGTTGTTTCAATATTGTGCTCGATGTCAAAATTATACTTTTTGAGCATTCTGTTAACAACGTCTTTTGCTGGTTGATTCTGGTCGTGCTTGTGAGCTTTTGTTCATTGCAGCTTCCATGTTATATACTTCGTACGATAACAAGCGGTTACTTTTTTTCAGGATTTCGATTTCATAGGACAGCTCTTTATTGATACTTTTCAGCTCAGTGATGACTTGTTGAGTTTTATCAAATTTCGATGATAAGTATTCTTGACTTTTGAACACTTCATCTATTCTTTGATGTTAGGCCTTAAACTGTTCATTAAATGATTTTGAAATTTCATCCAGCTTAGCAATGGTTGATACTGTTTGGTGAGATGTATTCGCAGGCGTATCATTCTTCTTCCCGCTGATTTTGGAACTGCATTCATTGGAACAAGTCCATTTGTTATTAGATGCTGCTCTAGTAATGTGTTCGCCGTAGAGCTTTTTGCATGCTAGATGAAAACACTTTCCACAATTCGAGCATTCAATGCTGTTAATTTCAATACAATGGAAAGAAAGAATTTCGTGTGTAGATTAAACACTGTTTTTTGATGGAAAAAAAATAACGTTCAAGCAAAGCAGTGGCCTTATAATTGTTATCACGACTCTGAACCAGGAAAATCAACATTGACTGGTATGGTGAATTTTAACGTGGTCGTACAACCATCGATGATGCACCACGCTCTGGACGCCCAAATGAGGTTGTGACTCCTGAAACCATAAAAATTCCACGAAATTGATTTGAAAGACCGTAAAGTGAAGTTGCGTGAGATAGCTGACATTGTAAAAATATCTCAAAATGGATCAAAAACGACAACAGATTATTGCAAATTGATTTGCTTCCGTATCCAACGTATTCGCCACATTTAGCCCCCAGCGACTATTTCTTGTTTGGAGACCTCAAAAAAACTTCTTGGAAAAGTGATTTGGTTCCAATAAAGAAGTGATTGCCGAAACTGAAGCTTATTTAGAAGATAAAGATAAATCGTTCTACAAAAAAGGCATCGAAATGTTAAAGAGGCGTTGGACTGATTGTATCGCTCTGGAAGGAAAATATGTTGATGAATAAAATTTCCCAAAAAATTGTGTTTTCTTTGTTAGACCGGGAACTTTATAGGCGAAGTGTTACATATGTATGGACTAGTGATTGGGGTCGAGAATTCTCGGATTGAGAAATCAAGAATTTTTTCAACATTTGCATTTCACATTTCCCGGGAAGTTCAGTTATTTTTCTCGGGAAATTCGAGACAGTTTGAACAAAAAATTGTCTTATAGTTTCACTAAATTTACCATATTTTTCATAAAAAGATCCGTCAAGTTCGCCACATTTACTTTCCATTAAACATACTTATTTTGTTTGTTAAATATTCCATTTAAATTAGAAAACTGACTTGATACTTTCAGATATTAAAATAAAATCATAAAACTATGTGAATGTGCATAATATACTGCAACATTCGAATATAGATGTAAAATATATTTATTTGTAAATTAATTTTAACTCCAATTAATATAAAAAAACTGTAATATTAAAATGATACTTCGTGCATGTAATAATTATATTATCAAGCAAAGTTCATATTATACTACTTAATTAGAATTGAGATATAAAATAAATACATTTTTAATGTTATTGTAATTCACTTCCTGTATGTAATAACGTGGGTGCATAAAATGAGATAACAATGTGGGTTAAGATTAAAATCTTATTTTATTTGTGTACATATTTTGAAAACAATTTATTTAAACATTAATAAATATATTCTGGAAATTTACTTTGTAAATTTTGCTTCTTAGAAAATAATATCCTATTCGGGCATGTAATTAAATATTTAATTTGATAAAAAAATAATTATATAAATTATGGATAGTATACTATGCTATTTGGATTTTGATATAAATTAGAAACAGTTAAATCCAGCATGTTATAAATATAATCACATTTAATTTACGTTAATAAATTATATTTATAAATTATGATAAATTAAAACTTTATTGGATATACTTTTTTTCTGAAAACATTTTAATTTATATTAAAAAAAAATATCCACTTCGTACATATTGTAACTTTTACTTTCTTTTACGCAGTAAAAGTTATCATTAAATTTTCATTAATTCAAGTTATCATTCATGTAAAGCGGAATTGTGAAATGATTTACTACCTGCATGTAAAATCTTAATCTAATTTTATTAGTGGTAGTACTGTAATAAATGTTATAATAAAACTTTATTAAATAATGTTTACTATTATGAAACAATGATTTTACATGTTACTAAAATGGCAATAATATCTTCTTCGTGCATGTAATAATTTATTTATTTTGTAATCCATTAGATGCATAGAATATAAGCAATCATTATATAACTTTAACAATAAAATGATTCAATTCCCGTATGTAATAATTAGAGTCTAGTTTGCTTGTTTTAAAATGGTAATTAATGAGTCATTGGCACTTTATGGAATTAAATCTTGTTTTAATCAAATTACAATAATAAATACGAGTGTTATTAAGAAACAGTAATATCCACTTCGTGCATGTAATAATTTATGTATTAGGCTAAAAAATATTTAAATATCGTGCAATAGTACAGACTATATGCTATTCAAATTAAGATAACATAAAGAAATTCGTTTTGTATTTTAAATTAAATTCTTATTCATATAAAGCTGTAACAATTAGTTCATTTACTTCCCGCATGTAATTGTCTGTTATTTAAGTTTTGTTAAATAATTAACTTAATTTAAATAAAACAGACTACTCAAATTAATTTTCTTTTGTTTATTTGTTACTTTTTATTATTTTTTTGTTGTTTTATATTGTTTAAAAGGTGAAATTGCCCACCTTGTTTAAATTCAAATATACCATTTCTTTATTTTGAATTTTAATTTTAACTCTTATTTTAATACAGCTGAATCAATTTAAATATTTACTTACTACATGAAATAGTTGTATTCATGTCATATTTGTCAGATATTGTCATATCTTTATTAAATAAACATTCGGTTTATGAAATTACACAGTAAGACATTGCTTAAATATAACGATATTCACTTCGTGCATATAATTATTTTGTTAATGAGCTCAAAGAATAGATTACATTGAATATTCATTGTATAACATTTAATAAGAATTTAGATCTAAAATAAATGTATTTTATTATTATTTTAATTCAGTTCCTTCATGGAATAATTAAAGTCACATTTTATTTGAGTAAATATTTTGAAAACAAAAGATTTAAATATTAATAAATATATTCTGAAAATCAACTTTTTAAATATTGCTTAAAAGATAATAATACTCCATTCGTGCAAGTAATTTGTTGTTTAATTTGCTAAAAACATTATTGCATGAAACGTGCAAAGTATTCTATGCTATTAGTGAATGGATATAAAGTAAATGCACTTTGAATTTTAATTTAAACTCTAATTTGTATAAAGCAAACACATTTAAATGAATTAAGTTATAATTGTAATTGCATCTTATTTATGTAAATTTTATGATTTAGTAAAACTTTATTGGGCATACTCTAGTTTTCTGAAAATATATTAATATATATTTCCAAAAAGGACATTAATATCCATCCACTCGTGGATATTGTAACTTTTCCTTTCTGTCACGCTGTAAAAGCAGATTGACTTATAATGATAATCTTTAATCATTCAAATTCTCATTCATAAAAAGCTGGAATGTAGAATCATTTACTTCCTGCATGTAATATATGTAACTTATGTTATTTTTGGTTATATTGTAATAAATGGTTAAGTAAAACTTAACTTTAATATGGAATTATGTTTATAAATGTTACTGAAATGGCAACAATAGCTTCTTCGTGCATGTAATAAGTTACTCGTTTTCTAATTCATCAAGTGTGTATAATTTAAGCACTGTGTAAAATCGATTACAGTATTTGAATTGAGTTATCCATTTTTCTGGATGCCCACACAATTGGCAAAAGAATCATGTCAAATTTTTTTTTGTATGTGTTTTGAGGCTCTCCGAATTAAAAAAGGCTGACTTAAAAATGGCGTTTTTATTAAATTGTTTTTTTAATTTTTAAATTGACTTGTGGTACTCTTTATTGGACATGAAAGTCCAAACCTTTCAAATATTGCAACTAATGCTTTCATTAATGAAAATATAAAAGAAACTTAAATTTGCACATTGCAATGACTTAAAAAAGGTTTCATTTTTTCATATAAAAACACCATTTTTAAGTGGACCTTTTTAATTTCAACCTTGTTTAATTCAGTGAGCTGTGTTCTAAACCAACTTACACATTTGTGTATTCCTTTTAAACTCATTTGCGTCTAAAAAAAACGCTATAACTATAACACAATTTTTTTGGTTGTACTTCAAACAAGCGAAATTTTTTATCAAAAACGCCATTACATATAAAATTTTTCTTGGAAGTAAAAGGGTTATAAAGTAAAATCATTTTGTATTTTAATTTTAAGCCTTACACGTTATATACACGGAGAGAAATATGTTTGTATAAATTGTTCCAAACTTAAGAATAAAATGTAGTTTAGCAATTAAGTTTAATTTATTCCATTTTATGACAAATTAATACTTTACTTTTTAATATTATTCCTTTTATGAATAAATACAACTTCAGAAATTTTATAATATGAATTTATTAATTAATCCTTAAAAGAATGAATCATAAAATGTAAAGTTAGTGGAATCCGCAAGATATATAGAAGCATCGACCAACTATATATTCCTATAAATCATAAATAAAGCAGAGCTTAAGAAGATATTTTTCTGATTGTAGTTGTATACCATACACTCACATAGGTACTGGTATTTTAAACCTTATAAAATAAACTTCCGAACGGGAGCTATATATACATACGTCCAAGGCATCTTCCCTTAATTTCGGGGAATAATTGTAATTATTGCAAATTGGAAAAATGTCATGTATCGGAATTGGAATAGTTCAATTCTAAACGATTACAATATGCAACACATTTAAATTTAATTAAAATCAATGTAATGCAGAATTATTCTTATTATGAATAATCACCAGTAGTACTAAGGACTATATTATTCCTATTTCAGCAGATACATAATTATTCCTATTAGGAATAGATCAAAAAATAAATAGTGAATATGGTTCTGATTAAGAATAATAATAAAATTCACATTACAAAAAAAACCAAATTTATTCTTATAATGAACAAACCGTGCAGTGTTAGGAAAATATTATTCTCATTGCACTTACATAACTTACAATCACATTTAGGTAAAACCATATCAACTATACTTTAAAACGAAAACTAAATGCTAAAGAGATCTTCACATAATGTAGCTCATTAGACTTCATAATTTGGTATATTAAATTATTATATAATTTTATATTACATTACCATATATTCAAATTTAATAAGTACAAATAAAATGCAATATTATTCTTATTATGAATATATTAGCGTGCTAAGGAATATATTATTCCTATTTCAGCAAAAACAAAAATTATTCCTACTTGGAATAGATGAAACAGTGCATAGAACATATTATTCTGATTAAGAATAAACAACAAATTTCTTCTTTCCTATTAAGAATAAATTAAAAAGTGCTTAGGATGAATTTGTTCCGATTAAGAATAAACATATAAATGTATTCTTATTGGGAATATCTTAAACACAAACAGTAATTTATAACCAATAATGATTATAAATTAAATTGTTGATCAGTATTCAGTTGACATTTAGATTTTCAATTGCAAATACGTGTAGTGTAGTGAAATCGTAAAAATTTAAACAGTGTCATAAAAGATAAATAGTGGTAAAAAAGTATATAGTATAACATACATACATAATTTTAAATTTAAAGTTCCTTTTTTATTGGTGAGTTTTGAAACTACTTGTTAATACTAATTATAAACATACTAAATTTAGTAACTGGGTGCTTGTTATAATATTTTCTATTTAATATATAAGATTTTAGTCTTATATAGCTTACTGTATTATAATTACCAAAATCGTTATAAATAGAAGTCGTGATAGCCTAACGTATGATATAAAAACCCCTTTGAAAGTTAAAATGTTCAGAATGTTAATTAGCTACTCAAAAGTGTTTGGTGCAGAAACAAAACAGAAAATTATAATTAACATAGCGTTGTTACTGTAACCAACAATCATTTTTATATAAATATGTTTATCCCTTTTAAGGCCAGACAAACTTTTTTTTAAATTTAAGTCGGATCGGAACGGTTAAATCGGATTTTTTTAAACAGCTTTATATAACATATTAATTGGTTGTTCTTGTTAACATATTAATTATTTTATTATTATTATAGTTATAATGTTATTTTTCGGACGAAAACGATTTTAGTGATATGCACAAATGTGTACGTTGGGCCAAAATACAAACAAAAATAAATGTTTGCCATGATGCTTTTCTCGTACACGCACAATTGTATTCGCGGGCCGGAAAAGGGATATGCCATTTAAAGTTTGCAGATCTAGCAATTTGTAAATGTTAATATGTATTTAATTGTATGTTTATTTTTATATTCCATAGTGAAATTTTCCTAATAAACAACGAATTTTGATATAGATGCTAATTCTTCCATCAATATCTCTTTTTATAATATTCGTATTATTTTCGTATTAAGTCGTAATAAAAAATGTATTTTTTTTAATTTAATTAGATTCTAGATCAATTGATTTGTAGAACTTACAAATAGAAATTTTTTCTTTAGAAGAAGTTTCAATTGATGAGAAGAAATTCTACAATCTGCTTTTATGTTCAAAAATGGAAGGATATTTTTTTCTTTTGAAAGGTAAATTATTTTATAGACAGTACTCTGTATTTTTAAAAATTTCTTTTTCTTTTTTAATAGAAAGTGGGATTACCTTAAATAACTTAAAATATTTGACCGAGAAAGATGTAAATAATTTATTTGGAAAATTCATTGGTGTACGAGCACAATTCCGCGCGTTATTAAACAATTATAGGTAAATGAATGTAAATAGATTTATTTAAAACTATTCTTCATAGACAGTGGCTCTATTCTGGCTTTTCATACGAAAAGGGTATTCAAAGAAATATTTACATTGGGCGGTTTCAGAACACTTAAACAGGTGGGACCATACTCTGTTCAACGATAAGAAAATTGTTAGTATGTACTTAGAAATTTTCAAATCAAATCGGTGACGATTTGGTCGGACGGGATTTTTTTTTTTACAAAAAAACTTGGACATTTAGTACGAGTTTATACTTTTTCCACAGAGAAATTTGTTAACAAAATGAGTTGGTTTCGTTGGCCATTTACATTTTTCGTGCTACACATTTCTCTACGGAAAAAGTAAATAAACTCGGGCTAGGTATCCCGTGCTGCACATTTGAACATCGTATAAACTCGCCCTGAAAGCGCCCATTGCATTTTTATCTGATTTAAGCCCTATGGAAATCAGTTTGGTACATTTATCTACGTTCAAAACATATAAATGGGAAACTTTTGTTCCAAAAAATTTGTTTTTTGAAAAAAAAAAAAAAAAATACTTCATATAATTTTGATTCGAGAATATTTTCAACAAACCAATTTAATTGAAAACAAGGATAGTGCCGAAGGTCAAACACGATGTAACGAGTCAAATTGCATAATTGCATGTACCATAAGGTAAATTGGGTTAGTTCAGATAAAATTATATTTTCTTCGGTGCTTGTTTAGGAACTTCTACCATTATGTTCCAAATGCTGTTGCCAGAACCATATTGCTGATACTAATATTCGAGAAAATATTGCCACAAGCGTTAGTTTCAGTTTAGCTTCTACTCACGGAAGCCATATTTTTGTAAGTACAATTATTGTAAATACTAGTTTAAATAATTGATTAATAATTTTATAAATTCCAGCTTATAGGATATGGGAGTGTTTTTAGCCTCTAAAATTGGAAAAAAAAATTTAGAAAACATTTACAACCGAAGAAAGAGAATTTTTAGCTTCTTCTATAGTAAAATCCTATTTGGAAAATAACACGTCCATGACTTTAGTAATTTTGGATAAGATAGCGGATTCAATTTCTGCAACTTTTAAAGGAGAATCCAATGTAATTTGTATCGAACACTTGAATGAAATTAACACATCGCCAGGGAACAACAACGAACTATTTAAGAACGATATTGACTTGCTGAATTACCACACATCTCCATGGGCCACAGTAGAACATAAGTGAAAAAGCACATTGGTTATAAAGGCTACGGGAATTGGAAACAATTCTTATTCCCTGAACGAAATATTGGATAAATGGCCACATGATAAAAATTAAAAATAAAAATTTACTCTTTTCCGCTAGATAAACATATTCATTGCATCATTTTTATCTTCTTGTCGGGGAATATTTAGAAAATACAAATATAATTTGGAACTTCGTTGGTAAATTAAGGCAAATGACAAATTACATATTAAAAGATACCTTCACTGATTTGGAAATCACTTGCTTAAGAGAATAAATCAAAGACCATCACATGGTGTATTTAAAACATTAAAGATCATCACTAAGACCTAAACATCATTTTATTACGCATTAACCTTCCATAATAAAACAAGTTGGTCCATTAAAAGCTGTATGGTGGATGAGGCATGAAAGTCAACATAAATCTCTAAAATAATATAAAAAAGTTTCGTGCTAAAGAATTAATTTGGAATATTCTGTAGCTAAAAAATGTTCACTACAATTCGCTAACTCACTTTTAAATATTAAATCAAATATTCATTCCTATAACAATATACCAAAACAATTAATAACAGGATTAGATTATTTCAACGAAACTATAATAATTCCATTTAATATAAATGAACATGTAAATATATATATTTCATTTAATTACAAAAACACTAATTTTAAATCGGGCTATTTTATATATTAATGAAAAATTATATAAAATATTGCATATTTTGAAATACGAAAATGAAATATATTTAATGCTAACAGAATATTTAATAAATCATTTTGACAAACATTTTCAAATTTATTTTGTTAAACAAAAAACTTAAAATATAAATTGTATTAATTTTAAATTATAAAGTTTTAAAAAGCCGGTTGAAATTCTTTGATTTAAAAATTAAAGTCATTTTATGATAAGATATATGTATATAAGAAAACTAAATAAAATATTATATAATTTAAAAAAAAAAAATAAAAAACAATAAAAAATAAAAATAAAAAAATACATCTTTAAATTAAAATTATGTGTGATTTTTTATTTATTTATGTGTAATTTAATTTATTTAATTAATTGAATAGTTTATTCTTACTTTTTAAACTTAATTATTCCTTATATGATCAATTTGTTCTTTGTCATTGAATAGCCTATTCCTAGTATTTGATTTAACTATTCATTGTAGTAAACAATTTATTCCTAAAATAAATTTAAATTATTCCGATTTGTGAATAAATTTTTAAAAAAAAATATTTAATTATTCTTTTCAAGAACAAAACTAAAAGGAATTAATAATAATTTTTGTCTTCATTCTGAATAATAGTAACTTTTGTTGCTAAGAATATATTGATCCTAAATATGTTTTTTATTCTTTCGATAAGTTGGGTTAAATTGTGAACTCCATTTTGGAATAATAGATTCCTGTGGCCCTATTCTGTCTTTCCCTGGGATTTGGGAATTGGGAAAAATATTTTCATAGCATTTTTGTCTAAATAGTATTTTTCTGGCCTACTGAGGGAACATGTTTGGTGGTTATATTTTTGAAACAAAGTGAAATGGGAAAATATTTTTCCCAATAAAAGTCTTGTGGAACAAAAGTTTCCCAATTCACTTTGTTTTGAACATTTTTGCACTAAAATGTTTCTTTCAGTAGGCCAGAAAATACAATTTAGACAAAAATGCTATGAAAATATTTTTCCCATTTCCCTTTTCCCAGGGAAAGACAGAATAGGGCCACTGGTAGGAATAATGTATTCTTCGATTTCTCTACGTGTAGCTTTAACGATAAAATGATTCACTTCCCGCAGGTAATAATTCTTGTATAATTTTCTTGTTATAAAATTATAATAAAGGATTGATTTGAATTAAACCTTGTTTAATGAAAATATAATAACTAATACGAGTATTGATAAGAAATAGTAATATCCACTTCGTGCATGTAATAATTTTTTATCAGGCTAAGAAATATTTAGATAACTTACAAGAATAAGGAGTATTTGTCATTTAAGTTAAGATATAAAAAAAAATTGTATTTTAAATTAAATTGTAGTTATGAATGGGATGATCCACTAAATGCATGAAATTAATATAATATAATTTTGTTTGAGTAAGTTTTGTAAAATAGCTGATTTAAATTTAATAAAAATGTTATTCATATTAATGTTGAACATATTGCTTGAAAATTGTGTCTCTTTGCACTTCGTGCTTATTTATTTGATCACTATTCCAATAGCACACTGTTTGTATCTAAATATAATATAAATTTATTTTGTGTTTTAATTTAAACTCTAGATTCATCTTTAATAATTTAAAGATTTACGTCCTGCATGCTCTTGTTCTATTTGCATAAATATTGTAACAAATGATTGAGTTAATATTTATATACACACATTTGTTTTATGGAATTACACAATTAAATATGCTAAAAAGCAATTATATTCAATTCGTACATATTATTGATTGTAAGCTAAAAAATTAGATTGCAAGCAAATTCCGTAGCATACCATTTATTTGGAATTAAGATATATAATAAATTAATTAAAAATTCATTGATTTTATATTTTAATTCTTATTAAATGGTATGCTACGAACGATATTTTATTTACACTTCCTGCATGTAAAATTGTAAATTTATTTATTTTGTGCAAATATTTTGAAAACGACTGATTTAAACATTATTAAATATATTCTGAAAAGTAACTTTATAAATATTACTTAACAGGCAATAATATCTATTTCATGCATGTAATTAGTCGTTTAATTTGGTAATTAGTCGTTTGATTCTGTGCAATTTACTACACTCTTAGGATTTGAACATAAAGTGTATGCACTTTGTACTTAAATTTAAACTTTAATTCATATCAAAGCAGAACACAATTATATTTTTTCATATCAATATTGTATTTTATAATTTAGTTAAACTTTATTGGATATACATACTCTAATTTTCTGAAAATATTTTATATTAATATTTTTAGAAAAGACAATATTAACCAATTCTTCCGTATTCCAATTTTTTGATTTCTTTTACGCAGTAAGGTATGTAAAGTCAATAATTATATATTAAATTCATTCAAATTGTCATTCATATAAAGCTGAATTATACAATGAGTTACTTCCTGCATTTAATAATTCTAATGTAATTTTATTTGTTGTAATATCGTAATAAAAGTTTGGGGAAATCTGTATCTGATACTTCTTCGTGTGTGTAATAATTTATTTGTTTCGTTATCCATTAGATGTTTAGCATATAAGTAATTTGTATAATACATTACAATATTTGAATTTAGATGTAATGTAAAAACATGTTTTAATCTAATTTAAACCCTAACTTATAGCTTTAAAACAAAATAAAAATGATTCACTTTCTACATGTAATACATTTTATCTATTTCTTTTTTGTTTTTATTTTAATAAATGATTTATTTGAATTTTATTAGATTAAAACATTGCTAAGAAACAGTTCAATCCACTTCGCGCATGTACAAATTTATTTATTAGGCTAATAAATATTCAGACAACTTTAAATAAAAAATAGTATATTCACTTCCTGCATGTAAGTATTATAACCTGCTTTTGCTAAGTAATTTTTGTAAAAAATAATTGGTTTAAATTTAATGAAGCAAATTCATATTAATTTTTTAATTATTGTATGTAAGATAAAATTTCTAATTCGTGCATAAAATATTTTATTTGTTTAATAATCCAATAGAAGTTTAGATTATATACAATTTGCATACTACACTGTTTCTGTATTTTAATTTAAACTCTCATATACAGCTGTACCAATTTAAAAATTTCCATACTGCATGTAATAATTATAATCCTATTTTATTAACTTAAATATGGTAACAAATAATTTAGTAAATATTGCTAAAATATAATGATATATTCACTTCGTGCATATAATTATTTTAGTAATGAGCTAAAAAAATAGTTTCCATGCTAAATTCATAGTATATTATTTAATTAGAATTTATATGTAAAATAAATGTTTTTATGTTATTTTTATTCACTTCCAGCATGTTATAATTAAAGTCACATTTTATTTGTGTAAATATTTTAAAAACAATTGATTTAAACATTAATAAATGCATTTAGAAAATTCACTTTGTAAATATTGCTAATTAGAAAATAATATCCAATTTGTGCATGTGATTAGTTGTTTAATTTGCTACAAAAAGCATTACATGAAATGTGCAAGTTATACTATGCTATTAGAAATGGGTATAAAGTAAATGCACTGTGAAGTTCAATTTAAACTCTAATTCATAAACTAAAGCAGAATAATTTAAATGATTCGGTTCCAGCTTGTTACAATAGTAATTTATCTTATTTAGGTAAATACTGTATACTTTGATTTGTTAAAATTTATTGGGTATACCGTTGTTTTCTCAAAATAAATTAATTCATATTTTCAACAAAAAAAAAAAAACATTAATATTTACTTCGAAAATACTGTAAACTAAAGTTACAATTTAAAATTTCATCCAGTCAAATTCACGTTCAATAAGAGCTGAATTATAGAACGATTGTAATATTTTGTAACCATTTTATTTGTGGTTATGTTGTAATAAATGGTTGAGAAAAACTTTTTTCGGTGGTATTTGCGATTTACTACTATAATATGAAATTATCTTCATAAATGTTACTAAAATGATAATAATATCTTCTTCGTGCATGTAATAATTTATTTGTTTTGTACGCCAATTGGTATTTAGACTATAAGCAATCTGTATAATGTATTACAATATTTGAATTTAGATATAATATAATGCATTTTAGATTTTAATTTAAACCCGAAGAAAGCTAAAGACTTTGATAGTACGTACTTGCCAAACTAGTTTAAAAGGCGAACAAATTACAATTACATGTCGGTATTTATTAGCTTTTGATGAAACGCTGAACAAACTCCATGCATTGCGAATTATTGAAGTCGTTAGGCTGGAATCATACAATGACACAACTGAAAAAAGAACGGGTACGATCGAGAATAGTCATCTAGCAAGATGTTGGAGCAAGTCGGTGCAGAGGAAGACGTAAGAGCAAATAATTATGTGAAGTTAATTGTATTCAGCAAAGTGTCGTGGAAACCAAAACCATCAAACCTACCAAAAGGAGATAAACGGCACAGAATAGGCGAAGTTTTTAATATTGAAATAAATATTTAAATCGATTGGTTATGAAAATGGTTATTTTAATTGAATATTATCAATTATTGATTTATGTTGTTTACATGTTTAATTTATGCCACGGTTTAAATTAGCTAAAAAATTATTTGTTAATTAAATTTTGAAATTCAAATTTGTACAATGGAATCAATTTACTAATGTAATTTTACAATTTTTTTTTTAAATATTAAGCTTTTTGCCCTTAAGTTTAGAGAGTGTAGGCTCCAGAAAGTTTCTCAGAATGTTTGTAGAATTCAGCACAGAAAACAAAACAGTTTTGAATTACAGGATTAAAATTACTTTTGTATTAAAGTTACGTAATAGTTAAAGCTCTACCTCGAAAATTAACACTTGAATTATTTCTTATACAAACAATTAATTTACTCAACCTAGCGCCATAAATCAAACTATTTTATTATGTTTAAATATTGTTGTTATGGAATTACACATTTTATTCATGACTTATAACATCCACTGATGGGCTGTTACAATATTAGAGCATACAGATAGAAGCACGATAGTTCTGCTAAACAGAGAGGGACCTTTCCTTTGTTATCTATTATTCTAGCTTTATCAGCCACAGGATCCGTCGTTGAATGTGGAAATTGCATATCAATTTTTTGTATTTTTCTTGCTGCTTCTGATCAGTCAACCTCCTCATTGTGAATTATTTACGTTCGTTTAATAAAAAAGTTTCAACCGCAAAAAAGTTTCATTAAATAAAAAAAAAATAAAAAATTTAATTAAAGTCTTAAAACAAACTAAGTAAAATAGGAAAATTTAATCACGACAATACATTCAAATTTTTCTAATTGCACACGAGAATAAAAAAAATTAATGAAACTTATTGCTCTTAAATAACAATTCACAAAAATTTTGGAGCTAAATATTTTATAAGTGGTTGTTGCTATATTTTTATAACACTCATTATTTTCCAATAAGTTTTATTATTTATGATAAAGAACAAATAACGCATGCGGATAACACGCTAATCTATCTTTATATATATGTACTGATAAAGTAAGGAATCTGTCAGCCTGATTCTTTGTGCGCAATAATCTTAAAAACTGTCCAACCGACTTTATTCAAATCTTGGTCATTCCAATACTTCGTTTTGGTCTGTGGTGGTTTTAGACTTTCGATCATTACATTATTGCTTCAATTTAGTAAAGAAAAAATAACAGTTCTTTGACTAAAGCCAGTATTGAATTCATCCTGTCCGTTTAAACAGAACTTATAAAACGCCTTTCAGTTTGATATCAAAATAAATATACATTTCTGATTTTTTGAAGATGATAACAATATCAGTTTGATTGACAAAATCCCAAAATCTTTATTCCTAAACAATGTTTGAAAACAGCCCAGTTAAAATTAACCTAGTTAAATCAGATTTAAACACATTATATTGAGTCGAAATAGCCATTTGTCGACATTTGATTATAGTTCAATAAATAGTCTCAGTTTATTAAGTCGGTTTAGTCTTAAAAAAATAGTGACTTATAAAATTGCTTCTGGTTTCCAATTAAAAATATGTTAAACCTTAAGTTAACTAAAATATTATATTTTATATATAAATATTAAGCAAAGATAATTTATATTCATTTATGTCTTTAAAATTTCTGAAACTTGTAGTCGAGCATGTACGTTATTCATATATTTATGTAAATTGTATATTTGATACAAAATATAAATATATCAAAGTCATATTATAACATTTTTTTTTTAAATATTTTATTATTAACTAAATATATAAAGAGACTTTTTAAGATAAACATTTATGTACATATGTTTATGTTGAGCTATCAAAGTATATACGTACCTTTATAAAAGTTAAGCAACAGAAAAAGGATTAAGTCAACATATATCTTTTAATCGTATATATTAAGCTTTTTCATATACTTTATAAATATAAAAGAAATTACCGTTCGCTTAAAGACATCATACTCGTATTAGAATATGTATCTATTTCTCATTTAATTTTATATCTCGTATATACAGAAGATAATCTTTTGAATATGGTACACAGGCACAAACCAAACCTAATGAAAAGGAAAGAATTTTATTGTTGCTATTTTTGTTGGATATAGAATAATGTATTATTAATACTTAAATGATAAAATTTCATGGATAATTTCAGGAAATAAATATGGAAAAATGTTAGTACTATTTAAACTTTTTACGATTTATACATATTTGGTGGCCAAATCTCGTTTAAATTTTTAATACAATATACTCATCACAATCTGAAACTGAAACAGTTTTTTTGCTGATTTCGGTAGGAGAACTCGAAATATGTCTGTAATCTGTACGTCGCCTCATCATTAAAAGTGTATTTCAACTTATAATAATGATGCCAAGTACCCATTCCAAATGCTCATTACATAATACTGAAATAATATTTCCAGGTTTAATGTAAAATGTTCCGGCTTGTGTAAAAATTGGTTCCACATAAAATACATTACAGTATCCGGTATAGCTTTAAAAATTCCTTGGCTTACGATTCTTTCATATTTTTATGTTACAATTTAAATACAAAACCACTTTGAATGAAAGGGACTCTAAAACAAGTTTGCACCTTCAACCGTATCAAATGTTACTATTGAGGATGATCAACATAGCATACACGAATTATGGAATCGCAGAAAAATTATTGAAGACTTACAACAGTTTCTCTCAAATATCTAAGAAGTGAAAATTAATCGGCCTTAAATGAGATCTTAACACGACAGAAGCAATTTATGTTGTTTGCGTTAAGGCGACTTCCTCAAGAAGTAAACGCTCCATTGTATGTGCTGCCGCTGTATCTAGGCCGTTGTTTGTTACTGAATATTGAACCATTGTTCGTTTGACGACAAATTTCTTGCGCAATGTTTGTGCGCGACGTTATAATGGGCCGAATTGACTGTTCACATATACTGTCCTTGTTTTCAATACGTGGCTTAGTGAGATCACTCAGACACCGAGGCTTAACGATTGATCTGCACTTCCATGGGTCTAATTTTGGTATGTCGGACCCAATTTGTAATTCTACCCATGTATTTAATGTTGTATCTACCGTGTTCGATTTTAATTTGTCCAGAGATGAATTTAAAAGAGTTCTAAACATTTTTTTATTCAAATTTGATTTATATTAATAAACCTGATTTTAAATACCAGATGTAAATTAATACTGTTGGTTAAATAAATAAATAAAAGAAGTGGGATCTTTAGTGATGTTATTTCGACGCTTTTATAAAAATCTAATTAACATTTCCTGTCGCCGATCATTAATCATCGACTACTTAATTATTAATTTGAATGTACCGCCCTCCCCCTCCTCTCCCTGCTACCCCCAACAAAGTATTTCATTGTTTTTTCTACAAAAAACAGCAAATCGCTATAACTGTAAAATGACGTTTCAATGACAGTTTAATTTAACATTATATTAATAAAAATAAAAGAGGGATGCAAATCACAATGTTCGCCTGATTTCCGCACAAGCAAATCAAAAAAAAAAATATTAATTCAACAATATCTATCCAACTGTTTCAAACTGATAATATCAATAATTTCCAATACAGTAGCCGATAGTCATCATTCCGAAACCATGTATACGCAGTAGTATCACCAAAAAAAAATTTATTTATTTTTGACCCAAATCCATTTTCAATTGATTATTTTCAATATGCTACAAGTTCATATTGAATATCCATTTCTGCAAAGCTTTCAATTTTCATCGGAACAAAAAAATGTTTATTTCCTAAAAAAAATAAATTTTTTCCAAAAAAAAAAGATCAAAAATTATTAAAATTCGTATCTCCCATTTTATATATAAATTTTTCCAGCCACAAAACATAATATTCGTCTGTATGTGTTGAGAGGGTTTGATAAAAAAAATAAATGTTTAATTCAATAACAAAAGTACTACATAAAGTTAACCGTCAATTCTAGAGAATGATTTTCTTTTTGTTGATTTATTTTTACGATTAGTCAAATATAAAAACTTTATGATTTCCATTTTGGTTGTTGTTGTTATTTTACCTTAACTTTTAAATATCAAAGCTTTTCATACCTTACAAAAAAAGTTTAAATGTTTTCATAATTAATTGAAATATAAAAAAAATAAAATCTTTTTCCGACTTTTATTTGTGTTTATGTACGAGTACACAAACATAAACATAAAATGTGATAAAATTTTGATGGGAGGTGAGCACGATGAAATTTTTATTTCATGAACTTTTTTATCAAAGTGCTTTTTGGATTGATTTGGTTTTTATTTTATTGATATACTCGTACAATATACGCCTATGTAGATTCGCGTATACGCATTATTTACTACGTATCAAAAGAAAAACAAATTATTTTTATTGAGTTTAATGGTATGTGGAGGATTGGTTTATATAATTTATGTATAATTTTACCTATTGTATAAAGTTTAGGATTTCTGTAGAACACTTAACATTTTAGACTAAAGTTTTAACCGCAATACACCGCATTTAACGTTTAAATGTATCTTAGAAAATATTTCAAATTAATATAAATCTTTGAACTCTTTTCTAACGCTTTTGAAAATAACTAGGTAGAATGACCAAAAATTGTTTTATTAAATTAAATTTCGAGCGTCCTTATTGAAAGACCTTTACTAACTATTAACAGTAAACTATTAGTTTCTCAGAAATCATATAAGAAATTTCACGAATTAACACTTATTTGGAACTATTTTTGAATGGTCAATACTTTTAACTAATTCAATTTTATGATGACACATGCCAGCACTTGGTAAAACCTTTATGAGAGTTCTAAAATCGACCATTGTGTAATGAAAGTAAAATTTTACGAAATAAGACTTATGTGGAGATACCCCAAATATTTTTAATGCGGTCAGCGGTTCTGAACAAATCAATTCGGTAACTATTTTAAGAAATTTGTGCACTATTGGTACCATTTCAGTGATCCATTAAATTTGTCATATTGTAACAAGTATTCCGGAATTTTTTTTAAATTTTGAACTAAAACTTACACAGATCAATTTGTTCACTATCAAAAGACTAATCCCCACAGTAGATAATAGCTCTGAAATTCCTAAAATCAGTCGATAATGTATATAAATTTAAAACTTCTATGAAGCTACTGAAGGGTTTAATTTATTTATTATTATTATTATTATTATTATTTTTTTTTTTTTTATTTTTTATTTAGCCCAGTGAGAGAACTACAAGAAGGGCATATTTGATAAAAAAACTTACAGCTATATAATTAAGACATTTTAACAACATAACAAAAACTAAACAAAATATGAATGATTAGAATAAAACAACAAATTAAAAAAAAAAATATAGACACACGACGGCAACGTGTTAATATGCGTATAAAAGATAATTAAATGTAGTGTAAATTAAAATTAAAATTAAAAGAAGGAAGAATGTGATAAAATATTTTAACATTAAAGTTAAGCAAACCTAAAACTACACTCAGAAAAAAAATATGACAAATACATGACTACATCCACCACACTATAACAACACCAAATCACCGCTACTATCAATACCATCATTGTGTGTTAAATACAATCATCTAAATGATCGACCTCATTATACCACTACACTCCCGATCACCTCATTGATCCTCTCCATCATAAGAATGATGATCACTTGTGACCACTTGTGATCATCATTCTTATGATGAAGAAGATCAAGAGAAAGGAGATCAATTCTCGTTAATTCATCGGATGGTGGATCGGCTAGATTTTTGGTTTGCATCTCTGGCTTATTTGTTGGTTTATTTTAGGCAATTTTGAGTTTAACTTGTCGATAATAAGACCATCAAGCTCAGTACATGCATCATTATTGCTTGTTGGTGCAACTCGAATATTTACAACACCACGTGTTGTAGTTGAAGCTATTAAACCAGCTATTGGTGTTGTGCAATTTTCACGTACTAGCTGTAGTTTATCTACACATGATGATGACACTAAAGTTGCTTGAGAGACGGAATCTAGCAATAATCTGCATTTAATCGATCGGTCATGTTTGTCCAACAAGTTCACTACAGATGTAGGGAAAATTGATTGGTTTTAATTGTAAGCCGTTTTCTAAATGGTGACTCGTTACTACATTGCTCATTCATGGCTCCTTTAGTTGATCAATATTTATGACTTCATTTGTTGTTTTTGAATCTGATTGATATTGTTAACCGATGTGGGTGTGTCGACGGCAAACGAAACACGAACGTCTGGAGGGGCACAATTTACTACCTTGACCAGCATACAAGCAGTTGAAGCATAATTGGGATTGTATCACACACTCGTTCTTTTTGTCTTAAGAGAGTGCACCGAAGCGATCGCACTCATGAGGTTTATGCCTTCCCGTACACATTTTGCATTTCGAACAATTTGTAGATTGATTGACGCCGGATGTAGATTGATCCCGTTTCTGGTTAGGCGTATTGAACAAAAATGATTTCTTTAATTTTTGTGGAATTCGTTTAGGATTGCTTATATCACAATTCTCTATATAGCCGTGCACCAGTCTTGCAAAACTTTTAGAAAAACCTCAACGGCTGGAAGAGGTGTATTGATTGTCTTTATGGACCACTGCCTTCGAGTTTCATCATCCACTTTTTGTAAGATTAAATGGAATAACCAAGGATCTTTAGTTTCTGCTGATGCTCCAAACACTTTTAGCCCATGGATGACTTCATCAGACGTATCACATATGCATCTCACATGCTTGGTCCTTCACGATTGTAGCGCTCTAAGATTTTGGTCTATGTTGCTTCATAATTCGCATCTGTTACTGGAATATGTCGTATCAAATTATAGGTGCATCACCTGAGGACCGAAATCAAATGCTGAAATTTTAGCACGTTCGTCAGCGATAAACTTTTATGAATGGACCCTTCAAACATATCACGAAAAGTTGCGAACTCTTGGTAGTTTCCACTAAAATATGGTATGGCCAATTTTGTAAGTATAATTTCATCCTTTGGAGCAACATGAAAACTTTGATCACGTAAAGTTTCTAGCATTTCCCACTGGTGATTTGTAAATTTTATCATGGTTTCATTCATCTGGGTTTGCATAGGCTTTAGCATTGCATTATTTCCCTGCGCCACTTGCTTCAATCGCACCTTTTGTTTGGTATACCTTAACATGAAATCGTCCATTTCTTAATATATCGCATCAAGCTCCTCTAAATGTTTATTATGCCTCTCAAATTCCAATAGTGCCTTTTCCAGAATTTCCAGATGTACATATGTTTCTTCGGCGGGCTCCTCGCCTGTTAGATTTACTTACTCGATTCTTGTCAGTGATTTTTTTGCATAGCCACGTTTCTTTCGTCAGTAATGAGTTTTTCAGACATTCTTGTTTCGAAAAATCCAAAATGACTGAACAAGAATTATTGTTACACACGCGATCGAGTTTCACCCTGTTTGTTTTGTATAAAATTATGTACTACGCAAGTTATATTAACTTTATGATATTTTTAAGCGAGGGTATTGTTGAATTAAATTTGTTTTCGATAGCCCTCCCGGGTTTCAGCACCAAAATGATTTCACAATCACCTTTCTAACTTAAATTAAACAAATATTGACGAGCACAAAACTTTTTTGTAACACTGGATATTTGTTTTGCTGTACAATAATGCGTGCTTGTTTTCCAAACGCAAAAGGTGAAGTAAGTTTCTTAATATAAAATAAATACTATATAAACAAAAGAGACATATCTGTCTCTACTCTATATCTGTTTCAACAATTCCAGCAGTGTGACCAACATTTAAAATTAAAATACAAAACTAGTCTCTGAACTGGACTGATGAAAATGACAATCAAAAAGAGTTATGTCAAATACTCAGATGGAGCAAAACATCAAAAATGAGGCTAAGTAGATGCAAATTAAACTTACTTTATACAATATTAATATTTGTTTCTTTTCAGATTTAAGACAATTGAAAATACTGTGAAAGTTAGCCGAAAGTTTCCAGCCGAAAGATAACGCATATAGTGTCTTGAATACAGCAAAAATCAGTCATAAACTAGAATTTAGGATAAATGTAGGATGGGGTTATATCTTTGGGTGAAGGAGAAATTATTTCAGTTTATAGGAATTTAAAAATCGATAGGAGCGAAAGTATAAAGAGAGTTTAACTTTCTGTTGAAATAGTCAAGACACTATCTGCATTATCTTCCGGCTGGCAACTTTCGGCTAACTTTAACAAGGTCAATTGAAATTTAACGTTAACAAATAACAAATGCATATATAAAAAATAAATAGATGTGTAACAAACTTGGTGTGTTTTGAATTATATTGATTTAGAATCCGTTGCGGCATTGACAGTTGGACAAAGGTGTTTTATAAAATAATTGTATCAATTTTTAAAACAATTTTGATGTAACACTTTGTGAAAATTACACTAAATAAAAGATTTTAACAAAATGTTCATCAAATTTCAGTAAAAATGGAACAAGACCGAACTTTTTTTATTATTTTATCGTTAATAAAAATATAAATGAAACAGAAAAAATGAATTTGGGTTTAACCCCAAATCAAAATTTAATAAAGGAATTGCGGACTCGACGACATGACCTGCCACATAAAATATTTAAAGACGGATGACAATTCATTTAAAATTATTGTCTACATAGTTTCGCCGTTAATTAAACGACAGGGAATCGAATTACGGAATTCAGTAAGTGTGGAGAACAGACTAATGGTCACACATCGCTTTCTGGCAAAATTAATTCGCCCCGTCCTCTTGAATTAATATTTTTGTGGTTTTTGGCGTCCAATTATATTTGGTTGCCATTTTAAATAAGCAATATGTCAAAAATAGTTTATCAAATTTACCTGCATGGGGCTAAATTTGATAAAAACATTTTATAAAAGTGATGGTTTTATAAAATATTCATATTACACTATCAAAGAAAATTGATAAAAATGTTTTATAAAACAGCTTTTTCAAAAATCTTTTATAGTGCAATTCTGGCCGAACTATTTTTTAAAACGCGAACGATCGCGAAAATTTTCTCTTCACAAACTGGGAAAAATAAAAAATTTTGATAATTGAAGTTTGAGAAAATTAAGTTATCTCTAACAGACTGTAATAATTTGGCTTCGTTATATACAGCTTGGATTGAAACTTGGTGGAGTGTTGCATAACATAACAACCAGCTTGCTTTGAAGAAGATGAATTTTTCTGGATCAATTTGATTTGGATAGTATGGTACTTTTACTCATCGACATAGTTTAAGGTAATTATGAACAAATTTCTTAACGTGGATTTGGTTTTCGGATTATGTTTGATTTTTGAATTTTAGTAATATTCACATCACTGCTAAAGTGCTAACCTGTTTAATAGTGACCAAAATGTAATCATCAATATTAGGAACGTCGACCGGTAAACCATATGATAACCAACATATGATAATATTTTTATCAATTTCTCTCTGTAGAGGAATATCGAGCTGTGCCTCCATTACGTTTAATCATGCATGAAGTTTGAGGTAAGACAATTCCAAATATTCACATTTTCTAGTTAAAGCTGCGTTTTCTGTAGCAATGTTTTTACATTCATTTCTAATTGCATCAAATTCCTTGCAGATAAACTCTTGTGATTTTTGAATATCGAAGATCAAGGCCTTAATTTCTGCAAATTTGATGTCAATACGAGTGCCCAGGCTGTTGATTGTCGCCTCCAAATCAGAACCAGATGCCGTAATCGTTGCAGTATGAGTATTTGTAGACCTAAAAATGAGAGTGAATGTTTTAACACATTTCAGGTGCGCAAATTTGATTCAGCAGCCTTTTTAATTTTGGCAGCACCAATAATACCTTTGCATGGCGGGTGGTAAATCTTAAAGCACGAACTGCACATTCATACAGACTGTTTCTGCGAAAGTCCCTTTTTATATAAGGCCGCAGCACACAACCAGTTGGAATGGTAATTAGAAGAATCCTCCGCACAATCATAAAATGTCATTTTTAGCGCGAAAAAATAAAATAAAATGACACTACATATACTAATTATGCAATCACTTAGATTATCAATAGATTATCTATAAATTTCATTTTTAATTTAATTTAATAAATAAAAACTATTTCATAACCCGTACATTTTTATTTTAAATTGAAATGAGGGTCAATTCTAATTAATAGTTTTAGTTTTTTATTTTTATTAAAATTTTATTTAAGTGTCAAACACGTCCGCTCAGTGCTGACAACACGAATTGAAAGAGATTATTAGAAAGATTATTATCGGCCATGTTTATTTTGATAACAACTACAATGTTTGATAAAAAAAAATGTTGGCTATGATTTAAAGATAATCCAATTTTTATCCAAATTTGAACACATTGAAATCCGGATTCATTAATTATATGTAGACATGTATTTCCGGCCAGATTTTCTTTTGACAACAACCACAATTTTTGTACATTCAACAAAATTTTCGACACAAAGATTTCAAATCAGTTTTTGAATCACTATATGTAGCGGAATATCTCCTAGTAATTGCGAACCAAATGGTTGGAAAAGGCAAAATCTCTGACCACAGGCGATAAAGTGCTTATCATCGATAAACAAATTCCGAGTTTGATTTGTTCGAAGGATGTTTTAATTGGCGTTCGTTCTGGTAAAGAGGTTCAAATTTGTAGTGCAGTGTTTAAAACAATGACCTATTTTTATACAGAGCCATCAACGAAACTACCTAGCCAAGCTTCTTGTAAACGGTGAACGTTCTTAAAATGTAGCATATTCACTTGGTAGAAGTATTAATAGTGATGCAATTTATAGTCTTTAACGTTACAATATATAGAAATAGTTGGCAATACCGAACGATATCTTATGAATAAAGACGTGGAAAAGGAACGAAACCTGAGGCTATATAATTGTTTAATAGGTGGGAGTTGGAAAATTAGAAAAATATTTTCATAATACTTTTATATTCCTTAATCTATTGTTGGAATTTTGGTTTAAAAAACTTTGAAGGCCAATTAAATGGAAAAGTTTTATTCCCAGTAATTTACGTAGAATCGAAAAGTATTTTCCTTTTTCATCTTACTTTTTGGTGATTCGAAAATATTTTAATGAGCGGTTTATTGAAACATCTCTGCATAGATACAAAAGCATAGCACTAACTATCGTTTTTAAAGGATTAGCAAGTGACTCTCCACTGCCATGTTAGCTGGACATCTGAAGCCAACCATAATAGCTAAATAGTTGCTCAAAGAATTTCATATATCATCATCTACTATCTGTTGTACGACAGTGTATGATACACGAATCACATAAGAGTGCATGGGAAATGTGATTGTTCTTAATTAAAAATTTGTAATTCGTTCAAGATATTGTGAATTCTTAACATATTGTGAATAAATCAGAGAAACTACATTATACTAATTATTTCAAGCCTTGTTGGTTTCGCTTTTAAAGAAAAAATATTTGTTGCTTATATATTATATTTACGCAAGGTCACTTTCATAAGTAACATTTTTTGCAATACATTTTTTACACATTAAGAGCTTCATAAAAACGACTTCGTATAATCTTGTTGTAGATTAAATCTGAACAAAAACTGAAGACTAAATCCCAAAAAATAGAAATACACGAAATTAATCACTTATTAACAAAATTTACGACATTTAAAAAACGGATACATAAACGAAACCTTAAATTATCGTAATAAAAAGGAAATAAATAAAACCTTTTTTACACCCTCATAATAAGAAGAACATTGTAAGATGAAGCAGCCTCACAACTGTTACACAAACAAAATAGAACAGCAGCGCAAGTATCAAAAAACAAACCTCCTTACATAATAAATATACACGCAATCCAAAGTACACAAAAGTTATATGTATACGAGGAGCTTTTTGTTTATTCTTTTAAAAATTTAACAACGTTAATTTAAGTTTTTATGAAATCCTATAAAATAATTTAAAAATAAAAAAAAAATTAATGAAAACTTTTGTGTATGCGTACATATGAATCTCCTTGATGAGCTTTTTTTATATGATTTTCATTTTTATCTAAATGAAATAAAATTTAATTTGCTTTTTGTTGTATTTTTGTGTTACACTTTGCTCTCCTCACCCCTAAATCGTCTTTTATGTCGAGATCTTTTTATTACTTTGTGGCTTTTATATGGTTTCGAATTAAAGAGGATAAATAATTAAGAGATTAATATTATACTTATTGGTATTTTTTTAAGTATCTAGGATATGTGGAGCTTTTTATATAAAAATGATAATAATCTTATTATGTTTAATATGAAATTCTAACTAGGTTGTTGTGAGGCTATGTTTTGATAAGGTTTAACTTAGGTTTGTACCGTATACCAAATTATAAAAACGCTTTCAGTTATAATTACATAAATCGTTTATAGCAATTAAGTTTAAGGAATTAATGTGACCTTTTCGTATAATTATTCCTTATCTATATTATATATACAGAGTGCTCACCACTATATTTTAAATATTTTATTTTAAAATGAAACATCCGGAATAAATATTTAATTTTACAAAAAAGCCTGGACAGCCCTACGTAATATTTAAGGTGGATACTACATATTATACAATAAAATCATAGGCAGCCATTTTCCTCCAAAGATTAGGGCTAATATTTTTTAAATGGAATTAGTGGACCGAAGTGAACTTTTTGACGAAAAGTTTAGCTACACTAATTACCGAAAAGTGCAAGTATCTAAAAGTGTAGTAATAAAAAAATCCAAAATAGCAAACTGTAGCAACAGATTTGCTCGGAACAGTAAATTTTACATTTTATTAAAAATATTTGTAGTGGCTCCCACATAAGTTGCGGAAAATACTAATATTTGTCAAAATAAGTGTTAAAATGTAGCTGATTACAGGAATCTCAAAAATGTTACCAAATGTGAACATTTGTTGCTTAACCGTGGATTTATGTAAAAAAAAAAAATCATGTAAAATTTCAGGACTCTTAGATATATTACCTCTGTGGATATATGTATGCTAATTGTGAACGTAATGAGCCATTCATTTACACACATTAAAATAAAAAGATTTAAGGCGGCTCAGCTCAAGTTTTAATTTACTCAAATTTAAAAAAAATTAAATATTTGAAATACTTGCTACGCTACGACCGAATATAGGTACATCTTAGGGAAGTTATCAAAAGTTTCTCTTTATCATCTAATTGTGGACAATTTAAACTGTTCAAAACAGTTAACAGTTAACCACATTAAAATTAAAAGATTTTGAGTGGCTTCCGGTATATAGATTTCCACCAAATTCTGTAATGATCTCCCAATTATAATAGACAAAGGTTATGTATGCATTTTGATCTCAAAAAGGCTATAAGCCACACTTAAGAGATGCCGAAATTTGATGAAAAATTCTTTTTTTTTTATAAAACTCAGCATATCCGGAAAAATAAAAAAAAAATAAAAAAAATTGCAGAATGTATGTAAAAAAGAAAAGCTCATATAGAAGCTGTCACTTGTGTTAAATTCATTTTAAATCCTAAATGTTCCAGCAGTTTTAATATTTGCCTCAATTTAATAGATCTAGTGACAGAAATAAAAATTAAAAGATTTGGCATTCAACAAAAAATATTAAAAATATTAACATTTACAATTCAAATTGTTATTAATTTTTAATTATACCAAACTGTGAAAGTAATTAAATTAATTATTGTTTCCATATGTCTATTGCCGAGACAATTTGTTCATTAACATTGTGAATGCACTGAGAGATGGAGAACTGTAGGCTAAATACTTCACAGCTTCAACTGAAAGATTGTTCTAAATTTCATTTTGTTGTTAAATATAACCACTTTTTAAAGCTCGATTCGTAAAGACAAGATGAATCTTACAAATAATTTAATTAAACATATTTAATTTTGTAATTCTAATTGTTTCCGGTGAAATTTAAATAATGGTCTAAACAGATTTTTTGAAATTTAATTAATCTTTTTGGTTTCAATAGTTTTTGCGTAAATGCTAAAAACTTTCCAAAATATTTGTAAAACAAAAAAGCTGTTAAAAACTGCCAAATCTGAAACGCTAATTTCGGGCAGAAATCACTGGAACCTCCAAATTTATGGAAAAAAAATTTCAGTATGAAAATTCACCCAGATCAGTCATTCCGTCGGGCCTGTAGAAAACTAACAATATTTGGTACGGCACCAATCGAGGTCAAAATTTTTCGTGATTTACATACTATAGTTTACTACGTAAGAGGTACTTCGGTAAAGAACCGAAGTGAGCTTTTTAACGAAAAGTATATCTACACAAATTGCTGAAAAGTGTAACTACTAAAAAGTGTAGCAATGGAAAAGTCTAAACATGAAACTTCTACTAAAAAGATTATCAAAATTGTATATTACCATATATGCAGAGGATCAAATATAATCATAATAATTTTAGTCTATTATGTGTTTGGATAACTTTAACTACTGAAAACTATTAATCACACGTTAAAAACAAAGGTTTAGGGTGTTCACACAAGTTTTTCAACGTCAAATTTCATAAAAATATAAACTATTACGCTATGGGCAATTGCAGGAATCTCGGAGATGTTACAAAAATATTCACACTTGGTAAAGCTGTTGCTTACAATGTTGCTAAATAGTGGGGAAAGATAGATTTGGGGTAGTTCCGCACAAGCTGTCATGCATTGTATTTTTGTAAAAGATGAATATTCATCAAAATACTTGGGACACTATGGCCGATTCCAAGAATCTTAGAGATGCTATAAAGTGTAGACACTTATCGCTAAATAGTACATGAACTAAGCTGTTGAAAACATAGTCAATCACATCCAAATATAAATATTTGTACAGGTTTCACACAAATTTAATAAAAAGTATAATAACTGTTTAAATACTTCGTACCGTGTAAATATTTTAGGAATCTCAGAGATTTTCCCTCAGTGGGCCCTATGTCTTCTACTTATGAACGAATTGAGCTGTTCAATTTATTTAACCTTATTAAAATTAAAAGATGGGTAACCTAGTTCAAGTTTTAATTCGCCAAATTTTGAAAAAATTAAATATTTGAAATACTTGCTACATTATGGCCGATTCTAAGAATCTCAAATAAGTTACCATAACTTGGCATTTGTCGTCCAATTGTGGGCAAATTGACCAGTTCAAAACAATTAACGACATTAAAATAAAAAGATTTTTGGTTTCTTCAGAAAAGTTTTAAGCCGTAAAATTTTTTAAAATTCGTCATAATACTTACTACACATCCTATGACAATCGGTAAATTTTTCACAAACTCATCAACTTTGTGCAACAAATTTTAGCTATCTTATCTCAAAAACATATGCTACATGTGCCTGATTGAAGCCTTCATTATGACGAACATGTTAAAAAGAAAAGTCCGATTGTAAAATTCTGTAAAGCAAATACTAAAGATATTAGCACATAGTCACTTACATAGTGCACTAAATGTGTGACGTCGATTTTCGCAAAAATACGTCTCATGTCTATGTGAATTATCGGGTGCCACACGTTGGTTCGTTCATTTTATCAATATTATAATGCAAAAGAATGAAAATGGAAATTCTGTGGGGCGAATCATAGAGATGTTGACACATAGCTTCCAACATAGTGCAATACATTGAAACTGTCCAACGTCGAAAAAAACACGTCACATGTCTATATATAGACCGTCAGGGAGTTTCATTGTGGTCCGATAATTTTAGCACTATTATAATGAAAAGGTCCGAAAATGGAAAGTATGAGGGGCTAATCCTCGAGATTTTGACATCGAACCTCCTACATAGTACAAAATGTAAAACTTATCCACTTTTGAGAAATACATTACATGTTTATGCGGATCTTCATTGTACCTCGATTTGCAAAATGTGAAAGTTCTCCAATTAAAAAAAAAATTATGCCACATGTCTGTGTGAATCGTCATGTACCCTTACTTCTTTTATTTTACCATAATTATTTCCATTTACGGACGTTTACGTTTTTATGAAAAATTAATGTGCAAAGATAGGGCACCCCGACGATCAGTATAGGCAAGTAACGTATTTTTCGAAATTATGGACTGTTTTTATCTATTAAGACTGTGTCCGAATTGTGTGATAAATATTTTTTAGTACTTAATTTGTGAAATTACCGAACGCACCCGAATTATCACAGTCGTTAGGTATAATAATTTTTGACAGTTGCGTGATAATTTAAAAATTGTCGTATGCACTTTTCGACAGATTATTATAATTTTAAACTGATGAAAGTAAATGGTTTGGACTCAAGGATGTAATAATAAACAGCAATATTGTATTTTGCTTTATAAAATTAATTCAATACAAAGTTAAAATAAAATTGTGTTTATGATTTAAATCTTTTTCTTATTTATAGAATTATCTTAAATTTTTAAATGACAACAATCATAATTTTTAAATCAAAATTAAATTGAATGGCCTAAATTTTTATCAAAAAAAATTATCACACAATTCGGGCAGCAAAACGACAAAAATTTCACAAATGGAAATATTTTTTACATTAGTGTCAAATATTTTTGCTAGAAAATATTTATCACTCAATTCGGACACAGTCCTAGTAACAAAATCCTCAGAATTTGCTCCACAGAATTTCAAATATTGGCCCTTTTCACTATAATTAAATATCATAAAATAAACGGGCCAAAATTAGACTCTCTTGCAAACTGCACTGTTAACTGGCATATTTTCCCAAATTTAAACGCAATAAACGAATTGCACTATGTTGGTAGCTATGTGACAAAATCTCCAATATTCACTCTACAGAATTTCTATTTTCGGACTTTTTCTTTCATAACTATGAAAAATAACAGACATTAGACGTACTTTTCCAAAATTGGATTGCTTTCTTTTATTTCAAAATATTTTGGTTATGTTCCGCTCCACAGAAATTTTTATTAAAGAACCTTTTTATCATAACTGAAACCAGACGCAAATGTAGAACTCCAACCCCAAATTGGACTAGATTTCATCTAGTGTACTAGAAAAAATGGTTACGCATCAAAATCGGGCGGATTCAATTCACATAAAAATTTCATTTTCGGATTTTATCATTATAATTATGATAAAAAAGCGGATCAAAGTGAAGCACCTTGACGATCCGCGAGGACGTATTGCACTTTATCAAAGTAACTTTTTGTCAAAATCTGCAGAATTTACCCCACGGAATCTGTATTTACGAACGTAAATAATAAACGCGTTATAATTATGAAAAATGAATTAGCCAAAATGGGGCACCCTTATAATCCTCATATGCATGTAGCGTATTTTCTTGAAGGAGAGGACTGCTTTCATCTATGTAAATAGACTATGTAAATAGACGTGCCATAATGAGGCATATTGACGAAAGACATCCACACAATAACACAAATATAAATTTGCTCCAATATGCAAACCAGGACTAGCTACTCATTTAGCATATTGTTAGAGGATTGTTGCTTTTGTTAAACTATCATTCTCGATTAATTGTCGTTTTCAGTAAACTGCCATTTTCGGAAATCGGCACTTTCGGTGAGCGATCATTTTCGGTGCCTCGTTGTTTATGGCATATGTATTCATTTTTGATTAATTATGAATATGGTGGTTTGGTTTTTCAATGAATCGTGGTTCTCAGTGAACCATATGTAATTCAGTGACTAGTCGCTTTCGATAAATTGTCGTGATATTTACAGACATAAATTTGTTCTGTGTGGTTGGGTTGATCAGCTAAGAAAAATCATAATCTTTGTTCTCATAGGTTTCTCATGCTGTGTAAGTTTATAAAGTTAATCTAGTGTCAAACAAGCACAAGTGTTTAAACTGTCCTCTTTGTAGAGATGGCACCTTTTTGAAATGTTGCATTTCATTGATTTAGAAAATGAAATTGGTGTTCATTTAGTATGATGCATTGCAAAACAATGCAACCTCTATGCTGATTCTTGTGGTACAGAAGCAGTGTGTTAATATATAACCACATAACCAGTTAACAATCAGGTCCTGGAATAAAGAAAGCTAAGCTCAAAGTATCGGGGAATTTATAGTGACCGAATGTTAAAGTATATTATTATAAATTTTATTTTATTTTATTTTATATAAATAGTTTATTTCTCTAAAAAGTATACATACAAATTTTAGCATTACGATAAATATTAATTAAGAAGAAACTATTCTAGTGAACTAATGATTTTAAGAAAAATGTTTCGGAGTTACGATTCAATATTACAATATTTTTAAAAGAAAATTTAATAAATGTAAAGTTTTCAAACGACGAACATTATTTACAATTTGGAAAAATTATATAAGAAAGCAAAATATTAACATTATCGTATATAACAATGAAAACTTAATTATCTATTTAACACACAGGCTTTAATAACATTACATGGCAAAATTGGAAGCACATCCAGTGATAACGTCATTTACCAAACGACCTTTTAGATTATAATTAAAACAAAAACTTGATATCCTCAACATTAAATAACCATTCTTTTAATAGACAGACAAATCCTTTCAGATTATGTTCTCGCATGGCTAGCAACCCACCCGAGAAGGTGGAAAACGTTCGTCGCAAACCGAGCGTCGGCAATCCACACCTTGCTCCCCCAAGCAACTTGGCGACATGTGAACAGCAAGGACAACCCAGCAGATTTGGCCACGAGGGGAATACCAGCTAACCAGTTGGTAAACAATGAATTATGGTTCAGTGGACCAAGATGGTTATCGTCAGATGAGAAAATTTGGCCAGCAAAACCGATCCGAATCACAACACTTCAGGAGACTCGAAGCAAGGAAAGCGCACAGTGTCATGCATCATTTCAAGGCAACACCATGCATACAGTACAACGTCTGCTAGAACGGTTTTCAAAGTGGTCCTAGCTAATTCGATCTATGGCTTATATTCTGAGGTTTATAAACAACACGAAAAATAAAATGAAAATATCGGGAAATATTAGTGTGACTGAGCTTGATAACGCAGAAAAAACGATTATACGATACGTACAACAAAGAGAATTCATAGAAGACATTAAATCTCTAAATAAAACCAAACGAGTACTATCCAGTTCGAAACTAATTTCATTGGCACCGTTTCTGGATTCCCAGAATGTTCTAAGAGTGGGGGGCCGGTTAGAAAATTCCAATTGTACGTACGACATGAAGCACCCTATTATCATTCCCAGAAATCATCAAATTGCAAACCTGATACTGCAATATCTGCACAAACTGTACTTACATCCAGGTCCAACCTTGTTAACGGCACTTTCACGGCATAAATATTGGATTTTGGGTATACGTGAGAAATGTCGGAAGCTTTGCCATGACTGCACTACTTGTTTTCGATATTCGACGCTACGTTCAGCACAACAAATGGGTAATCTACCACAACCAAGAATTACGCCTAGTCGCCCGTTTTCAATAGTTGGCTTAGATTATGCAGGTCCAGTGATGCTCGCCACAAAAAAGGGACGAGGTGCAAGGCTCATTAAGGGTTTCATCGTAATTTTTGTATGTTTCGCCACTAAGGCGCTTCACATTGAAATGGCTAGTGATTTAACGACAGAGGAATTTTTGGCTGCTTTAGATCGTTTTGTTGGATGGAGGGGAGCCCCAACTGAGATATATTCTGATAATGGATCGAATTTCGTGGGCGCAAAGCGTGCGCTTCTGGAACATTGCAGATTATTACAAACCAAGGAGTGTAAGGACAAAGTAATCAACTATACCACAACTAAGCGGATTCATTGGCATTTAATCCCACCGATCTCACCACACTTTGGAGGAATTTGGGAGCGGTCCGTAAGGTCTGTTAAGACTCATTTAGTAAAGGTAATTGGAAACACCCATCTCACCTATGAAGAAATGAAAACCGTGTTGATCCAGATTGAGGGCATCTTAAACTCACGACCGTTATGTGCAATAGGAAACGAGGACACTTGCAACATCGACACATTAACGCCAGCACATTTTCTTACGGTTGGTCCGATGACCTCTCTTCCTCACGCTGAGTATGAGGAAATTAATATGTCCAGACTAACCCGTTGGGAACAAGTCCAAAAACTAGTCCAAAGCTTTTGGCGGCGATACACGGTCACGTATTTAAATACCTTACAGCAACGTACCAAATGGCAGCAGAAGAATAGAAATTTAAAGGTGGATGATATAGTCTTAGTGCATGACAACAAATCACCACCATGTAGTTGGCAGCTGGGTCGAATAAGTCAATTGAACCCTGGAAACGATGGCCTAGTAAGAGTTGCCACCGTACAAACGAAGGGGACCACATACAAACGACCAATTTCAAAACTGTTTCGATTGCCCATCGATGAAGCATAAATGAAAGATAAAAACGTAGTTTTTGGAGGGGAGTATGTTTGGCAGTGATTTGTGGGTATGCGACCAAATAAAGAAACCACTAAGTCTGTATTAATAATTTATTGCTACACTATTAAAATTGCTAACATATGATCACTTTATTCCCTAGTTACAATTGTTGAGCCCAATATAGGTAAAATCCACTCATTTGGCGTGTATTGCTACCTCTCCGATCAATGTCTGTCTACACCTGCAGAAACAACAACAATTAAAAACACATCACATAACACAAAAAGTAACCACTTATCTGGATCTAGACGACTGAATTCGCTATATCGATGGTTACCCAGCAAGTCATCGTATTACATTATCATCTAGAATAAATATTTAGTAATTAGTAACTAGCTATTTAATAAATATAATTGCATAATTTAGTTAATAAATAATACCATTTGTAATAATGACAGCTCTCAATAAAATTGCTGTCATAATTTGTAATGACCATACTAGCATATACTGAGCAAACTGCTCTATTAATCTGGCAACTCATGTATTGTAAAGTTGTAGAAATATGGGTGAATGTGTGTGTACGCTAGTATAAAAGTAAGAAAAACCGTCAGTCAATCGTTATTCAGTTTTGTTCTTTTCTGTACATAGCACGCACACATTAACAGCGATACTAAGTAAATAAATAAATGTTAATTATTAAAAATCTGTTTTAATCAGTGAAAGCTCGAATATTAATGACAAAAAATACAGTCCACGAAATATATGTCCAGTGGTGGTAGCGTTGCTATACAGATTAGGTTAAGCAAGGTGTGGATTGCCAACGCTCGGTTTGCGACGAACGTTTTCCACCTTCTCGGGTGGGTTGCTAGCCATGCGAGAACAATCGTAGAATCCGTCCACAACCAGATGGAAGCACCTTCTAATTCATATGCTGTCACAACCTTGTTCATTAGCTTCGTCAAAAGGTGAGCACCACACAATTCCAGCCGCGGCAGGCTTACCTGTTTAATCGGAGCAACCTTAGATTTTGCAGTGAGTAACCTGACTACGTGCTGATTACCCGTTTTCCTTCTTACGTATATAGTGGCCGCATATGCAGTCTCGCTTGAGTCACTAAACCCATGCAGCTGAATGTCACCCGACTGTAAACCAACATACCTGTCAATAGTCACAGCGTTTAACGATTGGAATTGACCATGCAACGTTACCCAAGTTTTTTGTACATCTAATGGTAATGGTTCATCCCACGATACCTTGCGAAGCCACAGTTGTTGCATGGATAGTTTTACGTTTATAGTGAACGGTGCCAGCCAACCCAATGGATCGAATATTTTGGCGGAAATCGACAGCATAGACCGCTTCGTGAATGATATGTTTGGAACTTCAATTATTTTAAACCCAAATTTATCCCTTGTTGAATCCCAATAGATTCCTAGCATTGGAGCTGTTCTGCCTTCCTCCGTTATGTGAATGAGTTCACTTGTATCATTAAATTTGTCTACATTTGACCGCCATTTTCTTAGGGTCATGCCAGCTTGACCTAGAATTGTAGAAATTTCCGTTTTAATGATGTCGGCTTGTGTTTCGTTGTCCGCCCCCGTCAATAAGTCGTCGACATAAAAGTTCTTTTTGATGATATTAGATGTTACAGGATATGTGACCGTGCAATCTTCGGCTATCTGATGCAAAACTCGGATCGCTAAAAATGGTGCTGACCAAGTACCGTATGTAACGGTCATAAGTTCATATTGTTTGATTGGGTCAGTTTGGGACTTGCGCCATAAAACTCTCTGCAGCGATGTTTGGCTTTGGTCAACTAAAACTTGACGGTACATCTTTTCTATATCCGCGGAAATTGCTACCTTGAATCCACGAAACCGGATCAAAATAGTCCACAATGTATCTTGTAATGTAGGGCCAACCATTAGCTTATCGTTCAGTGATACACCCGTCGAGGTCAAAGCCGATCCGTCGAAAACCACTCGCAACTTAGTGGTGATACTGGTTTCTTTCAAAATACCGTGATGAGGAAGAAAGTAAACGCTATGATTCCCTTGGTTTAATTGATCTTCAGACACTAACCTCATGTGCTCTAATGACAAATATTCATCCATAAACTTGTGATACATTTCCTTGAGATCTGGGTTTCGATTGAACGTCTGTTCTACGGCTAACAGACGTCGCCATGCTACGTTATGCGACCGACCTAAAGGCGGATTACCTTCTCTTAATGGTAGCTGAACTATGTACCGTCCCTCTGCATTTCTTGCGTATGTCGCCTTGAAATGGGTTTCACAGGCTTCTTCTTCTGCTGTCCACAGATGGTGTTCGACAACTTCCTCTTGTTCCCAGAACCTTCGTAGTATTTCCTCGAGTGGTTGATCATCCATGATATTTATGTGGCATGTTTTATGTATTGGAAACTTTTCTCCTTTCGTCATCAGGGTGAGCAGCACCAGCAATTACGTAACCGAAGACCGTTTTCCGAGCAATCATATTATTAGTTAGTTGTACTTGATTGTCACGTAGCACATGGAAGAAGTAATCGGCTCCAAGCAGAATATCTATTTCTTTGTGTTTATAAAATGTTTGATCGGCAAACTGTAATTGTGGAAATTGAGTAACAAGGTTATTACAGCTTTCGATACATGCTGATAACGTTGTGATCTTAGGAAGTACCAGAACGTTAATCTTTAACCAATTTGTTACATCAAACTGAGATGATATTTCCAGCGTGGCACTACCCATTGTAGACACATTCGACGTGGCTAGCCCTTCAATTCTCAATTTTCCGGGTCTGGACCGAATTCCTAATTGATTCATACATTTCTGTGACACGAACGAAACTTGGGACCCAGAATCTAGCAGTAAGTTATATCGCCTAAATCGTCCAAATTGATTTCGAACGTTTACAATTGCTGTCGGTAATAGTGTAAACCCACACTTACTAGTATTTGACACAGCGCGGGTTAATGCTGGTTCCTCGTCTTCGATTGTACTTCGACTTCCGTTGGGTCCTGTTGAATCATTCAAATCTGGAGACATAGTGCATTGGTTGACCGTTGAAGCTATCTCGGTATGTAACAATGTGTGATGCCTTCGACCACACTTGGCACAACCTCGTTGGCTCAAGCAGCGCTTTGCCAGATGATTGGATGCTAAACAATTGAAGCATACGTGTAATTTTGCCACCTGTTCTCTTCGTTCGTCAACCTTGAGGTTTTTAAAGGATTCACATTGATGAAGCTTATGGGTATCGTTACAAAATAGACATACTTCATTGTTCTCTGATATTGGTTTCATGTGATGTGACTTGGTGGTATATGCCTTGGTAGTACTATGTCTTGTTGGTTCACATGATTCGAATGCATCACATCTCTCACTAATAAATTTTAAAAATTCCTCGAACGATGGAAAATCCTGATTGACTGTTCGTTGGGCCCATGCCTGTTGGGTTTGTAGATCAGTTTTATGCAACAACAAATATATGAGCCATGGATCGCGGTTCCGAGCTTCGCCTCCTAATGCCTCTATGCCCCTATTAACTTCATCAGCATTGTTAAACAATTGCCTGAGCCTTTTAGATGAACCTTCTTGAATAGGCGGTTGATCGATGAAGCATTTAATCATAGAGTTCAAAACATATTTGCGTTTATCATACCGCTCACACAGTTTCTTCCAGGCTTGGGTATATATAGTTAGCTTCCGATATTGTTATATGTTTGATCAGGTCAGCTGCTTCGCCTTGCAGGTAACCACGCAAATACTGAAACTTCTCGACATCGTTTAATGCAAGTTTACTGTGAACGGCTGCTGTATATAAGTCCTTGAAACTCGGGAACTCCTTATATTCGCCCGAGAACGTAGGTACATTGAGTCTTGGCAGACGTACTGAACAATGTGGTTCATCTAGCGATTGAGATACTGTTTGATTCAACGACGTAGTAAATGATGATGATAGTGTTGTCATGAATTCATTTTGTTCTTGCAGAATTCGCGTCATCATTTTCTCAATATGACTGGCTTCCTCCGCAATCTTTGGTTTGGTGATAAATTGCGCTAGTTTTGTTTTGACGTTGAGATACTTGGATTCGTATTCAGGCATTTCGGACTGCACCTCATGGACGGCCAATTTAGTTTCACACTTGGTGAATTCGTTGAACACCCGTTCTAGCAAGTCTAATCGAGTAATGATCTCCGAGACAGGTGAACGCTCCGTAACCGTATCAGCATACGTCACCATCCGTGATATACTTCCCTTTGCCAACCCTCGTTTTGCTATTAATTCCTTTAAGGTCTCCGCCATTTTGAATAAATACTAACTGCGCACTTTATGTTCTGTTACCTACCTAGTAACCGTTACCCGATACAACACTTGCCGTTGCACAAGTGGCACAATGTTAAAACACCTTGTACTATCACACTTAAATTATAAGATCACACGTACGTCCCAATGAACCACACGTAATACAAAAAAAAAACTGTTTCGATCGAACTACTGACTGATCACTATTTACAGTAAATGTTGCTACACCATTTAATAATAATAATGCTTTTTTATGATCACTTACCCCAACTTGGTGTCGAAATCTGTCACTCCCTAGATTATACGTCCTGAGATCTTAATTCGGTCTCTTCACCTTTTATGAGGATAAATTCCAGGATTATATTACCACAGTCGTTGCCCAATGAATTTATTGTGGTGGAATTACACGACTACAATTTCCACGACAACGTTCGCTATGTCACTCCCACGTTGGAATTATTTGTCCTAAGAACGTACTCCTAGAATCATAATTCGCTTGGATTAAAATTTCACGATATACTCCAGAATAACCGGTGTCACCACACCTTTTATGAGGATAACTTCCAGGATTATATTACCACAGTCGTTGGTTAATTTGCCCAATGAATTTATTGTGGTGGAATTACACGACTACAATTTCCACGACAACGTTCGCTATGTCACTCCCACGTTGGAATTATTTGTCCTAAGAACGTACTCCTAGAATCATAATTCGCTTGGATTAAAATTTCACGATATACTCCAGAATAACCGGTGTCACCACACCGCTTGCTCGCCAAGAATACAACAAATATGATTAAATCGCACGACCATAAATGTTTATCCACCTCGCAGTAAAAATAAATGGCGTCACCACACCGCTCGCACGCCAAAATACAACAAATATGGCTAACTCACACGACCATATACGTTCACCTCACCAATGCCACGCTGATCCGGCTCGAAGGACCAAACCTAATCTGTATAGCAACGCTACCACCACTGGACATATATTTCGTGGACTGTATTTTTTGTCATTAATATTCGAGCTTTCACTGATTAAAACAGATTTTTAATAATTAACATTTATTTATTTACTTAGTATCGCTGTTAATGTGTGCGTGCTATGTACAGAAAAGAACAAAACTGAATAACGATTGACTGACGGTTTTTCTTACTTTTATACTAGCGTACACACACATTCACCCATATTTCTACAACTTTACAATACATGAGTGGCCAGATTAATAGAGCAGTTTGCTCAGTATATGCTAGTATGGTCATTACAAATTATGACAGCAATTTTATTGAGAGCTGTCATTATTACAAATGGTATTATTTATTAACTAAATTATGCAATTATATTTATTAAATAGCTAGTTACTAATTACTAAATATTTATTCTAGATGATAATGTAATACGATGACTTGCTGGGTAACCATCGATATAGCGAATTCAGTCGTCTAGATCCAGATAAGTGGTTACTTTTTGTGTTATGTGATGTGTTTTAAATTGTTGTTGTTTCTGCAGGTGTAGACAGACATTGATCGGAGAGGTAGCAATACACGCCAAATGAGTGGATTTTACCTATATTGGGCTCAACAATTGTAACTAGGGAATAAAGTGATCATATGTTAGCAATTTTAATAGTGTAGCAATAAATTATTAATACAGACTTAGTGGTTTCTTTATTTGGTCGCATACCCACAAATCACTGCCAAACACAGACTATTTGCATTTATAATATCGGGTGGCAATTAACTATATATAACTTAGGAGCAGTATAAGAAAAAAAAATTTAAAATATTCTTTGTCTGGCTGCGGTATTTTTATTTTATTCTTATTTCGGAACATATAGTTATTAAGCAACCGATTTCCGCTCAAAATAAATAATGTTTTAAGTACTTTAAACACGTACAGATATATGAGAGGTAATATACGATGTCTCAAAAATAATGAAAATGACGGAGTGGTTCTTGGCAGATAATAATACTTTCAAGACCCCTTTTTGTAATATCACTAATGCTTTCATATTTGTCAGGTAAATACCTCCCCATAGCATGTTATTCCATATTAAAGGTGGGAATCAACTCTTTAATCAAAGTAAAGACTTTTCAAAAATTCTAAAGTACAAATGGAACGCAGGTAGAAAAATGATCTAATTGCCTGCCGAAGTATATCTTTTAAGTTGGCCACATGACTTTTGAAGTTAAGCTGACTATCCTAAGTAACACCTAATTATTTAAATGAATCCACTATTTTGATTGGTATATATAATGAATTACAATTGAAACTATTGCAATTTAGTGAATGATAGATGATAGGTGTAACACCATTGTTCATTGATATTAAACTAAAGTGTATATGTGTATATGTTATTTTAATTTTCATAACCAATCAATTTATAAATAACAAAACTTTTAAATTAAATATATTGGTTATCACAACATAATTCATAAGTTTAAAATATTTCTCGCCAGATGGCATTACAACCAAAATCATAAAGGGCAAATAATTTATTTAATTTTTTTTTAAGTTTAAAAAGACTTACAAAATAGGATTTGAAGATTTTTTTTTTGCTGACCAATATTGAACGTAAATTTAATGCTTGCTTACCTGTAAATAAAAAATAAAAATAACATTGATTAAATATTGGATTTATGTATTATAATAAAATCTAGATTTAAAGGCAGCTAAATTATATTGGTCCATCGTTAGATAACCTATTAAAAATAGCTGACTGATTACACAGAAAATTTAAATTAAGCATAACATTTATTTTTTTTATAGACCTTTTCGTAAATAATCATTTAGTTAAAACTGAATTATTATTGTCAGCAGAAGAATCTTAAGAACGAATAGAAAAACTGCTTAATATTTTAAGAATCCTAACGCCAAATTACTCTAAAATTGTCTAATCTCACTATGGCTATTCGACAGACTGCCATCATTTAAAAATTTGTAGGTGTGAACAGTATTTTTTTTTTTTTTGTTTTCATATATCTTAATATTATAAATTTAGAGTTTATACCAGAAATTAAGATATTTTTTAATATGAGTTAATAAAATATTCTATAACGTTAGATTTCCTTTATTCTAGGAAAACCAAATTGAACTGTGACAAGATTGATAACCATAACCTCTCTATTCTGTAACATGCTAGAAATATAAAATCATTCCATATTACTTATATTAATAGTAATATCTACGGTACTTAAGATGTCTCTTTCCATGATGGAAGTGAAACATTGTCATAGAAAAAGAATAACCGCAAAAAACACCATTTTTTGGTGGGATTAAATTGACCGTCATAAAAAATGTTTGTGAGCATAGCTCGATTTTTTCAATAATGAGTCAATTTACCCCTACTTGAGTGGTGGAAACAACCCCCAGAGGAAAGAAATGGGAAAACGGTCGGGAAGTTCTTGATAAAAATGCTTGGAATTTCATGGCAAGACTGACAACAGAAATGGCCTTCCAAATATCCTCAGGGTGAAACACACCCCTTGGTAGGGTGGAAACCACCCCTATTGCCAAAAACGGCAAGAACTTCCTGACCGTTTTCCCATTTCTTTCTTCTGCGGGTGGTTTCCACCCCTCAAGTAGGGGTAAATTGACTCAATATTGAAAAAATCGAGTTATGCTCACCCACATTTTTTATGATGGTCAATTTAAGCCCACGGGGACCTCTGTACGACCTTCCCCGTTCTTGCTACATACTACGCAAAAACGGGCGAATTTTGCGGTCACTCTTTAAAAATATTTTGCATAAATGTGAAAATTCAACGACAATAGACAAAACAGCGACATCTGTTGAGCAACATTCATAGTTGGTAGTTATACTTTTATCATGAAAATGGGAAATTTGGCAAACTGAAGATTATTATCAGAAATGGAGAAAAGACGCTATTGTTAAGAATCAACTCATCTAATGGGTACCAGACCCTTCACCATTTGGGTGAGTTGCTAGTAAAATGGATCTTATTTTAAATGCTTCGTTTTAATCAACCAAGCTGCTTGAAATACCAAAAAAGAAATCTTTCATTAAACTCATCAACAAAAACATTTCAATAAAACCCGAAAACATAACAGTTACTTAAAAAACCATAACAAAAATTATCAACTCGATCTATACCGATTGGTGCTAAACTGATCCCAATCCAAAAAGTTTACCCAATTTGTATACAAAATTAGTTAAATGATTGAGCGGAGAAATAAGTGTTTTAGAAAAGAAAACAACTAAAAGCTCTCGCACAATCGTTTACAGGAACAGAAAACAAATATGTAATATAACCCTCCATTGTATACCAGAATACGTTTCAAAGGTACTCAAACCATTTATTTATCACCACTATTTCTTTCATTTTGTAAAAATACAGGTGTATACGTAGAAAACAAAACTTTGTTAACCACCCACTCAGAAGTACGGCAATTTTTCATAAGTAAAATGTAACTATTGTCCTCGCAAAGAAAGCATATTTTTTCACTTTCAAATGTGTAGCGGTTTCGGCTACCAAATTTTTTTCATGAACTTTTAGAATTATATCTGGGATCATATAGGAACTCCAGCCACTCGAACAAGAATCCAAACAACCTAAATGTGTTGAGTATTTATGTCTAAAAATGTACTTCATTAGTCGGCTCAATGGTACTGACTCATTGAGCGGCACTGAGGACGCTGGCTAGAATCTGGTCATATCATATAATTATTTATACAACTAAACTCCTAAAATTATTAAAAAATTTGCAAGTAAAAAAATTCCCACCAGCCTTCCCGCTCCGCAACTGTTATAAAACTGTTATAAAATGATTTATATTCGAAACCACATTTTCATATAGATGCTGTGATATAGGTCGTCAAATAACCAGATTATTTTTGTTTAAGTTTTTGTCCGAGCCGTTTCAAAATAATTATGTTTGAAATAAAACGTTTTAGGAACAAAACTTTTAATGCGAGGCATTTTATAATTGTAGTCATTAATGCATTCTGCTTCTGAGACCTTAATTTAACTATGATATTTCGCCGACACCACATAGCCATAGCTCATGCTACTAGTATCCACATCGCTGACAACAATTTCCTCAAAAAACGTATTGCCCTCTCAACCAAAACATCGACACCTACATCGCCATCATCAACATCACCGACTAAAACAAAATCGCCGTCATTCATATCACCGACATCCACATCCACAGTAAATTATCATGTGGTAATAAAACAGTTAATAATTGTTAGTGAATTAGTGAATTGAAACATATACTCTATATTGTATACACTCCCTCAAAAGTCAGAATTTGTAGAAAATATGTCACTGTTCAGAATCTGTACTCTGACTTTTAGTGGTTTAAGTACTTGCATAATATTTTTTAAAACTGAAATATTTAAATCCCACGGTAAATGTATCTCTCTCGATTTTTGATGAATTTATTTGGTTTTAAAAACCATTCTAACATAGAAATTAAAGAGTTCCAAAAAGTTTGGTAGAATAAAAAATGTTTCAAATACTTATTTTTCAGTACAGAATTTTTAACCGATGACGAACGAAATTTTTTTATGAGGGCACGTGTTTTATCTTGTATACAGCAGTTGGCTTACAAGCCTGCTAAGCAGACGAACCATGATAGTGATCTGATACTTTAATACCATACAAGATGAGCCATCTGTCGTTGCTTTTTTCAATCGATGTATTTGAGTACTTATATGTTATCTGTTGTAAAAAATTCTTTACCATGTGAAATACCAAAAATATGCCATTGACCGTCCACCAAGGACGTCCTACTGAGCGTGCAATTGGCAAAATCATTATCCGTTTTGAAGAAAATGGTTCAGTGGTAGATCGTAGGCCGAATCCACATGTTTATACAGTGGCAGCTGTTAGTGAAAATGTTCGAAGGCACATCAACCAGGCATCGTTTAAAAGAACTAATCATTTCACAAACCACAGTACGACGTATTTTGGATAATGATTTTCATTTGCAATTATACAAAGTTCAACTATCTTAAAAATTGAAGCATTCAGTCCATTTAAATCGTCGTAGTTTTGTTAAATGGATGCTGGAACGAAATGAAGGCTTTTCATTAAAAACTCATCTTTAGCGATGAAGCACATTTTATCTTAATGGGTAAATAAGCAAACTTATCGAGTTTGGGGAGTGGAGAGAGCATGTGAAGTTATTTCAGTTTTCATCCCAGTAATTTTTTTTTATTATTATTTACACGAAACTTTAATATTCCATCCCAGTTTTTTTCGTTTATTTGTTATTCATGTAAAACAATTCTGCATATTTTAAGTTCGAAATAATAGTACGCCATACTATAAGTTTAAAATATTAAGGGTAACTTATAATGAGCGCCCCAATGCCAGCCGGATGTTGAAATTTATATGAAAATCGTCTATAACTTACAAAACGAATGATGTTTTGAGATGGTACGTAGTGACGAAGTGGCCAGCAACAGCATTATCTTCAAATTTGAGGAAATGGCCATTGGGGAAATTTTACCTGAGATTTTGAAACTTGTCCATTTACTCAAATTTGTACATGTAGCTGGTGCTACCCACTTGGCTAGCAATCACTGAGTTGTGTACCATCTCAAAACATCATTCGCTATTTCCGGTCCAGGAAGGTTTTGGAAGGTATAGACAATTTTCATATAAGGGCCCATATCGAAGCTGGAAGATTGAGTCAATCCTTATACAAATGGCTGGTACTGGAAGAGCTCACCATAGTGTGCCCTTATCATTACCAAGACAAAAAATTAAGAACCACCTCCGGCCTAGGAAGTTCTTAAGAAATACAAATTTTTATTTAACTGGACCTCAGATTTTGGAACTTGGCAATTTCCTCAAATCTAAACATACGACTGGTGCTGGCCACTTGGATAGCAATTACTTTATTACGTACCATCGCAAAAGATAATGCGCTTCTGCCGGCCCAGGAAGGTTTTGGAAGTTATAGACGATTTTATATGGGGCCATATAAAAGCTGGAAGATTATGCCAATCCTAACATACGGTTGGTACTGGAGAGCGCACGATAACTTCCCCTTATCATTACCAACTCAAAACATGAAGAACTTTTTCCCCCTAAGAAGTTCTCAAGAGATACAAATTTTTGTTTAACTGGACCTCAGATTTTGAAACTTGGCCATTTCCTCAAATCTGAGCATTATGGCTTGTGCTGGCCACTTGGTCAGCAATTACTTAATAATGTAGCATCTCAAAACATTATTCGCTATTACCGGCCCGGAAAGGTTTTGAAAGTTATAGACGATCTTTATTTAAATATATATGAGGCCATATCGAATCTGTAAGATTATGTCAATCCTAAAAAACGGCTGGCACTGGCGTGTTACGATTCCTTGGGGTCATAATCTGGCGTAATATGCAAAAATTCTATTAAAATCTTACAATTAAAGCATTTCCACTGATGGCATTCCCATCTATCTTGTAATAGAAGTACTACATAGAAGTAAATGTTTCGATATTTACAAACCACGCCACCATGTACACATTTAATCGGTATAATTTTGTCGGCTTTCAACGGTTTAAAATTAGTTGTAATATAAAGTACTTTCTCTTGTTGTCTCATTTTCCCCTATATAAACTTCAATAAAGTACTCGCACCATGATTAATGAAAATTTAAAGCCATGATGAAAGGGAAAAAAGAGCTAACAAGAGGGAATATTCGTTTACGTAGAAGGAAATGGGTATGCGAATTTTTTTTTGGAAGACAAGTTAAATTTTGATTGTCAAGGAGTGGATAGCGCTCTAGTTTTTTTGGTTAAGACTTCAAGTTTTTTGTTTACGAATAAGACTAAATAATGTCTTGGTAATAAAAATGCCATTAAATTGAATGTCTAACCAAATAGTTTGATTAAATAATAAAGTGAAGTGTCCATTTTGAAAACATTTCGATTGGATGGTGCAAGTGGAAAAAAATAATAATACAGTGAAGGGGAAAAAATATAGAGCCGGAAAAATAATCCGCAAGTGATAAAGAAATTTGGTTTTTGAAAAGAAATTTTAACAAGACAAGTAGTTTACACGCTTGTAAAGTCGAATAAATTGAATTTATTTTGTTGGTGGATTAAATTATTTAACGCGTGCCGCGAGTTCTTCGAGTGTGCACCGCACTTAACGGGCGGCCAGTTGAGGCCAGTCTATTTCATCGGCGAGTGTGACGGGCGACTAATTGAAGCTCGCCTCATATTTTATCGGTGGTCAGTCGAGGCCGTACAAACGGGCGAATTTTGGAGATAACGGCGGTAGGGCCGTAATGTGTGAAACAGCGTGCAACGGGTATCGGTTACCATTACAAGGTCACAACGATCTGGGTGTGGCATCACCTGCGGAATGACGGCTGCTAAGTCGCAACTGTTAAGGTACAAATTTTTTTTAGATATTAGTTTATTTTTATTTAATTTTTATTTAAATTTTTTTTTTTGATTTAAATTTTCAATTAAATTCTCGATGTAATCGCATAGCTCAGTTTCACAATTACCCCAAACATGTTGTTATATTTTTTTGAAGTACATGTGGTTTCGGTCGCGTGATTTGTAAATACAGAGGTGAAGAACTGTTAATTGATTCCTTTTCACCATTTTGTTGGTTGTTCAGCTTGAGAGTCGCAGCTGAACGCGCTAATAAATAAATATTGTGTACGACATTTGTGTTGGATTTATTCATGTCCTCTCTGGGTTTCTTAGGTTGTATTTATTTAATAAAATGAATTGATAATAAAATCGTTCGGTTAGATATGATGGGAGCGGAGACTCCCCTCTGTGTCGCCATAGTGTTTGCGGTCCCTTGGTGCCCGCATCCAATTTCGAAACAAGGGCTTTGCCTTGTTTAAATTCGAATGGAAAGCACGAAGGTACCTCTCTCGGGTTTATAATTATCTTTTTGCTCGCTCCTCAAGTTCCGTCCAACGAATTTCGGCGGAACATTCTGGTTTTATTATTATTTGCGTTTTTTGAGTAACAAAAATTAATAATTAGGTCTTGATGATTGGATTATTTTAAAGAAACAAATTAGACGACAAACTTACTTTCTCTTCTTATATATCAAATCAAATTATCTTAATTACATTAGCATAAATATTGGCACACAAATGTTGTTGGTATATATAAAACCGAATCGAATATAAATTTTCCTTAAAAAATAAAATGAAAAGCTGAACACAATCCTAATTCCCAAAATTTCCATTTTTTCTCGAATATTAAATACATAATTTAATTGCTATTATTTAATTTTATTTTTTTGTGTACAATTTTAAAGTTTTTTTTTTAGAAAATACGAATTAAATATTAGATGTCTTCAGAGTGTATTAATTTAATTGCTTTTCATTTTGTTGGGTACTGTGGCACTGTACAACATACGAACATACCAAGACACACCAACAATAAAATATTTGTGTACGTAAATTAGAAATGGACAATTTAATTCGTATTTTAACAAGATCCTTATTTTTAAGGGGATTTAATTTATTTATGGAACTTTGTAAAATTTATATCAAGACCAAGTATTAGAAACACATCCTTTACGATACGCCTTGATTAGATTAGGCGTTATTACATCATCGTTTAATCATAATTCGATTAACTTTTTAATGTTTTTTTTGTTTCGCGTAATAAAACTGTTTTTTTGCCTTTCAATTAATAGATCATTAGCGAATAAAACTTTATCATAATTTTCATGTTGGCCCTAATTACATTATTATATAAATCTTGAACTTTACAACCGCAATAAAATCCATTAAATTTATTATTTTTTGTTTTCCCATTAATTTTCCACAATAAATGTTACGCGGAATACCAAAATGTGCCATAAATTTATTTCGTATATATTTTTGGCTTCTGTGTATTGTGTTTGACAACGACGGCATCGCGCAGTATTCGGTAAAATCATTCAAATTAAAAATAACAGCAAAAAATCGTATGGTGTTATAAAAGACAGATTTATATTTAAAATAAAATAAGATTATGCCCCTCGCGTTTTTTTATAATATTTCCATTATTTTTTCTTTGCAATTCGGCGAAACGTATTCGGGAGTACACAATTTTACATCTTTTACTTTTTGATTAGAAGCAACCAAATTATAATTTAAGAGAGGCATGATCCTAATGGAAATTGATGCAATGGAATTGATGGTTGAGTTTTTATGACGTGCATTTCATTTATGAAGTGACTTGTAAAACTGTAAATGTAAAATTGTATTATTTATGCGAGGCGAACGAATCGAGGGCAGAATTTATTAGCGGTTGAAATTGGTGAATAATTTTAATAGAATATGAATCGTTTTTATTGCAGCCTTTGTTAGGCTATAGTCAACACGACACACCCGAATTTGACTTTTACTTCAAAATAAATTAAATATAAATTTACAAATATTAAAGCCTTTAGATAGAACATCTATTGAGCTAGAGACGTCAAGAGCACGGGTACGTTATAAAACAAAATTGTTGGTTCGGGGAGCGGAGAACCTTAATCTTATTTAGAAGTTCACCCTCCAAGAGTAGCTGTTTGGAGTGGTTTATAGACTGGCGGTTTTCATTAAAACGAACAGGAAAATCTCCTTACAGTGAATGGGGAACGTTTTCGTAACATTATAACTTATTTTTCGTGGCCCAAATTGAATAAGTTGCCTGGCTATAACAAGATGAAGCGACGTGCCACGCAAGTCATGCAACAATCCAATTATTGCCAACAAAATTTGTTGATCGCATAATTTCAAGAAAACGGTAAGTCACTTGGCCGCCAAAAGCAAGGTTAGGTGTACGTTTATCATCCAGAAGCAATTTAACAACTTACAAACAACGTTCGAGGTGGAATTGAAGTCATTGATCCGCTTTTATTGGAAAAGTCATCGACAATTTATATGTTCGGATGCAGGCCTGTAGACAGAGCATATATGAATGTTATTGTTTTTATACATAAATGGCATAGAACCACCTTTCCATATCAAATAAAACATTTTGACTTTTCATCTCAAAATATGTGTTTTATTTACAAATGAAAAAAAATGATTAACGTATGGAAAGAAGGCCCACCCTGTAGTTGTTTTTGGCCTAACAATGGATTTAACAGTGAAACAATTTTTTCAGTAAAAAATATTGAGAAACTGAAAAGAAGAGAGTAAAAATATTAAAATTACGTTAGAGTGACAAAGAGAAACAAATGTTGCCATAAACAGTATTGAGTTTCATACTTTTTATGGCAACATTTTCTACAGTAAATTTTTCCCCAGTAAAGCGCACGTGGCTTTTTTCTCCCGACTCTTTATTTCTGACGTTTTAACACCTTGACTAGTGTAAAGGTGGAATTCTCACCTTTCCATCAATGTATATAAAGTCATCTCATTGACACGTGGGGAAAAACCCGAGTCCTAAACGTAATGCCATAATTACATTATAGTAATTCCGTTCATTTCTTCCGTCGTTCGTCGCGTGTGTGTTCTATTTGTTGTTTTTCCTACTATTATACATATACATACAAGTTTGCCATAAGTAAATGCATTTATAAGTAAAATGAATGAAATTGAGGAGCGAGGAAAAACAGCCAAGTTGTGGATACAGTGCATGCGCATGTTTCAAATAGCAAAGTGTTTTCTTAAATCAGAAAAATGGAGATTTGATTTCTCAGTTGAAATGTATCGAGAAAATGCTTCCCTATTTTCATACGGCCGGTCATTTCAACTACGCACGGTCAGCGTATTTTTATGTTCAGGACATGAGAAACTACCTCGAAAACATGGAGAAACTTCACAAAAGTCAAGGTCATAGTGAAAATTATCGATGACTAGTTGAATATCATAATTTTGTTCGAAACAGGTTTAACACTATCAGGCGTACAAACAAATTTTGGTTGGGTAACTTTACGGACTAGACGATTGAGCAAGACTTCATGAGAATGGTTAAAGTTAGCGGCGGATTAGTTAACCGTGGATTCAATACGAGTGCCACTACCAAGTTCACCACATCCCTTCCTTTCATGGTGGATATTTGTAACCAAATGAAGGAGTTTTACGGGGTTCGTTTAAACTCCAGTGACCAGCATGTAGATGCCCGAGACAGCCGAATAGATCGCGATTACGAAGACTTGACTAAGTTAAAGGGATGGATTGAAATACACATCCCGTTTCCACATACAAAAGAACTTATTTCCTTGTCCACCGGGCTCGTTGCTGGGAAAGACGTTAATTGTCACGAAGCTTTTGCGGTTGGAACAAATAGTATCCTTAATCAAGTGCTAGGCAACAGCGTTCATGCTATTTCATTAACACGTAAATATCGCGTAGTACCTTTTATAAATAAAACGTCTTCTGTAAAAGTTCAAGATGAAGTAATAATAGTTAACCAGACCCAAGAAGAATCCCCCAGAACTTAGAAAACCATATCGATTATGAACTAGCTCCATTTAGTCTAGCCTAAGTAAGTTACTAAAATCAAAAAAATATTTCGCTAAGAAACGTTATTTTAATGAAATGTTTGTTGATTTAAACCAAAGAGATCTATGGAAAAATATTAATTTATTTCTTAATAAAAATCACAAAACAGCTCAGTTTGATTCAATTTTATGTAACGGACGGCTTTAAAATGATACTGGTGATATAGTTAACCTTTTCAATGACTATTTTGTTAAGGTAGGTAGTTTAATTAGTGAATCTATCAACTCTGACAGAAATATTCATAAATTCGGTACCATTTATTGGAACTGTGATTCTATGTATTTTTCATCAGTTACAGCTATTGAAGTTTACAATTTTATTCATTCACTTAATGATAGTAAGGGTTGTGGGCCGGACAAAATTAATAACTATGTGGTTAAAGGTAGAGCAGATTTTTTCTCAAAACTTTTGTCAGAAATGTTTAATGAATGTTTATTAACTGGTATTTATCCTGATTGCTTAAAGGTTGCGAAAGTTATTCCTGTTTTTAAAAATGGTGACAGTTTATCAATTAATAATTATAGACCTATCCTAACTTTATCAGTATTTGACAAGATTTTTGAAAAATTACTCTTCTCCCGATTGGTAAATTTTCTTGATTCAAATAACTTTTTCTACTCATATCAATATGATTTTAGAAAGGGAGCTGGTACGGAATTAGCTCTTGTTGATATTTCAAATATGATCTTTACAGCTTTTGACAACAAAAAGTATGTTGGAGCGCTTTTCTTAGACTTACAGAAAGCTTTTGATTGTATTGATCATGAATTGTTACTTAGCAAATTATATATTTGTTTTAGCTTGATTATTACAATCATTTTATTTATCAATTATCATTTAAGACGTATATGATAGTCTGTTGAGTAGACCACACTCGTGTAATTTGAAGTTTCAGACCACCCCGGTGGCAAAGTGGTTAGCATGCTTGCTCCAGCGACCGGAGGTCCCGGGTTCGATTCCCGGTGGTGACAAGGAAAAATTTCACGGCTGGTTCAGGATCAATGAATTAATCACTCATTATCCGAAATGAAAATATGATTATGAAACCTCATTTGAGGCGGCCAAATCCCTTGATGGGATGTATAGTGCCAGAGAGAGAGAAATTATATATTTATGGTAAACGTGTTCCTTATAGCTTGCTGAGTAGCTATTTATCAAATAGGAAACAGTATGTCATGGTCAATGAAGTTAGAAGTAATATGTTGGATATCAAATGTGGTGTTCCACAAGGCAGTGTTCTGGGACCACTTTTATTCTTAATCTTCATTAATGATATTTCTTATTTACCATTGAAGGGCAAAATTAGAATTTTTGCTGATGATACGGCGTTATTCTATGAAACCTTAGATGCCAGTGGGATAATTGATGATATGAATCACGATCTCAATATATTATTAGAATACTTTTAAATCCAATTTAATTTCACTTAATATATCTAAAACTAAACATATGATATTTCATTCCCCATATAAATCAATGGTTACGTTACCTCCATTTAAAGTGAACAATATTATGATTGAAAGAGTTAATTCATTTAAATATTTAGGAGTATTTTTTGATGCTCGTATGTTTTGGCAGGATCACATTAATTACATTAGTAAAAAAATTGCTCCACTTGTAGGTCTTCTTAGGAAATTATCTTTTTTCGTTCCTAGACGGGTGTTGTTAATGATTTATTACTCGTTCGTTCATTCACGAATCAGCTACGGTCTACTTACATATGGAACAGCCGCTGCAACTAGGCTAAATAAAATTCAAGTAATGCAGAACAAAAGTTTAAAATCAGTCTATAGGTTGCCATTTCTGTTTCGAACTAAAGAATTATACTGTAGTGGGAATAATTTAGTGTTACCCATTAACGTGTTACATAAATTTCAAATAACGTTATATATGTATAAAGCGCTACATGTATCTTCAGTGTTATCTAATATTAAATTTGATTGTATTCATCATATGTATGGAACAAGAAATTGCAAAAGAATTAATTACTATCATATAAAGACTGAATTTGGAAGAAAGTCGATTACCTTCTTAGGACCAGTTATATATAATCAAATACCTGATAATTTAAAAATATCTGAAACATTTTTGAAATTTAAGAATAGTATTAAAAAGTATTTTCGGTCCAATATTGAATTGTATTTTTAATTATAGGCAATTTATGTATTACATTTATCATTATTGTATTTTTTTTTTCATTATTGTTTTTTTTTTTTTTCTTTGATATTGTTATTTTCTTATTACTTTTCATAATAATTTATTTTGCTGTATACATACTTACTCAGAATATTCTTCAAAGGACAATAAATCCACTGAATAATCTGATAGATGTATTTTAACTGAGAACATAAATAAATAAATATAAAAAAATAAATAGAAATCGCACGTATGCGCTAAATACAATAAAATCCGAGGTTACCAAGGGGTTGGCAATTGCGTAGCGAATCACTACAATTCGCTAAGGCACTGCGACTACACTTTGACTAGTTCAAAGTACCCTCAATACCCTTGTAGCTCGGTCACTGCAGTCTGATGAGACGACCGAATTCTTCAAATACAAAAAATTCAATGCTTCATTAGTTCGAAACCAAACTCTTCCATCCTCCCGACAACCTCACCCTGATGTAAAAATACTATCTGGCTATCAATCCAGAATAACCCAAAATTTCTTATCTTTACACACATGTTTTGTAGTTGTGTGAAAAATGCTGCCATAAAAAATACTACAATTTACATTTTTTATGGCAGCATTATAGCAGCAAACTTCCCCTATCACACTTCCCCTCTCAGCAAAATTTTACTGACAACATGTTTTGTTTCGTACACAACCACTAATATCTATGTTTTTTTCTCGGTTTTATTTTTGCTGGCAGCAGATTATTTCCATGGAATAGAGGCATAATGCATTATTTGTAATACTGATCAACAGGAATAATGTAAAGGAACAAAAAATATTTTGTTTTACTCTTCACTTATCAAGAATAAAGTAGAAAGAAATGATATGTATTCTCTATTCGATCGATGCAACAATACATCTTATCCAATCAGTACTATAATGAATTTTCGCTTTCTTATTAGAATAGAAAAGTAAAACCAAAAGAGCAGTGGATCCCGTTCGCTAACACAAAAAATAAGATCAACCTTTTTAGTTTCTCATTATTCGCTCACTAGACACTATTCGTTTTTTACTGCATAACATTTCTGAAAATTCATTTTACTATTCAAGACTCAAGAGCGAAGAGAAATTAGCATAAAAAATTCATTTCAAAATGAACGTAAAATGAATGATAAGCAACTGAAGAGTATTTTATGTTCATCCTTTTTGTCTTATTTGACTTTAAACTAAACTGCGTGAATGCACGTACATATATCCATACCCACATACATACACACACACACACACACACACACACACACAATCGTGAATCATACGACACATATTACAAATGCGTATGTATATTAAAAATATTTAAATTAATAAAAATAATATTTATATAAATTTTTTATAAAAAATATAAATTAAGCAAAGTATAAATAAAAAGTATGAAACATAAAAAAACACTTAGCTTGTGAGTGATGCGTTCACTATTGCAGGCGTCAATGCGTCACACAAATAATAAAATAATTGTTATAATAATTGCAAATTTTCACATTAATTCAAGTTTTAATTTACTAATATTTATTTATTAACACTTTATATACAACATATTAATTATTTATTTAGTTAAAACAGAAAAAAAAAATTAAGTTTTACTTTTCTATACAGAGAAAGACAAAAACGCGTCTTTCTCGTACGACGATCGATCGCCGACCATAAATAAATATAAAAAAATAAATAAATAAAAATTTCCAATGATCATATTTGACTATGGCATGTTACGGAAAATCGCTCAATCGGCTCTAACAAAGGTATTCTCAGCAGAAACCGCGAATATTGACAAGAATAAATATATTCACGTTGTCGACGGGGGAATTTTGATACATCGGGTACCCTGGACGGGAAAGGAATTATTTGTTGAAATTTTCGGCAGAGATGTAAAACATATAAGAGATAATTAATCCCGGAAAGTCACAGTGGTTTTCGATGGCTATGAATGCAATCGCGATAGTATAAAAGGGTCACAACTTTTGCGACGTGCAAACAACATGTTATGCCCTGACATAAGGTTCGAGCCTAACATGGTTTTACCATTTCCAAAGGAAACGTTTTTCTCCTGTTCTCGTATTTGAAGGGTGTTCTGGGAGAGAATGGCATTTCCAATAGACAAGCAGTAGACGATGCAGACTCGTTGATCGTACATACGGCGTTGCAGAAATATGTGGTTAACGGCCCGCCAGTTGGAGTAGTGGCAGAGGATATTGACATCATTGTACTGATAACAGCCCTGACTCCAAAAGATCAAACAATTTATTTCTTGAAGCCTGGAAAAAGTAAAAACCCCCAGCAAATGTTTTCCTCCAAGAGCTTGGATGCGCGGCCCTTTGTTAGAGACAATATTTTATTTTTCCATGCGATTTCGGGAAGCGATACAACTTGCGTTTTTTTCGGGAAAGGAAAAACGTCAATAGTCGCCAAATTAGAGGAAAATGTTACGAAGAACAGAGACACGGGACTGAAAGCGGTCATAGAAAGTTTTAAAAACAATAATCTTTCCCACTTGACCGTATTTCAGGACGGGAAAACTGTCATTGTGTCGATGTTCAGTGATGATGAAACACAAACCCTGACAAAAAGTAGATACGAGATCTTCAAGCAATTCACCACAGACAGAAACAGAAACCAAACCGCGCTCAAACTGGCAACCTTGCCACGTACACCTGAAGCTGCAAGGCAACACCTTTATCGGGTATATCTGCAAGTCCAGCAATGGCTCGGAAACAAATTGTCACCAGAAAAATGGGGATGGAATCGTGTAGGGGTATATACTCATGCCGGTCCATACTACTAAAGAGCCAGTGGCTCCGGAACTCTTAAAAATGATATTTTGTCAATGTAAGAAAGAATTTAAGGGACACTTTATAACTTTTTATTCCAAAAACCTCGATCCGGATTGTTGCAAAAGAAACTGCAAAAGTTTGCCGAGAATCTGCAAGAAATTGTTATTGAGTATTATGAGTAAATATTTTTCACTCTTTAGAGATTAAATAGTTTTCTTTAGAAAAACCTCATTGGACAATAGTTTGTTATATGAGCAAAACTGATTGTCGCTAGTTTTTCGCCAATTGGTGGAGTCCATCCTACTGTAATTAATCTTATGGTCTGCTTTCCTAATAGGTATAACTTGAGCCCACATCAACGAGAAAAACAAGACGGTCGGAAACATAAAAATTCTTGAAAATTACATGGTTTACGGCGTTTCCCATTTATGGCCCGAGGATTTTGCCAGTGGATTGATTGTAGTAGCGCCATCTACAATTGGTTTCCACATTCCAAAACATTGAAAATAATGTATTTGCAACACCCCCCATCTGAAATTTTGTAGAAAACTTGCATATTTCATGAGTCTCAAAATTTTGGATTTTTCAACCCGACTTTTTGCAAAAAATATTAATATTGCGAAAAAAAATCATGGGGACAATTTTTGTAGAAAATTAACTGATCTTTAATTCCTATCTGAAAAAAAAATCTCTAACTGTGCCATATTTTCGGAGATATTACCCAAAAATCGATTTTCCGTGTATTTTGGGGCCATTTTATCCCCCTACAACAGAATGTCATTTTTAATGAGGTATCAAATGCCACTTATCACCAGAAAATGAAAATCGCAACTAATAACTTACAGGTTGGCCTTATTTTCCTACTTCATTTACTGGACTAATAGGCTAACTCAATGTTTTAAATGTTTTATGTTTGGTCACGGTGTAATAAATTGCTATATGATACCAAAGGTAGTGCACAATGGTACACAACGTGTCAGAAATATTTCCTCTCAATAAAGATGTCACTAAACATTTATATGCTAACTGTGAAGGGAATCATCCAGCTTACTTCATAATATGTCCGACTAGAAGCAAGTATTTAGAAATGAAGAACCAGCTGTCAAACAAACAGAAACATCATAACATTGGTTTCCAATGGAGCTCAAAAGACTTTGCAGACCCAGCAAATTGGAATGCTCAACCTAAATCAACTAATAAAACAATTGGATTAACTACGGAATATGCTGATGCAGTAGAATCGAATAAATTATTTACACTTAATTAATTATTTTTTATTTTTAGTGAAATAGTTGAAAAATCTAAATATTTTAAGACAAAATCAGAGCAAATTCAAATGCTCTCTGAAGTGGATTATATAGGTATGTTGGTCAATCATAATAAATTAATAATTTCTACTTGGAACGCACAAAGTGTCAAGCCAAAAAAACATTTATTGGACATTTTTCTAGAAGCTAATAATGTAGACATAATGCTACTGAAAGAAACACATTTAAAATTTATTATAATACTTACTTTTACTGACTATTTTATTTACAGAAACGACCATTTAGAACAAAAAAAGGTGAAGTGGCAAATTTTAGTTCGAAAAAATATTTCACATAATTCAATGTCTGGAATTAATTTGAAATCTTTAGAATCTATTGGAATATTCGTAAATCTTGAGGGAGATAACTATTTAAAAATACTCCGTTGTTACTGTCCAAACTCAAATCGAAATGGTTTTCGAAATGACTTGTTAAAATTGACTAATTTTACATATCCTTTTATTTTGGGTGGCGACCTAATCTCTAGACATACCAGTTGGGACTGTGTTAGGAGCAATAAAGGTGCTCATAATTTAAATAATTTAAACTTTTATAATTTCACCATTATAGTTCCTGATATACCAACTTATTATAGTAATAAAGGTGTTCCACGTGACTTGGATCTCTTGCTAACCAATCATGGCGTTAAAACCGTGCTTGATCTCAATTCAGATAATTTTCCAGCCCCCTATGACATAAATGTTACATTCACTGGCAATAGATTTCCTCCAACCTACTTTAATTATCATGAAGCGGAGTGAAAACTATATAGGCAATTTATTGAGTTTCGAATAGCAAATGATGAAATTTTATGTAGTAGTACACTAATCCAAAATTCGATAAATCAATTTTCTGACATAATCATTAAAGCCCGTTCGATTAGCGTACCTGAAATACAGATTAGACACTCGGAGCGCATCCCGTTGACGGATGAGTTTAAAGAACTTATCAAACTAAAAAATATTAGGTGTATACTAGATAGACATACTCTCATTTAAAAACAGTAGTAAACTACCTAAACAAAAATATACAGGAAATTATTTGGACTTTGATCAACGATAAGTGGCAAAATAATCTGAAGGACATTGAAAGAGGATCCAAGAAATTTGGGAAGATAGATAAGAATTTTAAAAATAAACCTGGCCCAATCCCTCATACTTAAAGTCGATAATAACGACACGCGTTTATTCACAAACGAAGAAAAGTGTAATGCATTTTCTAATGCATTTGAACTATCGCCCTCAAACAATTACACTTGTAATTTAATGGAAAATGATATTAGAAACACATGCGAAGAAATCAACTCAATTGATATATCCAAAAGACTTTCTAATGTTGACCCAATAACAGTTGAAAAATTAATTTCAGTTATTAAATCAATACGACCACCTAAATCCCCAGGACTAGACCAGATCCCTAACTTGGTGTTAAAAAAATTACCAACTGTTGTGATAAGACGCGTGAAGCTGCGACTTATATCTTAAATAAATGTCTTTGGTTTGGGCTTTTCCGCAAAGAATGAAAAATTGCCATAGTATTGACTATTTTAAAACAAGGAAAATATCTTACGAAAATTACAAGTTACTGTCCAATCAGTCTATTAAGCTGTTTGGGAAAAATCTTTGAGCGACTAATAAAGGCGAGAATGGATAAATATATAGTAGAATATAATTTACTTATAAATGAGCAATTGGGATTTAAATTGCAACATTCAGGGCCCCCTTATCCATTGGACTAAAAGGGCTAAGCCCTGGGGCGCCATCGATTTGGGGGTGCAAAAATTTAAATTTTGATAACTTACCTAAGACGTTTAAAACATTAATTAAGTATATAATATATTATTTCATTAATTTCATTTTCATTAATTTAAACATTCATTAAATTAAACGAAAACAAATTTACCGGGTGTATCGTCGGATGTGAATCAAAACCAAGAGAAGGAGATTGCAGAGAAAATTCACGATATAGAAGAAGGAACACAGTATGTAGTTACCGGAAACAGGTTTAATTAGAGATCAAGAAAATGAGATTATCGACGAGCGAGTAAATCAAGACAATTAGAATATAACCAATTATACAAATGGGAGCATTGAATACCGTGATGCTTCAAAATGGCGAAAATTGATAAACAAGATTTTAGTGCATCAAATTGATTTATAAAACGCAAAATCGGTTTGCAACTACAGCAATATTTTATCGAATTTTATTAAGTGGGATTAAACAGAAACGAAACTGGTTGTTATACTCGAACTCAACGGGAAATGTTTTTTGTTGCTGGCCAGCAGCAGACACACAAATTGATATAAATGCTGATTTCCGTATAAATAGTTTTTATGTAATAGTTGATACACTTTTGGCAGGGATATGGTACAAAACGCGATATTTCAAAACGCGATATTTCAAAACGCGTTATGGTATAGAATGTGCATTGCGAAGCGACGGGAGTGCACCGAGCCGATTGATACCGATTCTTTATACTCTCGCTCCTATCGATTTTTAAATTCCTATAAATTGAAATTAAATTTCTTTTTCACCCGCCCGATATAACACGATCCTAAACTCCAGTTTTGTACCATATCACGTTTTGTACCATATCGTGTTTTGAAATATCACGTGTCAAATGAGACCCGAATTTAGCTACTATAAAAGATAATTATTTAACTTTGTATTTGTGCACGAAATTGTAAATACCGTTTTAAGGTGCTAATTATTTTGAGCCCGGGGCGTCCAAACTTGTTAAGACGGCCCTGGCAACATTCTACAATTCACCAAATTCATCGTTTAACACATTTAACGCATTTGATTTTGTATGGAAAGATGGGATCATTTATAAAATGAAATGTTTAAATTTTCCTTTATATATAATAAAAATTGTAAAATCATTTCTTAATAATCGAAAGGTTTTTGTTCAAATCTCTAACTCCCATTCAAACAAAAAAGTATTTTTCAATAGAGTCCCTCAAGGTGCTGTATTGAGCCCACTTTTTCAACAATTTTGTCAATGATGTTCCAAAATATAATGATTGCCAAATTGCAATCTTTGCAGACGATATAGCGATTTTTAGGAAAATTCGGAAAACCCGAAAAATAAAATAAAAAGCCATTTTCATATGAATTTTGTGTGTACATTTTTTATGAGACAGGTGGTGCAATGATTAAAGCTGAGACAACCTAAAAAAGATATTTCATCCTATGTAAACGTAAAAACTTAAACTGCGATTTCATTTTCTGTAAAAAGCCGCAACTACAATCAAAAATATTTTGTTTTTTTGCGTATACGTATACGCAGTTTAACGTTAAAATCACAGATACAACGATGACATTGGAATTATCAGAAATTTGTTTTGTTTTCATTTTTTAGTTAAAAAGAAAAAATCTAATTTGATTGTCTGTGGTTAAAGCTTCGGCGCTTTCGTTGGGAGGTACTGGATTCGAATCCCACTGAGGGCTTCGAAGTGCGTTAGTCTCGCAAAAACTCGAGAACGACACGACCAATTTGAATGATTCTGTTTGTGCATTGTCCATCGCAATACAGTGGCGGCTTAGAAAACAAGAAAATTCGGAAAACTCAAAGGAAAAAAAATCGGAACCCAAAGGAAAACCGAAAAATTAAAAAAAAAGTCGGAAAATCGAAAACTGCGCTTTGTAGAGGAATTTTGTATGAAAATACATTTAACACCACTAATTGAAATTGTATTTCGACAATGATCATTCATTTAAATAGCCACTTTGGATTATTTTCAATAGATGGCGTTGGTTACGGACTACTATAAATGTGTCGTTAAAATGCAAAGTTCGCTATTTGCAATTTAGGGAAAAAGTGAGTTATATAACATAAATTGTGTAGAATTTTGGCAGTCTTAACTTCTATATATATAAAAACAAGTGCATTCAGTTCCCCGTTCTTTTGGCATTCGCTATGACGTTGTTAATCGTCAAACAAGGTCAATTTGTAAAAAACAACTAAATTTTCGATAGATGTCAAAGTTTGAATCGACCTTTTATTCACTTTTCATTACATTATGCCGCCTTTATGGTTGCGTTCGTTCGTTCATTCAGACAATTTTTTCCACCAATCATATTGCTCAAAAATGACGATTCTGGATTTTTGTACAAAAGATGATTGGCCGAACAAGTGACCGAACGAACGAACGCAACCATAAACCAACTTTTAGTGTTGAATTCGATAAAAAAGTGAATGGAATGGCCCCTCAATTGTCTTACTCAAACTTCAATTGAAACAAAGTTCGCCGGGTCAGCTAGTGATACTAAGTTTTAAAAATAATTACATATAATAGAAGCAGCAACTTTCAGTTTACCGATTTCTGCAAAAGATTTTTAAGATCTCACAATTCATGGTTAAAACTTAATTATGAGTAGAAGCTGCTAAAATAAAGTCAACTAGTTTTTATGTGTATGAAGTTTTAACCGCAGCTGAACCATAAAAGGAATTCTTTTTTGCTGTCTGAGAACTAAGGACGACCACGCAATAGAAAACTCTTTCAACGTAAACCATTTTGTTAACATTTAAACATTAAAAATATCGAGTAAATGGATTTCTCGTAAATTAAGCCAACCAAAAAACGTAATGGGTTGAATCAATTATGGTAAATAATTTATGGTATTTAACTCTAGAATTTGTACTCTATATACATTTTAATGTTTAATACTAGGAATTATTCAAATTTTATTTATATACGTTTCGTGCTGTAGTAGATGTGGTATAGAATAAAATTTGTGGAGGATTTATAAGTCAAAAATATATTTCATGGACTAACGCTTCGTATATTTACTATGTATAACAAAAAAATATATTCAAATAAAAATATTTACATAAGAAAAATTATTTCGTGTAGTTAAGTTTTAATATTCAAATTAATGCAAATCAGATTAATTATTGTTTGTGTTCAAATATAAATTATAATTATTATTTTATTTTCATCTTTTACTAATCCTAAAAATACGGAATTAATTTGAAATGAATAAATGACTTTTCCACCCCACGTTTCTGAATTTATGACGAAATAAATTGTTATGTCCAACGGTGGATTCATGATTGCCGCTAGTTCGAAATTTCAAAATGTTTTCGAATACTTTACTTACCAGTGGCACTATTTTGGTAATAGGGAATTGGGGAAAGATTTTATATGTAATTTCTATTGTTCGCATACTGAGGTGAAAAGCTAGTATTAATTATTTTGAAAATAAAGCTAAATTGGAAATAATTTTCCCTACCAATTTACATATGAAAATATTATTCCCAATTTATAAATATTTATACCAAACCTTTCTCCTCATAGAAGGTTGGAAAAAAATATTTGAACTGAAAATACAAATACATTTTTCCCCAATTCCCTGTTCCCGGGAAATTGCCAGAATAGTGCCAAAGAATTACCTTTACTTACCATTTTACTAAGCAGAATTTTTCCTGAACAAGATAGTTCTAAATATTACGCTTTACATTAGGTGCGGTGATGAAAATCAGTACAGACCAATGAAATGGATCTAGTAGCGCATGAAAGGGCAGTACCGTGTTATTTTTTATTAACATTCTCAAATTATGGGACTTTGCGTTCAAAAGTAGATGTAGCAAAATTGTATATAGGCAAATTTTGTTGAAATATCTTCAATAACCAAATAATCTGGAACTGCTAAAATTCAGTTAACTGAACCAGTTTCGATTAACTCGGGAATAAAAATATGTTCCAAAGAGTCAGTTTAAAATAAAGTTTTGGCCTGCTAAGGCGGTACGCAGCCAATTGTCGGGTAAAAGCCAATTTGAAGTACATTTTTTCGGTAAATTCAATTATTTTTCAAAACGTCTATGGCAAACTGATCGATAAATTGGTTCTAGCCCGATTTTTACCGTAGTATATGATTTACCTGCCTATTGGTACGCAGTCTAGTTGTAACTAGTGTTATTTGGTTACTGAATTGAATTAAATATAAAAAAAGCAAATTTTCCAAAGCTAATTGTAATCTATACATTGATAAAATCTATAAGTTTCTCGACGAAGGAATGGAGGGTTTTCCGTTTCAAACCAGAAGCTAAATAACAATTGTTTGTTTACAGGCTTACTCGGAAGTCATTTGAGTGCAATACTGGGTCCGGATATAGGGTCATTTCACGGTATTTTTATTATTTTGATGTATTTGGCTGTTAATCATAACACTTCCATGCTCGCGTTTTGACATATAATCGTGCCTCATAGCAAAGAAGCAATGTTTGAGAACGCTGCTTGCTGTAGTGCATACAGATTAATGTTTATTTCAGAAAACATAACTTCATCTTTTACAGCTGGATCTTTTACAGAAGTTCTGAAGCAAAGGTGAGAGCTTGCATTTTTATTTCTCTTAATAACAGTTTCACTTTTATTTAGGAATATTGCTTAGCTGACCTTGCCGCTGTGATAGTCGTCTTAAAATCTTTGAGTTCATGCAAAATACATGAAGTAGCCTCAGTTTATCTTCCCTATAACAATGTTTCACGGCCAACTTCCGAACAGTTCGCAAACCTTTTGAGTGGAACAGGATTTAGCACGTACTGGTGGTAGGCTGCGATTGTGAAGCGCATCACTCATTATCAGGCAGTTCCAATTTTTACAAAAAGCGTTCATCTCTCTCATGCTATCTTAGAACTTCTAAACTTGATATTCTCATTAAGCGCGTGAGGGAAATTTTGTGAATCCTGTAAGGAGGAAAGTGATTGATATTAGATTATGCTTTATGTTGAAGTATTGATTTAGTATTGAACTGGAAAGTTAGCAATGATATTCATTTCTCAGACCACAGATGTATCGCTTTTAACATAAACCTTAATGGACCACCTCCTAAACCTTACCGTAATAAGAAGTTAACAAACTGGGAAAGTTCTCTTTTGAGCTACTAATCCTGAAAGTTTAATTGAACGAAATATATTCGGTCTATACGCTATTGAGTTGCTAGGATCGTCTTTGACGTAAGTAATCAATTAAGTTTTAGGAAAATCATGTTCTTTTGTTACCAAGCAGAATACTCGGAATGTCTTTTTGGTGTTCCAATCTTAAAAAACTAAGATTATTGGTCAAGAAACTTACTTATGGATAAAACCTAAAAATTTAACCTTCAGAATAATAAGGTTTTATTCTTATCACTACATAGAGAATGGAGAATATAAAAAGTTTTGAATCCGCTCCGAGGGCTTATTAAAATAGATTATGTGGAGAAATAGCGGTTTTTCCGGAATCGCCACCAATAAAGAATTTTCGAAATAATCACTGATTGTTCACTTTCCTTGTTTTGACTTTATTTACTTTGTGTCTTTTTGATTCCGAAGAACCCAACGCTACTGGCAACCGACCTAACTGGAACATAGCCCACAGGCTAAGAAGAGAGAGATTGGTTGTCCTCCTCTGGGTTCAATTCTGCTAAAATACAACTTTCAAAACTTGCATATATTTCGAGACTTTCTCGCAATTTTAAAGCAGACGCAAAGTAATGTGGCAAATCGGATTAGATAGCTATTGAGATATTTGTCGACAGACTTATCAGAGATCGCTACTTATTTAATTTTTCATTTTGTAGCATGCAGCATGCTTAGTTAGCAAATTGTATCAAACTGTTGTACATGAACTTGCTACAAGAATTGAAAGATCAAAAGAGCATTTAAAAGTTTCTCGTGAGTACGTTCCAAGATATTGGAGATGCTTTCGACAGTAACTCGTTCATTACCGTTATCGTGGCCTGAATTAAATATAACATTGACCAAACCAACGTTGTATGGGTTGATTTCTTGTTCTGGTCTGCAATTCTTGAAGTCGAGCCAGATTATCATTCAATCCGTGAAAGTTTACAAAGGTTGCCCCTCAGGAGGCTGGTTTTCTCACCTCTCTTGTGACTCATGCGCTGATTGATGTTAAACTATACCAATCTGTCTTTATTGCTCAGAGCTATGCTGATAATCTGGTTATCACAGTTTTCGGTAAGTAATTAACATTCCTATCTGACTTACTGCAGCGTGCTCTACAAGATGTAAAGAAGTTTCCTAGTGTTTACTAGACGAAAAAATATTGTTGAATTTTTTGACCCTTCTCTTTTCGGGGAAACGAACCTTTAGAGAGTACAGTTTCTTAGAAGTTTTTTGGTAAAATAAATCCTACTTTAGCGAAAATTAACGGTTTACATATTATAGATTGATGGGCTATTACAAATGCTACATTCTCGACTCAGAAGCTCGCCTTGTAGACCCAGTTTTTTCCTACCTTCACTGCAGTCTTTCATTCTTAGCACAGCTTGTTCTGCCGTATTCAAACTAAAGTGCGTTTGGGCGTGGAACAAGCTAGGTATAATTGCATGCAGGACATAAACATATTTTCAATCTTTTCAGTTCATTTATAGCAAAAATCATTATGGTTTTTGACATACTGTTACCAGAATTAGACTTCGATGATAGAGTAAGGCATAAAAGCTTGGAAAGTGAAGTTTAAAAAAGAGTAAAAAAAGGAATCGTTTTGGGATCAACTTTATATGTTTTATATGCCACGGACCCACCACAGGTAGAGGGGACTAACATAGTGACGTTTGCGGATGACACCACCTTAGCAGTCACTGAAAGCAAAGGAGAATGCACAAGCAAATTGCAAAGAGCTACTAATATTGTCAGTACCTGGACGAAGAGACTGCGAATAAAACTTAATGAAACAAAATCTGATAACGTAAACTTTAAAGAAAACATCAGGAACGGAAAATGGCTAAACAATGTTCACCTTTTTGAAATCAACCATCGGTATGGATATAGACGCTTTCGGGAGGAATATCACTCTCTAATGTCAGCATAATTGTACTAATTGTTTACATTTACATTTACAGCAATTTGACGGTAGTATAAATAAAACGGCCAAATGAAACAACACACGCGCATCAGAACAGCCACACCTAGTCATATCAAGATCTACTAAGAAAAACAGGCGTTGGATCAAAGGTCGAGAACGCCCTTTCTCCACCCCATTGCAACAAAGAAAGACACAATATCATCATAACAGACGGGTTCACAACTCAACTTGTCATTCAACAAATCGTGAGAAATGCATAACAAGCAAACTAAGAGTAATTTTCCACTCGTAATTAGATTCTTTCAAAATGAATTAAAAAATAGTGCTAAGAAAGTAAACAATTAAGTTATTCTTAAAAAGAATTTGAATCAGTGTGTAATCAATCAATTTAAGATTTTTATTTTTTTTATTGTTATGTGAACTTCAGATCCATAAATAGCGCAGCCGTGAGGTGTTTTGTGTTAATAAAGTGAAGTGTATAAAGTGCCACGACTTGTGAATAAAAACAGTCTAAAAGTAAACTTATCAAGTTAGTGTCAAAGTGATATATCATGATCTCTCTAGCTGAAGGTTTTCTCAAGAAAAATAAACCGCTAAGAAAAGTCGTAGTTTCGCCACAATTCAACTATCAAGGCATCCAAACCAGCACACGACAGCATGGAATTCAACACACTGCAAGATAGACGAGGAGTTCCAGATCTGCAGGTAAGAAATTTTATTTTTACATTTGTGGTTAAATTGATTCTGCCAATACGAGATAGAGCAGAATCTAAATTTAATCAGTAAATTTACAAATTTAGTTCGTGCACTACAAACTATTTAACTAAGTTATTATCCCATAACCTCGAAAAGCTAATCAGTGATCAAACGGTGAATTATTATTTATTGAATGACGAAAAAAATCACAAACAAATTATATAGTAAATCGAAATATGGACGATAAAGAACTAGAAACAATGTCAGATTTAGAATAAGTAGCTAACCAACTAAATCAGATTCTATAGGACAACTTAGTGCAATTTCGCTAAAACGGAATGAGCACGAGCAAGCTTTAGCTTATTTAAAGAAAACTGAACAGGAAAAAATTCCAACTCAGTTACCCATTGATTTATACCGGATTCCAGATCCGATAAAATCAATTCCCAATTTCGATGGAAATGGAAAACAGCTAGTGTCATGGATGAAAACAATCGAAGACACTCTGAACCAATGGTCCAAGAACAGCAATTAAAAATTTACTGGCAATCAGTACAAAACAAAATCGAAGTTAAAGCCAAAGATATTCTTTGCTTCGCCGGAAATCTCCAAACTTTTCTGGAAATCATGCAAATATTAACGAAAGCTCTTGGTGATAAACAAGAGCTATCGTTTCACAAGTCCCAACTGACACATTCATGCATGCTATAATAAAACAAAAGAGATTTTACAGAATATTTAAACCATGGCCAAACAAAACCCAATTTATAATATGTCATGTGCAGCATTCATTGCAGGATTAAAAAAGCCTCATTTCGGGTACGCTCAAACAGCAAAACCCAAAACTCTAGAGGACGCATACGCGTTTCTGTGCAAGTTTAGCGTAAATGAGACAATCTCAAATAATTCAAAAAAAAAAAAAAAAAAAACAAGACAGCAATATTCTTTCACGAAAAAAAAACTCTGGGGTCAGTTCAAGATAATTCCAAACCAATTAAAATGGACATAGATCCAGCATTCAGATCAAAGAAAAGTTAGAACAGCAGAATGATATATAATCACGAACGGGGATCAGATACAGAAGGCTAAACTTCTAACTCTACCATAGTAATTTTTACTTCTTACCCTACCTTACTTAATTAAAGACAATTAATGATAAATTTCCCATCCCTAAAATTGAGGAAATACTCGAAAGTCTTGGGAAATCTGTGTATTTCACAACCCTCAACTTAAAATCTGGATTCCGTCAAATCGAGATGGAAAAAAGATCAACCAAAAACTGCATTTTCCATAAACAAGGGCCACTTTTAGTTTACTGCTCTTAGGGTTAAAAATTGGCCCAGCAACTTTTCAACGTGCACTGAACCACGTATTGAGTAATCTATAGTAGGCGAAATTTCCTATGTATAGATGATATCATAATTGTGGGTTGCTATCTGGAAAACCACATCGCAAACTTTTGCAAAGTCTTAAAACGACTGCCGGAAACCTCAAAACTCAGTTGGACAAGTGTGAGTTCCTCAAGTGAGAAATGGAGTTCCTGGACGGACGGTACGGTGTCTTTGGTTCCAAAATATTTACTTGGTGGTAAATATACCATTTTATTGATTATATGTAATTCGCTGCTCTTCAGTAATTTTACTGCAATCCCTATTTTGACACAGTTTATTGCATGCTTTTTAAAGGTGCAGGTTTTATGTTTTTATCTGGTTGAAAGTCCGAATTAAGAACGTTGATGTGGAACGTATCTTTCCATAGTATTTTTTTGACTTTTCCCATCATTTCCCATTCCTTTTTTTTAAAAAAGCTCAACATTTTTTTTAGCCAAAAGACCCATTTTTTGTGCCCGATTCATAGTATCTATCTTTTTATAATTGGTTATGTTATAATAAAAAAATTAACAGATCAAACTACAGATCAAATTTAAAAAAACAGAAATTGCTCCCACCTTCCAGTTTAAAGTTTTTTTGAATTTAAAAATCATATGCGTAACAGCGCAACAACAACCACAAAATTCTAAACATTCGTCAATTTGTTCAAACATTTTGGTGTTCACACATTGCCCAAGTTGTAAAAAATATTGCACATACAATGAAAAAAGACGTATCATCCAAAAAACAATATTTACCAAGCACAAAAGTTCTTTGAGATTTTTTTTTTACATCTCGTTTTTTAGCCATTTGCAATAAATTGGAAATATGCCTTTTCGCTTAGTACAAAAGAAGTTTTTAATTTTATTGTTAAAGAAAAGTGACTGGAATTACGACCACCACTCACCATTCCATAGAAATGTGGCTCGGTTGCACGCTTAAAAATAGACGACTCATCTTCGGCACGGCTTTTATTGGTAACGGTTTGGTTACACTGATTCAGCATATGTTTCCCAAGATTTAACATATCAATTAATGTGCCTTGCAGAACCTGGAGAAAACAACCCCATTAATAGGATGGCTAAATCATTATACATCATCGGCGACCTATTCGATTTTAATTTATCAAAGGACAACTTCAAAAATATCCCGAAGAATTATTTTTTAAATTTTTAAATGTTAAATCAAAATTTGAGTTATAGTTTTTTTTTGTTTAAAGTTTTTTGGTTAAATTTTTTAATTTAATTTTATTTTTGTTTTAATAATTTTTTTGTTTGAAACCAAATAATCTGAAATCATACACACTAATCACAGAAAAGATTTCGTTGAATAAATAAATAAATAAATATGTAAATACAAATATTATAAACCGATTCACGGTTCCGAATATGCCGCTATCTCTATTTTTGAGTTTGGGCGCTTGTGTCCTTTTTCTTAGGACAGATAGTACATTTGGAGTCATTCGTTTGTATACCTTAAGAACAATATTTTTTGTGTATATTGTAGGTAAATTATTTGTTTCGACTGTACATGTATGTATTTAAATCTCAACCTTTAGGCGTATATAAGAAAACTAAACAATCTCAAGCAAATAAATTTTATCTAAAAGCTCGAAAACTACAATTGACATTAGCTTCTACTTCTGTTGGTATTACGATGCTATTGATAGCCACATATTATGCAAGAACCTTTTCAGAAAACGACAATATGTTCAAATAATCCAAAAAAATGTTTATTGATCTTATTCAAAAAATGTAGATGCATATCGCACCCCCGCTTCTAAAGAAACACAACTCAAAAAACATGATTTTTCGTTTTATTGCGGTATGCGTTAAAAATTAAGCTTATCTATTAATTAACAAAAGAGACACAAGTATATCTTTGCTATGAACCGCTTTATAGCGCTAGTGTCACTTTTTGCATCGTTTAATATAGCAGTTTTCAAAAAAAAAAAAAAAATGGTACAACCAATGCCTTTCTAAACTACAGGCCGCATACACCAAACGATGACGACACGCTATGTCTACGTTGTTGTTGCTTTCTCTAGTTGTTTTGTTAGTGTAAATATTTTAATATTATTATTGTGCAGTCTCGGTTTAGACTGCGGTCCTATTCGCGACTTATTTCAAATAAGTCGACCTATTTTACTTATTCAAAATGGCGGCTTGAAATAAGTAATCTGCCGGTCCAATTCAAATCGAGACTTATTTGAACATAACCCTACATTTCATTAATTGACAATTGACAGTTCACAGTTTTAATAATTAGTGTTCTTTTTTATTGTTTGTGAAAATTTTTTTTGGAAAAATTATTAAAATGGAAAATCGTCGGCGTCTAATGATGTTACTGGCTATATTAGTAAATAGGAATATTAGGCTGTACTCTAAAATCATCAAACATGATGTAGAAATACTGAAGTATTTGGAAACTCGTAGTTCGCATAGAAATTATGCGAAGAATAGGTATGCAACATATTTATGGTTTGAATTGTATATTGTCTAGTTCATATTTGATCTAGGGTTTGAAATATTGTACAACCAACTTTAGTTTTGGAATTATATCAAAAATTATAAGAGGGAATACCAATTTGGCAAAACAACATTTGAGAGTTAATTTTATTACTTTTCGAAATGTACTAGAATTGATACCAGATAAATCTTCCGGCCATCAAAGGGAAATAGAACTCATAATGTTCCTCTTTTGGCTAGCTTGCGGGACAAGTTACAGGGATCTGTTACTATGAACATACTAAAGACGACATCAATTAGAATTTGTCACACATATTTGAAATATTTTGAAAAACTTTTAAATAAAGTTGTTCATTTGCCAACCTACGAACAGCTGGAAGGGATAGGTGACACGTTTGAGCAACGTCAAACGCATTCAACAAGGTGATTGGTGCAATAGACGGGACCCATTTGAAAATGAAATGTCCAGTTAGTCATCACGATGAATGTATAAATAGAAAGTTGGACTATTCTATTCAGGTTCAAGGTAAGAATTTAATTATTTGACCAAACAAGTTTAAATCATTAATATTTTTTAGCTGTATGTGACCATCAAAAAAAATGTATAGATCTGTGCATTGGATTCCCAGGATCAGTTCATGATCAACGAGTGTTGCGAAATAGCAACCTTGTGGTGGAGATGTATTTTCCTTAGAAGCCTGGAACTTTCAATTGAGAGAAATTACCAAGTAATAGCTGCATGCTGTATTTTACACAATGTGTGTGTTGCTACTGACGATGTTTTATCCAATAAAATCATACTAGAAGAAGAGGAAGAGTATCAAAATGTAACAAACATCGCAGAATCAGCTCTTCAGTTCAGAGACAATATTTGTACCTCAATTCTCTAGTAAAAATACAATTTAATTTTATTTATATAAATAAACATTTTATTTCATCACATACATATTTCAATTTTTTTGTTAAATTCATCACAAATACTTAATTTCCTACAATAATTAAACTTAAATTATGAACTTAAAAATAATCAAACTATAATTAAAATTATGATTTGGATTTATTCCGAGTCAGAATCGCATAAAACAACCTCCGGGAAATATGTTTTACATATTTTTTAATTAATTCTTTATTTTTTTTAATTCTTTCAAATATCTATGGTCTCTGTCCTTCATCTATTGCAAAAGCGCATTTTTATTTTTTTGCGATGGTCTATTATTATTTTGCTTAAACGATCTGGATGTTGACGGCGTGTCTGTTGATGGTATGTCCGCCACGAATACATCATCAAGATCATTTGTCGATGGCGTATTTGTTAATGGCGTTTCTGTGTATGTGATTGGCTCTACGTTCAAATATTCAGTGTCGTAATCTAGCATCGACTGCAATAAGACTGTCGGAGCTATGTTGTGTTTGCCACCGATGAAATCATTTAATTTGGAATAAAATGGCCAATTATTTGAATTTATTTTATTTGTGGACATGCCTTGCCCTGTTGGAGTTTCTTTAAGTTTTTTGTAGGTTTGGACCAGGTTTTTCTATTTTTTTTTCACATTCTGTACCGCTTTTAGAAATATTTAAACCTTCGGCTAGTTGTCAATAAAGAAAAATGGCGCATTAATCTGTAAACTCACAAAATTACTCACATAAAGTAAACTTACTCCAATAAAGTTTTTGATGCCACATTTTTCCGTTTAAATGAGGAATCTGTTTCTATCCTTAAATCAATTAGTGCATGTGTTTCCTCTTCAGTCCTTTAAACATAATTCATGATTAAAACAAGAAAACGGTTCCGATTAATAACATACAATATGTAATTTTAAATGCACTTACAGCGTGAAGTATTTTTTTTTTTTTTAAATAGTACAATCTTATCAAATGATAATTTATTACTAAAGATAATAACGCACTTATTTAAAACTAATAAGTGGAGCGAGTGTGGGTTTACAGAAATCAATATTCTGCTCCCAATAATGAAACTTTATTTATTAGATGACTAGCTCATGCGGTTTAATTCTTTTAAGGCGTCTCAGTTCTTGTGTTATGTCAAGAAGTTGTATTGCTTCACTGTTGGTATGTTGCAGTAACCTTCTTTCATGTTTGATTGCAAATTCCTGGATCACTTCATCAATCCATTTGACATTTAGGTCTTTGTGTAATTCCTCGTTGGTTACGTAGCGGTAAGCATTCGTTATTGTACGTAGAAATTTGTTTTGATAACGTTGAATAATTAAACGATTTGATTGTTTAGTACAGCCCCAGAGCTGGATACCATACGTCCAAATTGGTTTAATTATTGTTTCGTAGATCAGGCGTTTACAGTACAGGCTAAGCTTAGAATGTCTTCCTATTAGCCAGTACATCTCACGTTGTTTCATTTTCATTTGCTGCTTTTTGCTAACATGATGTTTCCAGTTCAATCTTGAATCGAGATGCAATCCGAGATATTTTGCAGATTCAGCTTGGGGAATTTGTACCCCACTGAGAAATGTATGGATGTTGCTATTTTTGTGCCACAACGTCTATGTTACATGGACTGATTTCAGCTCGTTAAGCTTTATTTTCCAATCCCTGGTCCATTGGCTGATTTTATCGAGTGCGTGCTGTAAGTATTCTACTGCTTGGTTCTGCGATTCACTTGATGTCAATACTGCGGTATCATCAGCAAAAGTTCCAATGAAGGTTGTTTCCGTTGTCGGTATATCAGAAGTGTAAAGTAGATATAGGATGGGTCCTAATACGCTACCCTGGGGGACTCCTGCTACAGCTGGGTAAAAGTTGGAGTATGTTACTTCATGTGATACTCTAAATATTCGTTTGGAGAGATACGACTCGAGCAATTCGCAGTAATTTTTTGGCACTAATTTACTTATCTTGTAGATAAGACCCTCATGGCACACTCTATCGAAAGCCTGTGATACATCTAGAAATACGGCAGGGCAATATTTCTTTTCTTCAAGTGATTGTTCTATCTTTGCAGTCACGCGATGAACTTGATCAATTGTCGAATGTTTATTCCTGAATCCAAACTGGAAGTCAGGTATAATGATCATTGGTCTTAGTCGTTTCAATAACAACTTCTCAAACAATTTTGAAATAGTAGGTAACAAAGAGATCGGCCTGTATGAGCCCATTTGCTCGGCTGGTTTGTCTGGTTTGTTTATCATGATTATTTGTGCAACCTTAAAACACTTAGGCACATTGTAAGTCGAAAGCAAGCATTATATATTGTTACGATTTTGCCTTGTCATTCAAGGTTCGAATCACTGGATTGTGAATAAATACACTGCTTCTAATTTTAACTCACACAATTTTATTTACACAACACAATTTATTATACAACACAATTTTCACAATTAATTATTATAATTATAACACACTTTTTAATTATCACTTTAATAATCGCTTTAATAATCACTATAATAATCCTTTTATTTAACCTTCACTGTATCACGTTTAAAATAATACTCAGCATTCCACGTCAACGCGCGCCTTTATATACCAAAATATTTGTTTCTAGAATAATCCTAAATGCGCAGCAAATATGTTAGTATAGAAATACGCCTAAATGTTGAGTATACATTATAAATGTAATTGAACAATTAATGAAATTAGCTTATTCTATTCTATTCTAGGTGTCACCGTAACACTACCCCCCACCTAAGCCTGTTCGTCCCGAACAGGATCCAGATCACCTCCTCTGTAGAGCGCCAAACGTTCTAAATGCACCACCTTTGGTTTACCTTTCCGTCCTTTCTGTATGCGATAAACCACATCGTTCAACTTTTTAATGATAGTGTAAGGTCCTTCCCATGTGGGTTGCAACTTCGGTGATAATCCCTTGTGCCGTTGCGGGTTGTGAAGCCATACCAATTGCCCTTCCTCGAAGCCTTGATTATTTGCTCGTATGTCATATCGAGCTTTCATTCGATCACTTGATATTCGAATTTTCTCCCGTACAAATTGATGTATTTCATTGAGTTCCTCTTTCATCCGGTCGACGTAATCCTGTCCGCATAGAGCTGCTGATGGAACAGCTCCAAACTTTAAATCTCCTGGTAATCGCAGATTGTTCCCAAATATGGTTTTAGCTGGTGTCACTCCTGTTGTGTCATGTACCGCTGATCGGTAGGCCATCAGGAACATTGGTATATGTCGATCCCAGTTGCGTTGGTTCCTTTCCACAACTTTTGCTAGATATTCCTCTAATGTACCATTGAATCTTTCCACCATACCGTCCGATTGTGGGTGTAAAGGCGTCGTTCTAGTTTTATTGATTCCAAGCATCTGACATATCTCCTGAAATACCACCGATTCGAAATTCCTTCCTTGATCCGTGTGAATTTCCATAGGTACACCAAATCTGCTAATCCAATTGTTAACTACGGCATCAGCTATTGTTGTTGTCTCCTGATTGGGTATGGGGTACACTTCCGGCCATTTGCTGAAATAATCCATTATTACTAGCACATATTTATTTCCGCTCTCGGTGGTCGGAAATGGCCCCGCCACGTCCATTGCAATTCTCTCAAATGGTGCCCCGACATTATATTGTTTCATGGTTCCACGGCTTTTTCGTGCTGGTCCCTTCACTGCCGCACATTGGTCACATCTTCGACACCATTCTACTACTGACTGTCTACATCCGGACCAGTAGAAACGTTGGCGAATTTTGGCTAATGTTTTATTAATCCCTAAGTGACCTCCACTTGCTCCTCCGTGATACTCCTTGAGGATTTCCGCTATCCGATCTTTTGGCACCACTACCAACAATTGTTTTACTTTACCATCCGTGCTTTCCCACTTTCGTTTTAAACAACCATTTTCTATGTGGAGGCTATCCCATTGAGCCCAATATGCTTTTACAATGGGAGTTTTGTCAGCTATCTCACTCCATGTGGGCCGGTGTTCCTTTTCCTTATGTTTCATGATGAATGATAGGTCAGCATCCCGTAATTGCTCCTTCTTGATCATTTCATCAGTCCATTGCTCCTCAGGTAACGCTTGCATGAGTCGAATATCGACGATGTTTTCCATGACCTCCACATGCCCACAATTCTTGCATTCCGCGGGACATGGTCTTCTTAATAACGTGTCGGCATTTCCATGTGCGCTTTCCTTTCGATGTTCAATATTGGCTTCATCTGTCAAGCTGTCACCGCCTCTTTCTACTCTCGAAACTTGGATGGACGTTATGGGGCAATCGGTTGTGGGAGTCAGCTTTTGCTCCTTCAAGCTGTCTCTTTTTAACGACTCCAATGTCATCCGACCCTCCTTCCTGGATTCTACCTGCTCCTCGTTTGGTCTACGCTTCATAGGAGATGGCGACCTTGCTCGTTTCTTCTTAATCTCCCAACAGTCCCGTGAGATGTGGCCCATTCTATCACATACCCAGCATTTAATCCTGCCACTTCCATCTCTGAACCTTGGCGTAGCCCGCTCGGTGTCTATCCTGGAATCAATCTCCACTCGACGAATTTTCATTGCTGGTTTGATGATGGTTTGCGCAGTTTCGTTTGTTAACGCACAAGCGATGGTTTCCGTGAAAGTTGCCTTAGGTGACAACATCACCGCTCTGCGCGTCTCAGGATCTCGAATACCGTCAATGAATGCATCCATTTTAATTCGCTCCATGTAATCGGCCGACATATTTGAATGTACTAAATGCGCGAGCCGCTCAATTGCCGATGAAAATTCCTGTATCGATTCTCCTGCTCTTTGGTATCGACTCTTCAATTCCATGCGATAGATTTCTCGTTTGTGGTCACTTCCGTATTTTCGATCTAACGCCTTCATAATTCCCATGTAAACGTTCCGTTCCTGCTCGGGAATGATTTGTAGTGTTTCCGCGGCTTCGCCTTTAAGAGCCACAATTAACGCTGCAACACATTGTTCTTCAGTCCACTGATTTTGCTTGATGGCCGTTTCGAATTGGAACTTAAAAATACTGAAGGATGTTGTTCCATCAAATGTTGGTGGTTTTATCTTAACTGCATTTACCGTCTGAATCACTTGCTGTGTCGTTCCATTCGCCTTGACATCTTTGAGCTCCTTCTCGAGACGTTTAAAATCTTGTTCAACCGACTCAAATTTTTGTTGAACCGTCCCTTTAACATTTTGAATTTCTGCGTGTACTTCTGTTTGCAGTTTTTCCACTTTACCGTGTAGTGTAGAAGATAACTCCAGAAACCTCTCGTCCATTTTCTTTTGGCCATCTTCTATCTGGTTTTTAATGTCCTGGTTCGATTGTTTAATGTCCGCCCCTTGTTGCTCCATTTGTACCATCTTCTGTTTAATGTCCGCTCCTTGTTGCTCCACTTGAAACATCTGTTGTTTCATTTGATGTTTAATGTCCGCTCCTTGTTGCTCCACTTGTAACATCTGTTGTTTCATATCCTGGTTCGATTGTTTAATGTCCGCCCCTTGTTGCTTCAACTGTTGTCCCATCATATTCATAGCAGCCATCAACTGCGAAAAATCGAAACTTCCAGATGGATTTTGCGTTGTTTCGACCACCGTTTGTACGTCCATTTCTTTCTTATCCATACTGATCTCATCCGTTTTTTCCTCCTCGAAATCATACACATCTGGATTTAAACCGTCCTTCTCCATGGCCTGACGTAGTCGCTCCATCAAACTAGCTTTTGTGCCTTCACTAGCCAAACCTCGCTGCTTCAGTTGCTCCTTTAATTGCGCAAGCTTTAATTCGTAGAGAATCATTTTTCTTATTATTCACAATCCCGCCGCTGTCACCAATTGTTACGATTTTGCCTTGTCATTCAAGGTTCGAATCACTGGATTGTGAATAAATACACTGCTTCTAATTTTAACTCACACAATTTTATTTACACAACACAATTTATTATACAACACAATTTTCACAATTAATTATTATAATTATAACACACTTTTTAATTATCACTTTAATAATCGCTTTAATAATCACTATAATAATCCTTTTATTTAACCTTCACTGTATCACGTTTAAAATAATACTCAGCATTCCACGTCAACGCGCGCCTTTATATACTAAAATATTTGTTTCTAGAATAATCCTAAATGCGCAGCAAATATGTTAGTATAGAAATACGCCTAAATGTTGAGTATACATTATAAATGTAATTGAACAATTAATGAAATTAGCTTATTCTATTCTATTCTAGGTGTCACCGTAACAATATATATATATTGGGGGTACAAATTGAAAATGCAGGATTGATAACAGATGGCGTTACTAACTCTATACGCATCAGGCAGTACTGTGACTATGTTCATGTCAAAGCTACGTCTTATAGCTTTAATTTTCAGTATGTGTCAATTTGTCGCAGTGTCAAATTCATAGTTTTTTTGAGCTCTCAATATGTCGAGTTTCGTGCCAACAAAACAGCATTTGCGGGAAGTTTTAATTTACTTCTTTAATTTGAAGAAAAGTGCTGCTGAAGCACATCGATTGGTCTCCGAGGCTTATCCGAGTCATGTTCCATCGGTTTCAACGTGCGAGAGATGGTTTGTGCGGTTTAGAAGTGGTGATTTTGACGTTGAGGACAAAGAGCGGCCGGGCCAAGTGAAAAAGTTTGAGAATGCTGAATTGGAGGCAATACTCAATGAAGACTCGTGTCAAACTCAACAAGAGCTCACAGATTCATTGGGAGTGACACAACAAGCCATTTCCCATCGTATAAAAGCCCTCGGAATGATCCAAAAGCAAGGACATTGGGTGCCGTATGAGCTGAAGCCGAGAGACGTCGAGCGCCGTTTTTTTGCATGCGAACTGCTGCTCGAACGGCAAAAACGGAAGGGTTTTTTGCATCGCATTGTCACTGGTGATGAAAAGTGGATCCATTACGATAACCCGAAGTGCAAAAAATCATATGGTTACCCCGGCCATGCATCATCATCGACGGCCAAACCAAATATTCACGGCGCCAAGCTCATGCTCTGTATTTGGTGGGACCAGCTGGGTGTGGTGTATTATGAGCTATTGAAATCGAACGAAACCATCACAGGAGCACTATACCGAACTCAATTGATGCGTTTGAGCCGCGCACTCAAAGAAAAACGGCCACAATACGAGCAAAGACACGACAAAGTAATTTTGCAACATGACAACGCTCGGCCACATGTTGCAGCGCCGGTCAAAACATACCTACAAACGCTTAAATGGGAAGTCTTACCCCACCCGCCGTATAGCCCAGATATTGCTCCTTCCGATTACCACCTTTTCCGATCGATGACACATGACCTAGCTGACCAGCGCTTCCATTCTTACGAAGAAGCCCAAAAATGGGTCGATGACTGGATAGCAGCCAAGCCGGCCGAATTTTTTCGCGACGGTATCCGTAAATTGCCAGAAAGATGGGAAAAAGTTGTGGCTAGCGATGGACAATATTTTGAATAATTCATTTGTTACCATTTTTTCAGAATAAACGTTCAAAAATAGAAAAAAAACCCGCATTTTCAATTTGTACCCCCAATATATATATATCAACATAGTCACTGCTCTCTTTGATAACTCCTTAAACATCTTTGGCGAAATGTCATCAATTCCAGGTTACTTTTTGGGATTCAGATTCATGTCAATTTCTTGTGCAATTTCAAGTGGGGTAACACTTCTGATATTTGATGGAGATCTATAGACTGGTTGAGGATCAATCCTAGATTGTATGTCGTGTGATTGAAATACTGATGCCAAATGTTGTGCAAACAGTTCTGCTTTTTCTTCGTTACGTCGCACCCATTCTCCATTTATGTTCCTTATAGGTGGGACTTGGATTATTGGTCTCTTGAATGTTTTAGTAGCTTTCCAAAGAGAATAATTTTTGTCAGCTTCAGGACCCAGTCCTTTCAAATAATATTCAGTACAAGCTTCTTTATGTTCTTTAATTAATCGGTTAACTTTATTACTTACCCGATTAAATTCTCTTTTGTCATTAATGTTTCTAGTTCTATGCCATACGCGCCTTTTCCTACGCCTTTCTTTCATCAGTTCCCGAATCGCCAGGGGGTAGTTGATCTCTTGTACGACTTTCTCACCTAATACGGGTGTAGCTTCTTTAGCTGCATCACGCATGGAGTTAATAAAATGTTTAGTTTGTAATTCAAGTTCTTGTTTAGTTTTAAGACTAACTTTTAACTCAATTAGAGTATCCAGTTTCTCTCTAAATAATTCCCAATCAGTAAATTTATTAGTAAGGTTAAGTTTGGTTTTCTTTCTTATGACTAATGTACTCAGAGTCATTAAGACCGGTGTATGATCGGAAGTAAGGTCGTCAATGCCTTCAACTTCAATGTAATTTGAGGCTATTCCTTTCGAGATATAAAGGTCAATCAGATCAGGAATTTTGTTTATGTCTGTAGGCCAATAGGTAGGTTTACGCGATGAGTGATATTCACAACCTGACATTTCTATTGCACTTAGGAGTTCTTTTCCTTTTCCTGGTGTTATGAGTCGAGATCCCGACGCAGTATGTTTCACGTTGTAGTCACCTCCTAAACTAAACCTTGGTCCAAGTTTATTAAAAATGTTGACATATTGATTTCTTATGATATTATGTCTTGGTGGGCAGTAGATCGCCCCTAAACTTAGTTCAGCACCTCCATGGTTAATCGTTATTACGGATGCTTGCATAAATGGTTCCTTAATTTCTTCTTGTTGGAAATGTAGGATATTTTGTTTGATTAAGATTGCTGTCCCTCCTCGAGCACGACCACTAGAATGCAATGTCCAATAGGCTCTATATCCTGTAATTTTGATAAAGTTTTTCTCCGTAAAGTGCGTCTCTGATATTAAAGCTACATCTATGTTGTTGGTTCTTAGAAATACTTCTAGTTCTTGAGCTCATGCATTAAGTCCGTTAGCATTCCAGGTAATTATACGTAGGAATGTTACAGTCATTTACTTTTTATGTTTTAGCGGTTTGTTTGGTGGTTTGGAATTATCTTCCAGTTTATCCACCCTGTTAGTAAGCTGGCTGAAATTTTGTCTCATTTCTGCCTGAAATTCGGTGAGCATTTTCATTATATTACTAATGGTTGGCTCGTTTGGCACAGGCTTCTGCCTGCTTACTTGATTCGAATTGTTATTTGAGGTTTTGGTCACCTGGGCGTAGAAAACCCCCTCTCTAATTGTATCATATTGTTGGTTTGGCTTTTGCTGTAGGCGCTCTGCTACTGTAATTTTTCTCGGTCGCTGAGCATTTAGTTTTTTCTGATACACCAGGCATCCTTTATAGCTAGCCGGATGACCTTTTTCTCCGCACAGTGCACAAGTTGGTATAACATTTCGCGGCTTTTGACATTGTTTTGTTTGATGATTCTCAGCACATTCGACACATTTGGCTTGCCTATTGCAGAAATTCTTCGTGTGTCCTAACTGTTGGCAATTTGTACACTGAGGTATACCTATTACCTTTTTAGGTGGTTCAATAGACACCTTGCAATATAGCAGGTTTTAATTTCATATATGTCCTTATTGTTTTCCCCCTCTAACAGGTCTACATAAAACAATGTGAAGTGTCTAATAATTTTCTCATTATTAATTGTCAACTTTTTATGAACGTTAATAATGTTGGTTACTTTATGACCATGGTCCTCGATTGCGGCTTTGATCTCTTTGCGATTGGTAGATGACGGTAAACCTCGTATTACGATTCTATACCATTTTTCACTTTTGAGCTGATAAGTATGGTATTCCATCTTATATAGTGTACTATCCTTGTTATTGGATTCAGTGTCTTTTATATCGCTAGGTAGTTTTTTAATTTTACGGTAGTCATTTTCAGACTGCGTTGTTATTTTGATGTCGTTATTGGATATTGCTTTAAACTGAGCAGGTTTCTCTGTCACTGCCAATACTTGAGCTCTGAGTATATTAAAATCTCTAAAGTTGCTGACATTGATTGGTGGTGGTAAGGGCTCCTTTTTGTGTGCTTGTTGTGGTTGTTTTGGTATTTCATTATCTTGTGGTAGAGATACCCTTGGTGATAGCGTTTTGGAGAGTCTCCTCTTTTTATGTACATTTAGTTTATTTTGTCTAGGTTGGGTTTCTTTCTCAAGTTCCTCTTCATCCGTAAAGTAGTCATTGGTTAGACTTTGTAGGCTCTGACTTCTATCATTAGTAGACGTAGAAGGTTTATTTTGCCTTTCTAGTGATTCGATTCTGTTTTGTAAGTTTACCAAAATGTCTTGGTATTTATTACATTGTAACTCATATTGCTGGCATTTTGTCCTTAGTTCATTATTCTGGCGCTCAAGCGAGGCTAATTTTGATGTCATTTCATTGCCGTCTTGAAGCATACGGTGTCTTTTCGTTAATGTTGGAGAATGCATGAGTTCTAATGGAGAAATGGGGCTTATACTTCTATCTGCTCCAGTAGCTAAGCTTGCCACTACTAAAGCATTGCGGTCGCTGGATATTGACGACTGGAAGCCCGCTCGCTCACTTTCCGAAGTCGCCGGTACTGGGCATCCTAATCCCTGCACCGTAGCATTAATCTTCTTCTGATCTGCCATGGTTGGTTTATTGTTCGGGGTTCCTTCCCCTAGCCAGTTTTGGTCCGCGGATGGTATTTTATTTCCCACCTACCCTCCGGCAAGCCGGTTAAAGAGCATTCCCCTATCCGCCACCTGGGGACGCGCCACGATGGAAGTTTGGCATCTCCACACGGTGAAGTATAAACTTTCCTTTTGAGGTTACTTTTGTCCGCCATAATGTTCCAAAAAAAATATATTTTTATTTTACAGTTAAAAATTATAATTTTTCTACTGTTGTCATATATCACAGCTAACGATAAAAAGATGATTGAAATGTCATTTTTGTGGAAACTCTACAAAGTAAGTCAAGAAAGTCTATAATAAGTCTCCTCGTGAGGAGACTTTCAAATAAGTCAGTCTACACAAAATAAGTCATGAATAAACAGTAAATTGACGTCATGTGCAAAAAATGAGAGTAGTAAGAGGCCTGTAGTTTAGGAGGCATTGACACAACTCAGTCGTGTTTTATTACTCGATGCGGTTGGTTATAAAAAAACTATTTTGACTTGACGTGTCAGTGTTAATTTTCTATTATATAATTTTTTTGTGGTTATATTTTGAGTTGACTCAAGCATTGTTCTGGGTAAGTAACTTTTCTGTAATATTTCGAGTTGTGTCAGATTTAATAAGGAAACTGGTATGTGTCTTAGTAAATATTTTGTGCTGTGACAGTTTTAATAGAGAAACGAGTCCGTTTTATATTTATTATTTAGAGTTGTTGCAGTTTTATTGGTCAAGGTATTTGACGTTTCTGCAATATTTGGAGTTGTGTCAGTTTCAATAAGGAAATGAGTATGAGTTTTAATGAATATTTTGTGTTGTGACAGTTTTGATAAAGAAATTACTGTTGATTATAACTATTATTTATAATTAGTACTGTTTTCATAAAAAAATAACATTTATTTTAAATAATATTTAGTGGTGTGACGGTTTTTATCAATAAACAATAATGGTTGTATCAAATTTTATTTGAAGTACTACGATAATTGTTTTTAGAATCAAGAAAAAATGGAAAAAATGGAATTTAATCGTGGAAAATTGATGATGAAACTCGCTCTGCAGAATCAAAAAAATGACGAGGGTAATTTCATTTCTAACGATGGTAAGATATTGATTATGCTGTACAAATACTATTTCTTAACCAAGAAAAGAACGCGAATAAAAGTTGCGCTACCGAACAGGTCTTGGAAATTCCGTCTATGGCAATTGAAAATCATATTTCTCATTCTGAAATAACTAAATCATTTGTACCACAAAGTTCACGTAAATCAGCAGAGACTGTTAGGCAGTTATTGCCAAAATTTAACGACCGGTTATTAATTTCTAACGAAAGTAAGTGGGATTCCAATATTAATAAAATCTGTTTATATTTGGCTGTATCCATATTTTATTTCTCTACAGAAAACGTAGCACGTGTAACACCACTGAACGAGTTTTAGAATTGCCGGTTGTTGAATTTGTAAATCATATTTCACATCCTGAAATCCGTGAAACACTTGCATCACATTGTTCACATGGATCGGCAGATTCTGTCATTCAATCTTCAAAATTCAACTAAATTCAGTTTTCGCAAGATTGGCAAAAAGAGGAGAGCTGCACCCAACGAATGAAATGCAAAGAAACCGAAGATAAATAGAAACTCAGGATTGACCCACTCATCTAATTCAAAAACTAGAAAGATTTATGAAGAAAGAAAATTGCGGCCTCCGTTTGGGGATAAGTGCAAAATTGATTACACGAAACAAATTAGCGAAACTCATCGACAAAATTTTTTTGAGAGTTATTGGGCGTTGGGGGATATGTTTAAACAACGAATATTTATTGCAAACTCAATGACAGTCATTAAACCAAAATATCGGTATTTGTCGACCGAATACTATCGCCCATTGAATAAAGCATTTCATTATGAAATACTCAATGAACGTATTCGAGTATGTAAAAACTTTTATAAAGCAACTTTGGATATCAACGATCGTCCAATTCGAACAGTCATATCAAAAAGAACTGTCACTGAGTTTCTTGAAACCGAATTACGAGAGAAGCATAACAATCACCTAACTGTTTGCAAAGAACTAAAAGCCGGAGCTCGAAACCATATCATGTCGATCCCAAGAATTGAGTTGCATTATCTGCGCGCCCAAACGACTAGTGAATACATTGATGGTAGGCGGTCACCGACTGATTTTTGGGGAGATTATAAAAAACTCTTCAGTAATACTGGGGAATTCTATGTTAATCTTGTAATGTATAGTAGAATATTCTATGAAGAATATAATATAGGATTTTTGTTCCAAAAATTCTAAAAAATAAACTCTACCACACACAAGTACCTACTCACAGGTCATACTCAAAATGAAGATGACAGTGTGCATTCAACTATTAAAAAATAAATTAAAAAGACTTTGAAATCAAAGCCAATTTATGTTCCTCGCAATTTGCATAATTGATACGTACGACAAAGAAACTTGGATAATCTTATCACGGCGCATTCTGATTTTGTTGCAACAAAATCGTTGACGAAATCATTGTATCTCAGATTTAATACGATTAAGATTTCATCGATTAGAGTATTTAAAATTAAAAAAGCAACCATTAATAAATTCTGGTTCAAGACGTCGTATTCGCATAAAGATTTAGGGTTTTGCAGAAAAAACTCTTGTATGTTAGAACAAATTCCTGTTTTGGGGCCAGCTTATAAAAGTAAACTTAAGATTAAAGAAAACAAATTAATAAAAGCTCTGCAATCTCTGTTAAATTTAAATCACATTCAACGATTGTACGCAATCTTTTACAATAATTTACACTATTGGATAGTGATAATATAAAACGTCATAACTCAAAATTTGTCCGTACTAACTTTAATTCGAAAGCGACATAACTTAAATTGGGGGAATTAAGGGGAGTAATTTAAAATATTGTCACACGCCTAGCCAGAGTAAACTTTATTGCATATATAACTTTACATTGAAACGAAAGCTATTTATATACACCAATAACATCACAATCGCCGTTGAAAGTTTCTGCAATTTTATAAATCCCATTTCTGAAATTTCACTTTTTTGAGTTGTGTCACTTTAGAAGCGATATATAAAATATAAACATAACATTCAATATACAATAAGTAAGTGCGAATATATTTATAAGATATCTATTTGACATTTTAACATCGAAACGAGATTCCCACACTTGTTAAAAATTTAGACATTATATTTTGTACTAAAATAATTGGATTAGTTCGCTGTTATTATGCGAGTACGTTACGATACCCTAAATATTAAATAGAATATTTATAAATTTCAAAGTGGTTATTCAAACGTAAAAATCGACATTTATATTTGCCAAATTTATCATCCACTTGTTTAAACCATAAATATTTGCCAAACTTAACTATTAATTTTAACAAATTATTCCGCTCTATTAAGCTGTTTTTATGCGGTTAATAAATTTTTTAATTATAATTTTTTACCACTCTCTATAACATTTTTGATGAGCATGAATATCCCAACACACTGAAATATATTATTTTTAAAATGATACAAGTAACGTGAAAAACTATAAACTAAGTAATTGTACCGTTGGCGTACAACATAATTTTCGATTTCCCCTGCACAAATAAAAAAGTCATAAAACCGGAATTTTACAATAAAAATCATAATTTAATTTTAGTTTTGGTATAAATAAAAATTTTTCCTTATTACATCGTTTATTTATATTTCCTTATATACGCTCATATCATACTAATTTAAATATCAAGGAATATGAGTATGTTGTAAACATATCAACATTCATTTCCCAATCGTATATAAACGTACAAACCAAAGTGTTTTTTTTTTTGTGTAACAAGAAATAAAAATATTCAAAATAAGATTTTATCAAATTTCCTGTATAAAATACTACCGTTAATCGGAAATCGAATGAATCCAGCACATACACAAAATTTTCACGTAGCATTCATTACATTTTACTTCTTGATTACGTGCAGTTGTGTAAAGCGATTTCCTTCCTTCTTAGCTATATGTGAAAAACACTAGAAAAATTCATAATCCAACAGCAATATTCAATTTATTTTATTAAAGTGAATTAATCTCAATTGATGTGTATGACTTTCATAAAATTCTTATATAAAATGTATTATACACAACAATGACATAAGTAAATATTATGTACTATTAGATTAGCACAGTGATATTACAAAAAAAAATTGTAATGTTTCTCTTTTGCCTACCAGCGATATACGGTTTTCGTTAGTTTTTCTACAACAATTCAAATTAAGTGAAATTGAAATTTGATCGTTATTTAATTACCTAATTATTATTATATAATAATGGTATATAGTTGTATTATATATTTACGAATCTTAAATATATAGATTACATCACACCTATACCTATATATAAAATTTGGTGTTTTACCAGAAAAACAATTTTCATTAGGTTTAATTTTGATTAATTGTTTTTCATCGGTTAATTTTGTAACATTTATGACGGGAAATGAGTAGGTGGTAAGTTGTTTATTCAATTTTAAAAATTGCGTGCAAATTTTTATTTTTCAGTTAATTTATTGTTTTTAAAGACTTTTAGATTAAATTGAAGGTGGATAGACCCGGTCAAAAATTTAATGATAGTGTGGGCTGAATATCGCTTAATGGTAGTTTGTTAATGCGGTCTTCCATAAGTTGTTAATGCGGTGTGTTAGATATATAGTGTTAGATATAGTATGCACTGTCGTCATACAATAAACATTTTAAATTAAAAATACGAAAACCAAGCCAATAATTGGTACAGCATTTGTTGAATATCTTGATCAACAACAATATACTTATAGAGAGAGACTTTCATCAAGATCATACATCAACTTTCGCTCTTTATAGGGATTACCTTGTTGTAAAATTAGCCGGTAATTCCAAGCCGAAAGAAAAAAAAACAAATCGGTATTGCAGATAGTATCTTTGTTATCTCAGCCGAAAATATACTATGTTATGTCAAATATTAATATGCTTCAGCCGAAATTCATCAGCCGATATTTTCCAACCGATATTTCTCTGCCGAAAGTATCTTTTTTTACCAAAAATGATGCATGTGAAGCAGACACGAAAAACCACCTCGAAAACACCTTTTTAATTTTGGTATGTTTCTTTGCTAAATTAAATGCCATCCCAAAAAATTTATTAAAAATGCAAGAAAAACGAGAATTTCATTCCGAAATATTTTTGAAGTTGTACTAAATACATAATTATTAATATCGGTTAAAAAGAATAAATATCAGGGTTTTTTGCTCTATTTAGACTACACATTAAAGTAACGTCCCTTAAGCTAGCAGAACCCATATAGCAGAACATATCAAGATAGTACGGATAATTATAGGCTAATTATAGGCTAATTAAATGCCGCATTAAAAAATTTTCGGCTCCACCCCTTCCAACTAAAACGCGGGTTCTGTTAGCTTAAGAAAAAGTTAGCAGAACCCATATCAAAAACTGATTTAAAAACGATTGGAAAATTAACGGTTAATTTTAGTTTATATTTCAATTTTTATTATTTTTTTTTTTTCTGGAATTGAAGCCTATACAATAAAACACTCTGTTACGGAGCCGACGTTTCAGTTGTTTATTTACAACTATCCTCAGGGCATAAAAAATAATTATAAACTTCAAAATTAATGTAAATTAAAATATTTGGTATAATGTTATTGTAAACAGTTCCAGAAAAAAAAAATTTGAAATATAAAATAAAAAGCCTAATAATCATAATTATAGGTTAATTTTAGGCTAATTAAATGCCCTATTTAAATTTTTTTATTCTGCTCGATATAGAAAATGCAAAAGGCTTTATCATTTCAAAGGTAGCAAAACCCAAATCGAAAATCGGACCAAAACCGAAATTAGAATGCAAAACAATATCTATTGATAAGCAAATAATTTTAGGCTCACTATGGGCTAATTAAATGTTCCATTAAAAAGTTTTGGGCGCCACCCGTTTTTGACCAGACTTCAGGTCATTTAATCTAAAGTCAGCAGGAACCAAATCGAAAATCGGACCAAAACTGAAATTATAATGCAAAAGAAGATCTATTGATAACCAAATAATTTTAGGCTCACTATGGGCTATTTAAATGCCCCATTAAAAACTTTTGGGCTCCTACCGTTTTTCACCAGACTTCAGGCAAAGCAATCTTAATAAATCAAGCATGCCTATTAAGTAGCACTTTCAAATATGGGGTATAAAACATAAACGAAAAACTAACTTTTCATAGGATTTGTATGGGAGATAGCATTACGTTTGATCAATAAAACATGAATTAAAAAAAATGTAAAATTGATTTCTTTTCGCATACATCGATGACATATATAATAGGTTTCAACTCATTCGAATGATGTAATCAGTAGGCTTCTCGTTTTCTTCAAATTAATAAAGAAAATATAAGGGATTTTCGCTGTACAACAACAACAATTAAAAAATATGGGAAATTGATGACGTCATAATATCGTCATTTAAAACTAATTGTTAGAGAGAAATAGTAAATTAAAATTTATAAGCAAATAAGAAAGACAACAATGTGTTTTAAAAAAGAGAAATCAAATAGGAACGACAATATGAACTATGAAATCAAAAACAATAAAGAGTGCAAACATCGTAATTCAATGGTGATGATAAAGTAAACCGTATAATATCCGAAATAAAATCCGAAACTAAAATCCGAAAATAGAATAGTTACCTATTTGCTATTTGTTTACTTTAATATAAAATAGTAGCCGTATGTAATTCATTATGGATGCACGTCGTTAAAAAAAAATCGCATAAAAATCGTAAATATTTGAATCGTAATCTTAAGGGGTAACCATAGAAAAATTAAAAAAATTATAAACGTAACTTTAAAAAAATTATATTTGCGTTAAATGCCGTTTCTGTGCTTTCGTCCATGGAAAAATTAATTTAAAATAAAAAATTTAACGAAGCTTCGTTAAATATGAATTGTCACTTAATAAAAATTATTGGAGCGAAATTTTGCGTTCAAACGTAAAAAAAATTAAAATTTGTATCGTGCTACCTAAAAAAACAACAAACAATAAACAGCTGTCACTGTAACAAATAGTTTATAAATAAATAAATAGTTGTCATTCAATATTCTACAATATTTACGGCATACTCGTTACGTATGGCTGGAATGTCATTAAAAATTACTGTCGTCAAAATTTTTAATTTTTTTAAATTTTATAATTTTTTTATGGTTGGCCCTTTATTCTTTATGGATTGATTAACGTTTTTATAATGTTTAAGTGGTTTATTAAATTTTATGAAACCATTCTTAAATTTTCAATTAGGCTTCCGTATCCTACTAGAAACAATTAAAGTATTAAAAAAATATTTGTTTATATACTTTTGTCTATGTGGAACGGTTGTTGAAAAAGTATGTATGTTCGATTTTCGGTTCTGAGTAGTTTTGTTCTTCTGTTTCAATATGATCATGCATGTATCAATATCTCCCAGATTCCAAAACGCATTGAATTTTGGCCCCGGTTTTGGTGTCTGTTGTAACAATTTGCTTTCATAATTTTGGATTTGTACCTCTCTCTCTAGCTGCACATCCCATGAAGGGATTTTGCCGCCCGCACTATGGTCCTCCAGCTGTCTCTGAAGTTGTACGTTATTGCCAGGTCGATGATGCGTTGGCCGTTGTTATTACTAGTTAGGTGCAGGCTGTTAGGATCGATATGCGATGTATTTTCTGCACTCCTACCGATTTTTGCATTAAAGTCGCCCACGATGATTTTAATGTCGTGGTGCGATATGTTATTGATGACTTTCTCATCAATAACAAGTGAAAATTTCAAATTTTCTCATCAATAACAAGTCAAAAATCAATAATAAGTGAAACTTTCTCATCAATAACAAGTGAAAATAATACAATACAAGCAGCTATGAAATTCATTCGAAGATCAAAAAAATGAAGACTTAAAAGGTTTGAAAAAATCAATTTTTAAAGTAAATACTAAATTTATTAAAATTGAATGGAACATTTAAAACGAAATTTATAAAGGAATCATTACTAGAAATCGAAACAATATAATATTCTAAAATAATTACGTCATACTAAACTAAAAATTGAAATAGAACAGTTCAATCATAAATTACTCCTTAGATTTAGATAAACTAATTACTAATAGAATTAATATAATTATATAAAAAAGTAATTAATTTAAATGAAATTATTTATATATAAAAAAACCTGAATGATGCGATGTATATATGGCGGCCGATGTCCGTGTACACTTGTTAAATTGTATATTCATTTACGAGAATATTATTGTTCCTAAGATGTGGTCGTTTCTGTTTTCCGGATGTTCGAGGCCATATTATTTCTTACAATCAATCACTTATTATTTAAAAACATAATACTAAATTAAATTCACTTATAGCCTAATAACAAAATTTGTCACAATTTCTCGAATTATTCACACAGTACAACTATGAATTCTTTTATAAATTGAATTATGTTTATCGAACTTGATTGAACTATGTATTTATATTTTTTACCAAGATATTTACACTATAAATATAATCTTAATTATGTAATATGACAGTTATTTTGTTACGTCAGCACAAGAAAAATGGTCGAAAATGACTCTACGACTAAAAAAAATTCATAACGACTTGCGTAACATACACGAGACTCCATAATTTTATTTTTCTTGCTCTATGCGCATTCAAAAAATTTCCCTTAGATGAACGGGTTATCCCACCACAAAATTGGACCGATATATTTCCCAGCATAAAATAATTTATAATTATTAATATTTTTGGTTTGGTTTAGTTATATTTATAGGATTCAATGTTATTGTATAAAGTAGTTGTTTTTTCGTGTATCGTTTGTTTCAAGCAACAGTTTTCGCCACAATGTATATCATTTTGTATACACCCACATACATTTTCTTGTTATTTGTAAGATATTTCCGTTACAAATACTAAACAAGATCATCGAAAAAAGCGGTTATAAAAATTTTAAATATAAATTTATAAGAGCTCATCGTCAAATGAAACAGCGCTGAAAGTAATATAAGAGGAACGACGTATATCTACGATCATTTGCCGATCCGAACTACTGAGTCGGAAAATCTTCGATGTTTAAATCGACAATAATTTATTATATGCTCTGAAACAAGTCCAATGAGAATATATGAGTCGTACTGTACCACTGTACCACCAAAATGTTGTTCAAAACTATTGGTATAAATTGTTAAATCTGGCAGGAATTAGGTGGCAAAGACGACTAGCTTACCAGATCCCGGTTATATTTTGGAAGTCAGATTATTACCACGTTATCACTATATGGTTCATTGCTTATGCATGTATATTGCTTACATATTCGTTCACACTAATTGAATGTTGGAATCGGATACGCAACGTGGCATATATAACGCCGAATAGTTACGAAATTTGTTGAATGGCAGTACACAGATAAAAAGAAAATTCAATTGAAATCATTTAAAAATGCATTGCAATGAATGATGCTCGAGGATATGATGATAAATAACCATCTACAGTGATTCGAAAATAACAGAGTGTCCAATGGGAAGCGATTGCTTCGAGCTTTTGTATTCGACGCGTACATAACACACATGAACCGAAGAAAATCAATGTTTGGCACTTTTGGTGAAAGAATGGCTTACAACATTAAGAGACGTCTTGGCTTATCACACATACGTGGGACAAATACGCAAGCATTTAACGTTCATTGCTTGTATACTTTTGAAAACATTGTTGCTATACTTTAAACAAGTTATAATTCCTCAACTGAATGAGATACCAAATCAACCCGTTTGGTAGTATAAAATTCATAACTTATTGAAGAGCTGCTATCGAAACGGCCACTATCTGAGTTTTTCATCATTTATCTATCACTGATGAAAATATCACCGCGCGCAATAATCACCGCACTGAGAGAAAAAATTGATTGAATTTACAAAAAAACCGATAAATTCAACAATTTCCGGGGTTGATTTTGAGCCAACAAAAAAATTATAATATTTACTGTAATTATTGTTAAAATTAATATTTTTGTTTATTGTAATTTCATTATTTAAATTGTAATAATTGTTTATTTTACAAATAATTTATGACTATTGTAAAATTAGCAAAGTGAACAAATAAATTGTCACATTTGCAATTTTTTTTCAGTTCTTGTAAAATCAACAAGTAAATAATAGAATTCGTAAAACATACAATGAAATTGTAATATTAACTAGTACTACAAGTAAATTGTCATGATTGTAAAGTCAATAAATAAATGTTAGAAATGGTTGCATTTACAAATAATTTGTACTTTTAGTAAATTTTACAAGAAACTTGTATTCTTGTATTCTCAACAAATAAATATTACAAATGATAATATTTACAAACAAATTATAATCATAGTAATTTCTACAAGAAATTTGTCGTTTTTGTGAAATCAACAAATTACTATAAGAAATGATAATATTGACAAACTAATTGTATTATAAGTAAATTTGCAATTATTGTTAATGTAAAATAAATATTATAAAAAAAATCTGGTATAATTACCCGTTAAGGAAATGATCATTTATTTTTTATTTTTTTTTGACACAGTTCAGAAGCAGTATAAAAGACGAGCTGTGTATAGTGAAATCTTTGATAGGAAATAAAATAAAATTCTTTTTACGATTTTTTGATTGAGCTTTATTATAGTTCTAAGTGATTATATTAAGAAACAGTTATAATAGTTCATGTCAAATTGCAATTTATATAAAAAAGAGACACACAAATTTATGATTTTAACATATTTTTTTAAAAAGTTTTATAAACAATATTTTATTATATTTTTATCATTTTAATATTTATAAACCATGAAGCTAGCTATAACAATAAAATTATAGTGATAGTCTTATATGTTATACTTTTGAATTTAAGTTCCAACTTGATAACAACTAAAGTTAAATACTAATACGCTAAAATTTCAAAATTTGTACAAGTTAAAAAATATTACTATTAACTTTAAACATATTTTCTATCATTTACAACATTTGATAAGAACACGGAACTGCCAGACGAACTGATTGTTTGAGGAATTGGCTCTAACGTTATGGAATTCTTGAATTTTAATTATAGATTCGTTCGGTTGGTTTAATGAATATTGTGTCAGTAAGTGTCTTTTAAAAGAATTCTTAACACTTACTAAAACCACATTTATTTATAAAACGGATGTATAATGACTAATATAATTAAAGAAAATAAATTAAATAAATGTTTAAATAACAATATAATTTAAAATTAACTAATTAATGCAACTAAGTAAATTTGTACTGTTGGTTTAAAATTGTGTTTTCCAATGTTGAACAAATCAGTTATTAAACTGGCCGCTGCGGGTATTGGTTTATCAAAACGCGTGCCTATCGCATAAAAATAAGTTTGAATACAATACCATACGTTATATGACTAATGTGGATAATTATAGATCTGTTGGTTGATTTCTTCTTCATCTTCCAAAATCAGAAACTTACTATTTATGGAATCTTGACTTTATAGCTTCCAATGAAATGTTTCCTCATCCACTTTTAAATTATGTTTAATTAACGGAGGCAACAAGTAATGTAACAATTTAAATACTTGTAAATGTTGCAATTCTGAAAGATAAAAGACAGATTTTATTTCATTTATTTATTTTCACATATACGAGTATTACGGTCACAGTAAGAAGTGAAATAAAACTTACCAGTATTATTAGTTTCAGCAAAGGATATTTTTTTAATTTAATTATTCCACCAAGCTTCAATTTATTGTTCGAATTTTCCAACCTATGGCCATCACAATCTGTGCTCTCTTTTAATATATCTTTATGTATTCTATTAATATTGCTGATATGTACTTTCTTTGGAAAAAATAATATCGTTTTAACTTTGTTCAGTTGTAACTCTCCGTCGTTCTTCAAAGGCTACCCAGATGTATATTTATAAGATATCCACAGCTTGTCATCACTGGAGGAAACGTTTTTATAAATCTATATAAATTGTAACATTTAACAAAAGTTTAATCTATAGGAAAATCAAATCGAGAACTATTTTAAATGATGTTCGAGGTAAAATAATTACAAACTTTAACTATCGATAAAACCATAAAGATGAACGTACATCATTTCGATAATGAAGGAAATATTTTATAACTTTAAATTTAGTAATGGAAAGGCCAAAACTAAATTTCACTTTCCGTTCTTTTTCTTTTTTGGTTTTTTTATCAAACGAATTAATATCAAATAAATCTTTCTTACCAAGCAATGAACTTATATTTCCAAATTCAAAAATGTTGTATCCAAAATAATTAATAATTATTAATAAATTTTTACTAAACAACGTATTGATTAGTTTAAGGTTCAACTGAAACTGATCACCACGTTGTTTTAGATAAATTGGTTTATTATTATAATATTGACAAATTAATATTAAATTATACAAATTGCTTGTAAAATTTAATATATTGTTTTAATTTTTCACAATTTAATAATAATTGCTATTATTGTTTATTTATTTGCTTTATTTACTATTTAAGTGTAAATGAAACAATTAATTGGAAGGAAGTTTAATATTTTATTGTTCATGATATGTAATACTCGTAGATTTCCATTATTGAATCAAAACACATAATTCATAATTTTATTGGCATTAATATACCTGGAACTATAATTTTATTTAAAAGTTAGTTACAAGTCATGCCAAATAAAATTATCTTCACGTTAAATACCATGTATTATTTGAATGATTACATTGACAACTTCTGGAAGAATCATAAATCGCAATCTTATAATAACACCACACGTTCGCCATTTTTGACAAAATGGAAAATATTTTTTAACTTCAAATTTTAATGATAAGAAACGCACAAAACTTATTTTCACTTTATAGTAAATAAATCTTTCTTACATACAATAATTATAAATTACTTATAATAAAAACTGGTATAAAAAATTACCAATTTTTCATTAGATAACTTATAAAACTGTAAACTGATTCGTAGTTCAACTGAAACTGATGCACTGATAAAAATGTATGCACAAATTTTAGTTTAAACAAATTTCTAGTAATATGTAACAATAACTTTTTAATTTTACAATTTAATAATAATTGTTACTGATTATTTGTATTAATTACAATTTAACAGTAAATATAACAATTTATTTATTGTAATTACAATTTAAAAGCCATTTTAACATTTTATTTTATATAAATTTGTATCTATGGTAAAAGAGTGCCAAAACAAACAAAAACACTTTAAATTTGGCATTACTGGACTAAATATAACTGAGATTATAACCGTGTTTTCTATTTTATATCGCAACAGTTGGCCTTACACTTACAATTTTCCGTTTCAAAATGTTTAGAATAAGTTGTAAAATTCGCTACCAATTCTAGATTGATAGTTTGTTGATACTTACTCGTATAACGACTAATAAAATACACAAAAGGCATTGATAACTGAAGACTAATATTTTGTCTGTGGTATACTTTTATACGTATAAAATTGAAGTTATTTCGAGATACATAGAATGGTTTTATAGTTAAATATAGCAAATGTAGCAAATAATTATTCTTAGAAAAACGCGTTATCCCTGTTAATCGAAGATAAAGTTCCTTAGCCTTATTTAAGTTCTCATGTATGTATATATAAAAGGATACTGGGACGAGTAATTTTTTTTCGGAAAAGTCTGTTACTGGCAAAGTCTGAAAGTTGCCTATATTACAATACGGTAAAAATTTGTGGTGAGTTTAAATCAACAACAAAAACTATTTTACATTTTCATTTCAAGATTACAAAATTTTTTTTAACATGTTAAAAGCACCACGACTTGGCTTCGCTGGTTGGGATGGTAGTTTTCTTAAGGTACGCTCATCCTCATGAAAGGACTTTCATTATTGTATATAATTTGCATACTATGCTTTTACCAGGACTCCTGACACACTTGATAAATCTTTAAATTTTCTGTAACCAATCAATATTTAGGCGATTAAATTTTACATAGAAATTTCTTAGTAATTAATTTCTGTTGCAATTTGTATCGTTATTCCTGTCTAACTGTGCCACTTGCTGAGCCCGAGTTCGCTGTTTCTTTGATTCACAGCATTTTTACTATTTTGACTAAAAACGTCATAGATCGCAGGTCTCCGGCAAAGCTGTTTCACTTCCGGTTAATGTTTGTAGATCTCTATATAGAAATTCGATGTCATGACTTTGCATAGACGAGACAAATATCACTCGTATAATTTATACATGAGAGCGAAGATGTATGAATGGTATTCAATATTTACTGCAATTGCTGTAATTACTGCTATCAACAACATTGATCGGTGATTAATTTGTATTTGGGTTAACTTTATTTTAGGGTATTTTTCCCAATAACATAAAATACATAGGTGTTTTAGTAAGCATTGCGAATAATTCTTACAATGTGAAAGCAGTATAATAGGAAGAGAACCCGAAAATGTTTCTATAGCAGCAATAGAAAGTATGGATTGAATTACCTTTGAGAATTTAAGGTCGACGACAGTTGCGATATGACCTATGTGTAATACATTTGTATCGTGACATAGAACAAATGACTGAACATTTATAACTAATTGATTACCACACAGAGCAGGTTGCTGATAGATATTCAAACTAAGCAAGCAATTGAGCTGAAGAATGAACTAAATTAATGAAACTCACTATATGAATGAAAAGATAAAAAATAACGACATTGTTACCCGATTGATATAAAACTAGAAATTTACAATTAATTATACATACTTCTACTTCGTGGTACTACAAAAAACCCACCAAATAAACAGTGCAGGGATAATGGGCCCTCGGAGTACTTTTTGGTGGAAATGAGAAAACAATTAAACTACGGAATTAATAATTCTAAAAAATATTTTTATTTAAATATTATATTCGAAAAGTTTGTTATTTGAAATTACAAATTAAATGTAATAACATATTTTACTATATTTATTCTTTTTTACAATTATCCTAGTACATATAACTATTTCTTAGTAGGTTTTACGAAAGCCTGTGTTGAACCTACAATTTAATAGAAAAAGTAATGTTTGGTGCAATCAACAAATTCTTTTGTAGAATCTACTTATGTTTTTTCTCTGAGTGCGCAAAGAAAAAATTATTTTGGTAAATCAATAAGAAAATCTTTACTCTGTAATTTTTCTTAAGAATAAAATATTTTTAAATTGCATACAAGTATTATGTCTTTTCGGTGGCCGCTATGGTGTTCGAACGAAGTTACAAAATCAAGTACAAACTGTAAAAGAAAAGAACATGAATATCTATAGAACAATGTTTTTTTAATTTTTTAATCACGTATTTATACATATGTGTGATTCAAAAACATTATCACTCGCATGCTTTCACAACCACATTGTAGTGGTGACTGGACTGACTGAATGCCGTTATTTATAAATAATAAAAAATAAATATCCTGTACAAAAATCAGTGTTTTTGTTTCCATGGCAATCGTGTTTTTAGAAAGAGAATGGATAGAGACCATATTATGATTTGAAATGATGACGCCATACAACAACAACATTAATAAAAGCTCATTATTTATTTATTTTCCAAGTCAATTTTCACACAGTTTAAAGGGGTTTCTTGAATTTATTTTTGAACTGATTAAAGTTTGAACTTTTCTGCATTTACCCGTACAAAAATATTATAAAAGTTTATGGTTTAAGTTTACTTAAAAATAAAAAGAAAATTAGTCGTTTTCCATTCATTCCTATAGGAAACTAACATTTATTATATCCCATATTTTAAGTTTAGTGAAAAAAAGCTCGAATAGGGAGGCTCTATTTATCTAGTCGGCTCTGCTTCAGGTCATTTAATCTAAAGCCGCAGCAGATCCCAAATCGAAAATCGGACCAAAACTGAAATTAGAATGCAAGACAAGATCTATTGATAAGCAAATAATTTTAGGCTCACTATAGGCTATTCAAATGCCCCATTAAAAATGTTGCGCTCCACCCGTTTTTGACCAGACTTCAGGTCATTTAATCTAAAGCCAGCAGAACCCAAATCGAAAATCGGACCAAAACTGAAATTAGAATGCAAAACAAGATCTATTGATAAGCAAATAATTTTAGGCTCACTATGGGCTAATTAAATGTCTTATTAAAAAATTTTGGGCTCCACCCGTTTTTGACCAGACTTCAGGTCATTTAATCTAAAGTCAGCAGAACCCAAATCGAAAATCTGGCCAAAACTGTAATTAGAATGCAAAACAAGATCTATTGATAACCAAATAATTTTAGGCTCACTATGGGGTATTTAAATGCCCCATTAAAAACTTTTGGGCTCCTCCCGTTTTTCACCAGACTTCAGGTCATTTAAACTAAAGCCAGCAGAACCCAAATCGAAAATCGGACCAAAACTGAAATTAGAATGCAAAACAAGATCTATTGATAAGCAAATAATTTTAGGCTCACTATGGGCTAATTAAATGTCCCATTAAAAAATTTTGGGCTCCACCCGTTTTTGACCAGACTTCAGGTCATTTAATCTAAAGTCAGCAGAACCCAAATCGAAAATCTGGCCAAAACTGAAATTAGAATGCAAAACAAGATCTATTGATAACCAAATAATTTTAGGCTCACTATGGGCTATTTAAATGCCCCATTAAAAACTTTTGGGCTCCTCCCGTTTTTCACCAGACTTCAGGTCATTTAAACTAAAGCCAGCAGAACCCAAATCGAAAATCGGACCAAAACTGAAATTAGAATGCAAAACAAGATCTATTGATAAGCAAATAATTTTAGGCTCACTATAGGCTATTCAAATGCCCCATTAAAAATGTTGCGCTCCACCCGTTGTTGACCACACTTCAGGTCATTTAATCTAAAGCCAGCAGAACCCAAATCGAAAATCGGACCAAAACTGAAATTAGAATGCAAAACAAGATCTATTGATAAGCAAATAATTTTAGGCTCACTATAGGCTATTCAAATGCCCCATTAAAAATGTTGCGCTCCACCCGTTTTTGACCAGACTTCAGGTCATTTAATCTAAAGCCAGCAGAACCCAAATCGAAAATCGGACCAAAACTGAAATTAGAATGCAAAACAAGATCTATTGATAAGCAAATAATTTTAGGCTCACTATGGGCTAATTAAATGTCCCATTAAAAAATTTTGGGCTCCACCCGTTTTTGACCAGACTTCAGGTCATTTAATCTAAAGTCAGCAGAACCCAAATCGAAAATCTGGCCAAAACTGAAATTAGAATGCAAAACAAGATCTATTGATAAGCGAATAATTTTTAATAATTTTAGGAAGTGTTCACTTTGTACTAGACTCAATCCAACTAGAAAACATGAGTTTTCCAGAAAAATTAGAAGAACACTGGGTTTAATATTCAAAGTTGTAAAGGTAAACATCGAAGTAAAATCCTTCTATCCTAAGATACTTCTAATAGGTTCCAACTTTTAGGGTAGATGTTTTCACTTTTTACTAGACCCAATCGAACTAGAAAACATGAGTTTTCCGGAAAAATATGGGAATACTAAGTTTAGTATTTAAAGTTGTATAGAAAAAAATCGAATTTAAAACCCTCAATCCTAAGATACTTATAAGAACTTATAACTTTTAGGGTTGACTGAATACTTTAAAAACTAAACCCAATGTTCCCCTAATTTTTCTGGAAAACTCATGGGTTATAGTTTGTGTATCGCATTTGTACAAAACATAACGCGCGTGTACAAACATGAGTTTTCCAGAAAAATTAGGGGAACATTGGGTTTAGTTTTTAAAGTATTCAGTCAACCCTAAAAGTTATAAGTTCTTGGAAGTATCTTAGGATTGAGGGTTTTAAATTCGATTTTTACCTATACAACTTTTCAATATTAAACTCAGTGTCCCCTAATTTTTCCGGAAAATTCATGTTTTCTAGTTCGATTTGGTCTAGTACAAACTGAAACCACCTACTCTGGGAGTTGTAAGCTCTTTGAAGTGTATTAGGATTGATGGTTTTTACTTCGATTTTTACCTATACAACTTTTGAATATTAAACCCAGTGTTCCCCTTATTTTTCCGGAAAATTCACGGGTTATAGTTTGTGTATCGCCATGGACATGGTCATTTAATAGATCTAAAATAAGAGCATAGTAAAATAGATGACCACCTCCTAAAATCTAGACTTCTTTTGGATTCTTTTGGATTTTAAGCAGGTTTAATAATATTTATATTTTAAGGTTATTCTTGTTTTATACTGATATAACCATATTTTTTTAGTTTTTAAATATAATTGTAATGATTTTTGATATGTTAAAGCTAACGGTAAGACCAATTATTCACAAATGCATATATAACTTTGCAAATATTTATATTTTTTGTTATGAAAGAAAATCTTTAAGCTCTTGCTATGTAAAATATAGTTTCGCCTAACTGTTGATTTTGGTGTGTTTTACTAATACATATACAGATTTTTTTACTTAAGATTTATATAGGAATTATTTCACTCAGGTATTACGCACTAGTAATTTTGCTTTTCTATCTTTTCTTCTTTCGTATTTTAATCCGGTGTTACATAATATTTCCATAGGGATGTTTTAATCACTTACACATTAATTATGCCGTTAAATGGAGAAAACCAAGAAATACCACACTTTGTCAAAAACGATGTCCCGAAAATTAAAAATTCATTTCCGTACCGTGCTATTATACGTCAGTTACTCGCGGTACGTACTTTTTAATAAATATGTTTACACTTATCCTGTACCTAAAATTCTTACGAAAAGAAATTATTCACCCATATAAAATTGGAAAAAATCCTCTCATAATTTTGTTTTGAACGAAGTATTCTTCAAACGAAAAACATGTAAACGAATATTTTACATGTTGTGAATATACGTTTGACCGAATCTATGAAAATTGTAAAGTACCTTTTATACCTAAAAATGGAGTAAACGATGTTTATAAACAAAGCAATCGTTCTAACTTTATGTTTTCTTTTATATTTCAGTTCCAAGGCTGTACATTGTCCGTTTGCGTTTATGTTAAATTATTGTCAATATTTTCAGAGAGGACGTGTGTACAATATTTATTTCGAGCTGGAAAATTCTACTAAAACCGAATATTATTCTTACACACGATGTAAATACTCACATTGACAAACATTTTATTTAAAAAATATATTTTGGTTTATTCGTCATATTCTGTTGTTTGTTTTAAAATTGCTGTCGCTTTTAACATATAAACATTTTAATTTGTTTGTGTGCGAAAAATAAAATTAAAATAAAATGTTGTTTTCCTTTTAATTTTACGAGTAAATAGGTGTTGTTTAGAAAATTTCAGGTGTACCCATCCATATAGCATGCTTATATATCTATACATATAGGTTCTTACACCACTTTTACATTGGCAACCCTGCAAAGCACATATGAAGAAATATTCGTAGAAACAATAAAATATATATATACATAAGTATTAAATTGTTAGACGGTATTTCAAGAATAAAAGCTTTTTTGTTTTTCTGTTTAAAGGGGTACAATGTTGGAGTTTATACCATGCTTAGCGCATATGTTATGTTTTGTTAAGATATTTTCCATGTATGCATAAGTGCTAACGATAAATATGTTATGGTATTGAATTTCATTATACTTATATGTGAGAGGGTGCTTTAAAGATGATGATTTTAAATGTTTAAATTGAGTTATATGAATTCCCCGAATAAAAGGTAATTTGAAATCAGTGTTTATTGCATAATTGAATGTCAAGCTTTTTGATATATTTTATTTTTTATCAAATGAAGATTTATATACTTTAGAATTTATAAATCAGATAATAAATGAAATTTAATATCTTCATTTTACTCGTCTGTTTAGTCATATACAGCGAAAGATAAGATAAACGATTTGAAATGATGTTAACCGATATTGATCGAAATCCACAAACATCGTGGTTACTGATTTTTCGAAAATAATCTAGTTTTTTTAACTAAAGCTGGAACTAGTTACATGCGTGTGGTGTATGCAAATAAAATTTTGATGACTCTTTTAAGCCTAGGCTATTCGTCTTATTTTGGCGAAACCTCAGACTTAAGCTTTTTCCATAAATTGTGAGATTTCAGCATTTTTGGTCAAAATCGGAAGAAAATCGATTTTCAGTGTTTAGTGTTTACGCGTATTACGGAATTGTCTACATGTTGGTGTCAAAAAAAAGCGTTGACAAAAGATTGTGGTTGCGGTAGACTATGTTGACATAATTAGTACAAAATGTAGAATATAATTTTTTTTTGGTTTTTTCCATATTTTTTTTGCAGGACGATGGCTTCTTATTGTTTTCCAGTTCAAATTTGTGTTTTCCCCAATTTTGGAAGGTTATCGTTGAAAAAGTTAATTAGTGGTTATGGTTAAGCATAATTGACGAATGGTATAATCGAGTCGAAAAAAGTTAAATTCACAAAACTCTTTAATTAAGATACTGATTTAGTAAATTTAAATCAATTTGTTGTTCTTATTTAATTCGAAAACGAATTAAATTTTATAATTTAAATTAAAAATATCAATATGTGTGTGATTAAACAAAATTTAAAAAATTTTAATTTTCCATAAAATTTATCATGAAATGTTGGGTTATTCTGTACGAACACATTTCTATTATTTGAAAATACGTATTTTAATGAAATTTACAAAAAAAAATCAATTTGTTAGCTCTGTACAAAATTAAGTATTTATTGAAAATAATGTTAATCGATTTTTCTATTTTGAACTAAACTAAATTAACAGCATTTGACTTTTTATTTTATTGGGTTGTTGGATTTTCTAAGAGATAGCGTAACTTTAGTACTAAACATTTTTTTTTCAATAACACCTATACGGCGTTTTAAAGTGTTGACATTCAACATTAAAATTTAGTTTGTCATTATTCGTGAAAGCGTTAACAACATATTTTTTAATCCGAATTTCGTACCAACAAAACAACATATGCGGGGAGCATTACTTTTTTGCTTTAATCAAAAGAAAAAAGCTGATGAAAGGTTTCATTTGCTTAAGCTGGTTTAAACGATTCAAAAGTGGTGATTTTGATGTCGGCGACAAAGAATGTTCTGGTCAACAAAAAAAATTCAAAGATGAAGAATTGGAAGCATTATTGATGGAAAACTCAGCTCAAACATAAAAAGAACTTGCAAAACAGTTAAATATCACTCCAGCAGCCAAAAGCTAACGTTTTCATAAAAACGATTCAAAAAGGTGAAAAATGAGTACCACATGAACTGACTAAGCCAACATTGAAAATCGTTTAGTGGTTAGCGCAGTTCTTTGCTAAAAAGACACCGAAGATGGAATTTTTTGTCTCAAATTGTGACTGGCGATTTAAAGTGGATTTACTACCATAACCCGAAACGCAAAAAATTATGGGTTCATTCAGGCGAACCTACCACATCAACAGCAAAACGAAACATTCATGATAGTAAGGTTATGTTGTAGATTTGATGGGATCAGAAACGAGTGGTACACTATGAGCTACTAAAACCGAACGAAACTATTACTGGTGAACGGTGCCAACAACAATTGATAGATTTGAACCATGCATTGAACGAAAATTGTCCGATTCCAGCCAACAAACATGTAGCAAAACAAGTAAAAGATACTTTGGAAGTACTTAAATTGGAAATTGTTCCGCATGTTCCCTATTCACCAGATTGTCCCCCATCAGATCATTATTTGTTCCAAACAAAGCAAAGCGACTTTCAAGAACAGCACTTTAGAACCCACGAATAAATCAGAAAATGGCTCGACGAATGAATCGCATCAAAAGACAAACAGTTTTTTTTTCGATGGAATCCAGAAAGATGGTCAAAAATCATGGATAATGATAAAAAATATTTTGATTCAAATATAATTTATCATTTAAAAAAAAATCGAAAAAATAAGTTATACTGCTAATATTGGCCGGTCTTGTTACGGACGGTTCAGCAGCCTACCTAAAAACTTCAACTGAAAAACGCAGAGGCTTCACACGGTGATTTTGGCAGCTAAATCTCAGGGAGAAATGAGATGGGTCGTGGGGTTTGAGGCTTGCGTGGCTCCTAGCCTACACCTTGATTACAGAAATTTTTATAAAAAAAAACCGCAAATAATAAATAAAATATAAAAAAACGTAGTTTCGCCGAAATTCGTCGGCGGAAACTTGAGGAACATTGTGAGATAATTATTACCTCACAGGAGTCTCCCTTCCCATCATACCGAACCAATTCAAACTTAGTAATTAATTTTATTAAAAAAAGCAGAAAAGAAAAAAAGATAACTGACTAGAAGCGGAAAACCAACCCGTAAGAGGACAAAAATCAAAAAAAAAATAAAAATACCCGCCGCAAGAAAAATTTTTGGGGAGATAAATTTTCGTTTATTCTCATTCCAAAATCTGAATATATGCTTTAATGCTGACGTTCGATTATCAGATTATTACAACGATGATCATAAATCGGCCCACTCTACATGCAAAGTGAACATGATTACATTTCTTTCATTCAATTTGAAAAAAAACCATAAAATTTTACTGATTGCTAACAGAAAAAATAATTGTTCACATTATCGACATATTAACCCTTATGTCCCTGATTAGGTACAGGTGAACCTTTTACATTTTGAAATGTTTTTATTTATTAGTTATCATGAAGGTAGAGAAGTGACCTTCAGTGACATCTTGAAGCAACTCAATGTGATATTACTGAAAAAAATTATCCATAGCATGCCGAGTTTTAAAAATATTAGAGTTCAAATATTTTTTTTTTTCCGAAAGCCCTGAAAAGGTACATGTGTACCTCAGCTAATTTAAACACTTATTTTAAATAATATGTAATAAACAAATCGTTATATAAAAGTTATGGTGAACAATTGTAATACTTTGAGATTGTATGAGTGTGCTCATCTTATCGCATATCGGTCGAGCCATATATGAGCCATTGTTCGACATAAATAACAGGAACCGACGACTGGTTTGTAGGTTCCAATATTTTTTGCTCGTTCACTGGTTATTGTTGGTTAATTTGGACTTATTGAGTGACCAATAACCGCTTCTCTTGCTAACTTTCTTAAAACATATTTTGTAATTTTGGGATTTTTAGATCTCGTTTCTATTGATGGCATTGCTATAGGGATTGTTCCAAATCCTGAAAAAATTTCCTATGGCTTTTTGGTCGTTTAGCAAACGAAGGATTATTTATTTTATAAATAAGTAGCTGTCAAATGATACCACGTCCAACATGTTGTAAAATATAGCCATTCGCCATCGTAATATCTTGCGTGTGGTAGAATAACCCTTCAACATTTTATCCGTGGTGTCGTTATAAAGGGTGGAACGTAAACCGTAACGGAAACGCAATTTTTTTCAGTTCACTTTGTTCTTTTTCGTTTCGGTTCGCTTTTCAAATTTTTTGTTGTAACTTATAATAATTTTAAATTATACCATTCGTTTATCATCATCTGGTTACGTGGGTTTATTACTCTTTTTGGTAATTCGTAATCGTCAGATTTCATATTTAGTTTTTCATACATATGTCTAATGAGTAAACGTCAAAATTATTATGTGTGTACAACTAATTCGGACAGGCATCCACTTTTTTAAATACGAGTCAATTTGTAAAATTAAAACTAAATTAAGTACATAATTCGTTTGAAATTATCTAAAAATATATCAATTGTAGACTAACACGCATATTCATCCATTCTCATTATATTGACAAGGTAAGTTTTCCATTAAAACATTTTATAACTTAACTAAACCTAAAATAACACATACTTTTTAGACAAAGAACAACCATGACAATAGGAAGAAAAATTGAAAATAAAATGGGAATTTTTTTTAAATAAACAAAATAGATAATAATGGCGTGTGTCAAATAAACAACTGTGGTGCTATTATAGCAGGCAATCATGCGGCCAACTTTTAGAGACATGTTGAAAGGTATCACGTAACCCAATTCGAAATTCACAAAAACGAGAAAATATTGAGTAGAGAACCACTACATAAAAATATTTGAAAGAAACAACCGTCATTACTTCAAATGATGGAATGTATTATGGTACGATTCCACCTGAAAACAGAAAATTTTTACAAAATTTTTGCAGAAAATGTGACAAAGACAAGTACTGAAATTTACATTAGAGCAACTGAGATACAACATTTTTATTTTATGGGACAAAAAGTTGGGGAAATTTTGACATCAACAAAAACTAACCTATACATTATTTAAAGAATTTGAAAAATCTTTATTATTAATGTTTGACAATAATTTTATATCCTAAAAATTACTAAATAAAATAATAATTGTTGCGATTAAAAAATAACATGATGTTTGATTAATTTGGAAAATTTATGAAACTATCTAAAAGTTCTTTTGCTATAAATTATGTGGACGAAAACATAAAAAGTCATTCAGCAGGCGAAAAAAACATAAAAAGAGCGTGTTGTGTCAACGCACCAAGCGCAAAATGTTACTACACAGACACACCATAAAAATATCAAAAAAATAAAAGTTTGCTGGGAGTGGGGGAATTTTTTCTGTTTTGTTGCCATAAAAAATAGTTTGCTTGATATTTTTTATTTATAATTATGGCAACAAAACAAAAATTATCAAAAAAAAAAAAATATTGATGTACGGGTCACACACAGAGAGAATCTATATTTTTATCTCGTTCTAGTTTTCTGAAAAATAAAACGCTGCGTAGTGGAATAGGCCCATTAAACCCGAAAAAGTTTTAGTAAATATGACTGAAAAGCCTTTTGTTCAGGCGTGTGTCGAATTAGTAACTAAAAATGGCTATCCGTTTCGTATTTTACGAAGTTACGGTTTCATGAAAATTCTTTAACCTTTAATTTCGGCAATGGATTTAAGCATTAAAATTATATCACAAAATATCCGAGAAAAAGTCAATGAGTTTGCAGAACAAATAAAAGCCAATATTAGAAATTAGGTTCGTGGAAAAATGATCAGTACTAAACTTGATATCGCAACTTGTTGCAATATATCCACATATATTAGGTATAAAGCAGCCAACTAGTATCAAATAGCAATGACTGAAATGAAACAAAAATACACGGCAGACTTATAACCGTTTCGAATAAATTAAGTAAGTGTCGATTTATATGTAAAAAGCTGCGAACAAACAATATGCTAGTGCTTACCAAAACTCTAAAGAAAGAGTTTGCTAGAATCGATCGTCAAACGCGTTGGAATTCGTCCTATGATATGCTTGAACGTTTAGTGGAGCTGAAAGATTTCTGCCAATAAGTCGAAGAAACATATTCGTTTCTGAAGCTTTCTGATGCAGAATGACAAATTCTGATGAATTTGTGACATTATTCAAACCGTTGAATAGCAACAGCTAAATTGTAACATTTGAGATGTTCCAGCAGGCTGATAACTTACTTCCTTAAAGAATTAAACAATAATTCGGGTTTTTTTTTACTCAATGATATGGGCTTAGAAAATCACTCATAATTGATTAGCACTCATAACAATTATTGGTATAATTGTTCGTTTAACAAAATACTGTAAGATAGATGTTGATGCTGGTCGTAAATGTTTGCTTTGTTGTCTTCTTATTTTTCTTTTTTTTGTACAACAAGACAACAATCAAAAATTAAAATTTTTATTGGTCATTTGCGTTTTGAAAAGAATACAAGGTAGCTTGCTTATCAGTCTACCACAGTTAGTCAAAGTGTTCATAACAATAATAATAAAATAGCTATTGATATTTATAGTGAGATACAAAATCTGTATCAGTAAAAATAATTATCCTGAGTTGTGTAAGTGATCGTCCAAACGTGAGTTGTGCTAATTTATTCAGTTGCGCAAACACTGTGCCTTTTGACAAATTATCACAATATTTAAAGTGGATTGGTGTTCTCGACAAAATATACGATTGTCGCGGGGAAAACAGGTATGATTTTTTTCTTTGTTTTGTGTTGTTATTATAATCTCGATTATTGTGCAATGCAAATTTTTTTTGAGTTTACAAACAACCTGTTGATTTTCATCAAGCCGAAAATTAAGAAAAATTGTGTTTGTTATTTCTCGAAAACAGTGCCACAGTAAATTCCAAGTGGATACAACTACATATATATATATATATATATATATATATATATATATATATATATATATATATATATATATATATATATATATATATATATATAATATATATATATATATATATATATATATATATATATATATATACATATATATATATATATATATATATATATATATATATATATATATATATATATATATATATATATATATATATATATATACCTAAATCGGCCACGCTTGATATCGAGGATTTTTCCGCGACATTCAATTATTTTTGATTCTACACCAATTTCGTGTGAAGTCCAACGGCGTTTACGATTTGTTCACCAGCCAAACTGGGATTTTTTGTATATCAATATTACGGTAAAAAAAAAAAAAAAAGCGCGCGCAATAGCGGAATATTTTGGACACACCTACTTATCAAACGCTAATATGTACGAGATAACAGTACGGTACGCGTTACTAACGACCATCACCAACGGATCTTAAACCAGCTAAGTGATTATAACTGTCTAAATTAAGTTTTTTTATACACTATATTGCGTTAATTTATCATATCATATTATATTTGCATGCTATTTATATTTATTACTATATTATTTAAAACTATATTTCATTTATATACCAAAAACAAACTTTGTATTACGAGTATAATCTGTTTATAATGATGTTTATAATGAATACTTTAAGATATTGATCCGCGGATCCGTTTTAAATTTCCATGTTCTATAATAATTTATAATAGATAAATATTTACATAACCATTATTACCATTGTAGATTTGTACTTATTAATATTACTTTTTACGTTATTGGCCGTAGGCACTTGGCGAAACACACTAATACTTAATAAAGACATTTTTATTAATCACTTGTTTTTTGTTTCGCAGTTATTTTGAATAATTTTCAAAAAGTTTAAAAAATCACTCGATCGATTTCGACTTGTTAGGTCATCATCAGGAGTATCGATCGAGTGGTTTTTTAAACTTTTTGAAAATTATTCAAAATAACTGCGAAACAAAAAACAAGTGATTAATAAAAATGTCTTTATTAAGTCTTATTAATATTGTTAGTTCATATATCATTGTGTATGACGTTTTGGTTAGGTTAGTTGTTGCATAAGTAACATAAATTGTAAAGCTTTTAAATACCAATAAGTATTCTTGCTAGATGAATTTTGTTTATTTTTTTTTTACTGTTGTAATTCTAGTCCATGTCATGTTTCACCGTTTGATTTTTTTTTCTTGCGCGAATTTCTTGCATTGATTTGAAATGTCAGCCTGTTTGAAAGTCATGATGTATAATTAAATATTCGTAGGTAGTATGGGCTAGCATATTAATTCAATATTGGGGGTCTATCACCATCATGACCACTCACATCGGAAAATGGCTGTGTACTATTCATGTTAACTGTTTTAAAATACTTTAATACTTTTATTTAATTAATTTGGTTCTTTTGTCTTTCCATTTTGCAAGTGAATCGTATAACGTGTGAGTAAGGTATAGCAGCACTTCTAGTTTTCTGTGGTTCTCGTGACAAGAACTCCGCCCACCTTCTTCACTCTAGCCGGCAAACGTGCTGCAAGTCACACATATAGAATCACGGAGAAATTCTGCTAATGAAGCGATAAATAGGCAAATTTGTTGTTGCGTCCATGTCGCACCTTAGTTTGCCCCAAGTCATTTCGTTAAAAAATTACAAAGCGAGCAACTGCTAATTGGAGATTTTTATGGTTTTTGGATAGATCAAAAATTGAAAATTGAGAAAAATAATTCCGCTTCAAGTATAGCATTGCAAGAATCAATACATAATCTTGAAATAAAGTTACTTGAACACGATTATGTTTTATCCCCACTTTACCTTGATCCGCGTTATAACTTTTTACTAACGGTGGCACAAAATATCAGAGCACGTGAATTTATAGCCAAAGTTGGCCAATTTTATTACAATTCAGTTGCAAATATATCTGATAAACCAGATTGTTATTTGAAAATAAACGAGCAACTAACATCAACTGAAAGGATCTCATCTGAGTCGGAGCAAAATTTTATCGGAAAAGGAAAAAGGAAAGAATTTGCATATAGACAATATATATCATGCATATAAACAAAAAACAGCAGCTTTAACTTCCTAAATTAGTGCCTTTGCTCTTGCTCGAGAATCTGCTAGCATCGATGTTTTTAAATGTTGGAAATCGAAATGCAGTATTATCCCAGAATTGGCAGAAATTGTTAAAGTTGTTCTCGCTGAATTTTTCCGCTTTTAAACTTGTATTGACTGAAAAACGTACAAATTTAACAGAAAGTAATTTAGAACATATTCTAATGTGTAAATTGAATAGCAAGTTCTTATTTCTAATGTGATTAAATTACGTATATCGTATTAATGTACGTTACTAACATATTTAAATTTATATTTAAAATTAAACAATTCTATTGATCTGAAAATGAAATTACCATTTAAATGCTATTACTTAATTTAAATGTGTGTATACTATTTTATGTATATTTTTTTAAATATTATCAAAATAAATTTATTTGTTTACTGTTTATACAGTGCAACCTCTTTTATCCGGAACGACTGGGGCAAACAATTCCGGATAAAAGATCATTTTTAATAATTTCATAGTAAAACAGCATATTTTAGTATTTTTTAAACTGCAGTGTCATTTATTAAGATTTTAAATTTATTTTAATTAATTACATAGTAAAAAAATTATTTCATTTTTGGAAAATAAGGTAAATAAAAGAGAAAATAAAAGAATACGAAAAAAAACTTTTTCCGGATATTAGAGATTTTTCCGGATAATAGATTTCCGGATAAAAGAGGTTTTTATGTAATATATTTTATTGAATGGTACGGTGTATATATAGTATATGCATGTATCAATAAATTAATGATTAACTAAAAAACCGGTTTTGAACCCGTACCGGAACCAAAACGAAAAAGGAAATCAAAACCGGAACTGAATTGTAACGAAAAAAAAGTTTGAACCGTAACGGTAAACCGAAACGTTATTAATTTCGGTTTGACTCTCTGGTTTTTTGCCGTACACGCTCTTGTTGCCCATACTGTTTGTTGATAATTAAAACAATGTTATTGAGAATGTAGAGAATGTACCCACCCAATTGCCAATCCCTTGGTAATCTCAATTTTATTGCATTTAACGCATACCTGCGATTTCTTTATGAAATTTTTGGTTATTATGGATTGATAGCAAGATAGTATTATTACATCAAGGTGAAGTTATCAAGACGATGGAAGTTTGGTTTCAAAATAATGAAACATTGAACGCTTTGTATTAAAAAATTCGGTCGTTTCATAAGACTGCAGTGACCAAACTACAAAAATATTGAAAATACTTGAACCAATCAAAGTATAATCACAATGCCTTAGCAAATTTTAATGATTCGCTATGCAATTGCTAACCCCTTTAAATTTTTTTCGATATACTATATACCATACAAGCAAAATATATCATGGAAGCAAAATATATCATAGCAATATATATCATATAACACGGCTTCTCCACCTGCTATCTGAATGCTATTGCAATCGACTTTCTCTTTCTATCAAAATTTGCCAAGATGGAGTCTGGTGTGGTAAACTTGCTATAATTTGACGTTTAGAAATCATTCTTAAAAAATATTTATAAAATATTTATATAATTTTATTAATATAATTTTTTAAAATTTATGTGGTTATTTATTTTTTATTTATTGAAATATGTATGTATCACCAGTATGAAAGCGAAAAAATGTAATAGACGCAATATTGAAATTGAATATTGATGTATCGCCATATTGAAACGTCAAAATATGCATGCTATCTGTATGCTATCGAGTTATGCCGACATAGCATGTATTCATAGCATACAGATAGCATATAAATATTATTGCGTGTCTCCACTTCCCATTTGATCGAAATTTTCTAGCATAACTAGATAGCAATAGCAGGTGGAGAGTCCATGTAAGCAAAATTTGAAAATTTCTAAAAATTCTACGTCTAAAGTGTCATGGTTTGAAAGTAGATAAAATGAAAGGATGTAGTGATAGTAACCCATAGTAAAAAATTGAGGTCTTTTTTCATCTGGAAAGCTTGGAAAAACTCGTTTGAATATTATATCGTACATACAAAATTTGAAAATTTTTAAGAATTCAACGTTTATTTTCTAATGGTTGGAAAGTAGATAAAATTAAATATTCCAGTGATGGTTAGCCATGGAAAAAATTTCTGTTACTTTTGGAAAAAATTTCATATCAAACACGCAAAATTTGAAAATATTTAAAAATTCAACCTTTAAAACGTTATGGTTGGAAAATAGATAAAATGAAAGGTTGAAGTGATGGCAACCTATGCAAAAAATTTCAGTTCACTTTTCAGTTGAAAAGCTTGGGGAACTCGTTTAAATATATGTATCATGTATACCAAAATTTGAAAATTTGTAAAAACACTATGTTTAAAAAGTCTTGATTGGAAAGTAGAATGGCCTTATATATATATATATTATCTTATATATAATAAATTCAAACGAGTTTTCTCAGGCTTTCCACATAAAAATTAAATTTGAATTTTTTTCATGGGTAACCATTACTAAAACCGTTTATTTCCTCTACTTTCCACCTGAAATTCTTTCCATGGGATGCCATCACTACAACCTTTCATGTTATCTACTTTCCAACAATAACATCTTAAATGTTGAATTTTGTGGTATTTTTTGATTTTGCATGTATGATTTCTGAACATTTAATAATGCTTTTAAAAATATAGCTGTGTTTTAGTTTAACGGTTTCATTTTAATAAAATTATTTTTCTTGAAGCAAGCAAATATTTTTCGTATAAAAAAATACTTTCGTCTGAAAAAAGTCGTCTTAAAAAATTCGGCTGAAGCATATTAATATTTAACATAACATATCTGCTGTATTATCGATTTTTCATACTTTAAGCTGGACACTATCTACTAACTTTAACAGGGTGATTAGATGAACCGTTTGATTGTTACTTGAAATATGTATGTTTTCACGTTTTATTTGAATTTTTTTGTTAAATAGACAAATTTTTATGTAAGTTACGTTATTTACAAAACAATGTTTTTTACATTGTAAATGCCGAACAGTGTACATGCCACACCAAACTGTTACTCGTTAAGGATGCACTGATATCTCTACGATTACTATATGTTTGGGTTTTCCGAACATTAAATCCTACAATTTTGCTTGTTTAAACACCGGCTTAAATAAGCCTATTCAAAATGCACACTATTTCGGCAACGGCAATCAAATTTTAAATAAGTGCTCAATATTTCCCAAAGTTGATTAAATATGTTCATAGATATGTTGCTGTTCTCTTGTCAATATTTCGAGTAGAAATTGTGATTTAAAAATAATCCGCCTAGATAGACCACCCTATATATATATATATCTTAATTTGTATGTTACTTTTTAAATTATATTAAGCAAAACATTTTATTGCTAATCCAAAACTAATAAAAAATGAGCTTTATATTTTTTGGTTTGAAATCAAGCTTAATCACAAATTGTTTTTGTATTGTTGTTCTTACTTGATAAATAATACAAGCATATAAGGAGAATGCTGCATATACACTGATTTCAAAACCGAATGTAATTTTTTTATTGCGCGTAAAGTACAGCCCAACAGTACCATTATGTTATGTACATTTATACGAAACCAGAAAAAGCTCATAAAAATTTCATAAATTTATTTATTCGTTTTTCACGGTTATATACTTATAGCTATGTATAAGCATAGGCAACATAAACAGGATATATAAAGGTATGCGCACATTCCTTTAGATAAAATAAATTAGGTCTGCTCTGATTTTGATAACATAACATTATTATGTTATGTGTATATGAGTGTGTAGACAGAATTCATATTCATTCTGGTTTTTATTTCATTTTCCAGTTTTTCAAAAAAAAAAAATTATGAGTAGCTATTACATTTCGCAGGTAGCTGTATATATAAGATATAAACCACGAATGTGGTTTTATTCAAGTTTTTTTTTTTATAAATTTATTACTTTGTTTTATTTTCCCACAGAAAAGGTAAAAAAAAAAAATGTAAATTGTTATGTGTGGAGGAAAATAAAACTTAATGGTAGAATATCGTTCATAACGCGTTACTGTTAATATGTGTGATATGCGAGAAATTAAATGTCCTACCTTTTTCGAAACAAGCTTGTACATATTCGCAATAACGATAGACTGAGTTCTTTACCATAAATACAACACATTCAGTTTACACTAACATAATAGTTGTAGGAGGTGTGATGTAATTTTGTTTGATTTCACAATAATAGCATAAATAATCCCCCCAGTACCTTTATATCGTACATATACTATAACTACATAAAAAAATCTGTTAACAATAATTTATAGTGTGAGCGATGAGTTTGCAAGATCGTATGCGCGACATCATATAACATATGAATTAAATATTTACAAGGTAGATTACAATCGATGTGTATGTACGTTACACATTTATGTACCTACATTAGATTCAGTATGTCACGTACTGCACAGCACAATATTTTTACCACTCCGTTGAGTTCTTATTATATCATAATACGTATATGTACACGTGGGTACCGTACGTATATCAAACAATTAAGTTGGAAATGGTTTATACGACATAAAACATATTTACTTTAAGACTTATGCCTTAATTCGTATTTATGAGTTTCTATTTTTTATATTACGAATTTTCGCTTCCATATATGAAATTATTTTATTTAATGTATATGATTTAATGTAATTTGATACTACCACCATACACCCAGACATATTTTATTAAGAAACTTGTAAGTATGTAACATATTATTATGTAAGGATAAGGAAGTAGCAAATTACATATTATATAAAGTTCCATTAAAAATTAAATCAGAATTATGTTGGATTTTTAAAGAATTTATGCGGTGACGGTAATATTTTGTGCTTTGCACAAAATTCGATTTATTTGTAAATAGAAAATAGAACGAATTTCAATCAATAACAAGTTAATATATTTCGGTGAATTAATCGAAATAATATCTTTGGCTTTAACTACTTAAGTGACTGTTTTTTCGAAAAAGTGTGTCCATAAATTGTAAGGTTATTTTTACATGTCTTTAGAAAATAATTACCAAGTAATCTGAATACAAAGTTTTTTTTTTCAATTTTTTTCAAGTCACAAAACAAGCTTTGCAAAAAAAAAGTAGGCAAAAATTTGTTTTTGTCAAACATTGTTGTCGTTGTCAAAATAAACATATCGGATAATATCACATTAAATACATATGAGGACTAGATATCTATTTACAATTAAGGAATTCGGATTTAAATGTATGTAAATTGGGATTATAATTAGATTATATTTAAATCATAATGAAAATATTGTTTTTGTCTAACATTGTTGCTGTTGCCAAAATAAACATGGCCGATAATATAACATTAAATACTTATGAGGACTAGATATCTATTAATAATTAAGGAATTCGGATTTAAATGTGTGTAAATTGGGAATAAAATTGGATTATATTTAAATCATAATGAAATAATTGTTTTCGTCAAACATTGTTGTTGTTGTCAAAATAAACATGGAGGACTTACGAGGATTAGATATCTATTTACAATTAAGGAGTTCGAATTTAAACTTGTTCAAATTAGGACTAAATTGGACTATATTTAAATCACAGTCAAAATTTTGTTTTTTTTTTCTTCAAATATTGTTGTTGTTGTCAAAATAAACATGGCCGATAATATCACAACTTATGAGGACTAGGTATTTATTTAAAATTATGGAATTCGGAAGCAAATTTGTTCAAATTATAATTAAAATTGAATTATGTCAAAATTTGTTTTTAGCAAACATTGTTGTTGTTGTCAAAATAAACATGGCCGATAATATCGCATTAAATACATATAAGGACTATAGATATCTATTTATAATTACTGAATTCGAATTTAAATCTATTTAAATTGCAATTCAAATTGAATTATATTTAAATCACAGTCAAAATTTGGTTTTTGTCAAACATTGTTGTTGTTGTCAAAATTAACATGGCCGAGAATATCACATTAAATACTTATGAAGACTAGATATCTATTTATAATTAAGGAGTTCAGATTAATATTTGTCCAAATGTGGATTAAAATTGAACTGTATTTGAATCATAGTCAAAAACTCTCGTTTGGTAAACATTGTTGTTGTTGCAAAAATAAACATGGCCGATAATATCACATTAAATACGTATGAGGACTAGATATCTATTTACAATTAAGGAGTTCGAATTTAAACTTTTTCAAATTAGGACTAAATTGGTCTATATTTAAATCACAGTCAAAATTTTGTTTTTTCATATATTGTTGTTGTTGTCAAAATAAACATGGCTGATAATATCACATTAAATTCTTATGAGGACTAGATATCTATTTATAATTAAGCAGTTCGGTATAGAAACCATGCACAGATTTTAGCGAAAAAAAGCTAGATATAATTTGTTTTCGATTAAATTAAAATAAATGATTGCAGCCAACCTGCTATACAAATTTTGTGTATGCAACCAACATAAAAACTCAATACATTTAGACAAAAATTTTATCAGGACATACGGAGGTACAGATAAAATTTTTTTTGTTATTTTCAAAGCAAAAATTATTTTGATTGATAAAAAAAAATAAAAATTCGATACGTTAAGTAATATAAACTTTATTTAAAAATACACAATTTTTTACATTTAATTTGGTTTTTTCGAGAAACAAAATGAGATTTGAAAATCGTGTGTATACATTTTCAGTCACATTAAATTGAATGGGTCCATCTCTTCAAAACTAATAAAAAATGGAAATCATATTCAGATAAATTTATTGAAATGAAAATTAAAATCATCTTACTTTTTATCAGTATATCGAAAGAGTTTAATCTAGCTCACATCCTTTCCCGTAAAATTATACAATATATCATGCGATATATTGCAATATTTATGGCACTCGAAACGGACAACACTAATTTTGTTGACTAAATTGAAAATATTATACCAGTTTTACATATTATTTAAAAATATATTAGTTTATAAAATAATAACTTATATACTTTTTTAATTATTTAAGTTTGTTAAGACAAATTAAATATAAAACACAACAAAAAATTTACCCGCCAATGCGAAACGTAAAATTTAATTATGTAAACATAAACAAAATGAACATACGTTGCACACACGTCTGCTTCAAAAAATGAAATATTCAAAATTGAACGTGCGTTTTTCTAGCAACTACAAAAAATTATATCTAGTTTTTTTCTCGCTAAAATCTGCGCATGGTTCCTATACGGATTAATATTTGTCCAAATGTGGATTAAAATTGAATTATATTTGAATCATAGTCAAAAATTCTCGTTTGGTAAACATTGTTGTTGTTGTCAAAATAAACATGGCCGATAATATCACATTAAATACATGTGAGGACTAGATATCTATTTACAATTAAGGAATTCGGATTTAAATGTGTGTAAATTGGGATTAAAATTGAATTATATTTAAATCATAATGAAAATATTGTTTTTGTCAAGCATTGTTGTTGTTGTCAAAATAAACTTGGACGATAATATAACTTGAAATACTAATGAGGACTAGATATCTATTTATAATTAAGGAGTTCGAATTTAAACTTGTTCAAATTAGGACTAAATTGGACTATTTTTAAATCACAGTCAAAATTTTGTTTTTGTCAAAAATTGTTGTTGTTGTCAAAATAAACATGGCCGATAATATCATATTAAATATATGTGAGGACAACATATTTTTTTATAATTATGGAATTCGTATTCAAATAGCAATTAAAATTGAATTATATTAAAATCACTGTCAAAATTTTGTTTTTGACCAACATTGTTGTTGTTGTCAAAATAAACATGGCCGATAATATCACATTAAATACATATAAGGACTATATATATCGATCACTGCGTGCAATAAAACGATAAGTCAAAAACATCGTTTTTCAGGAGATAGGTTTTTAGGTTTTTCAGCTAAATCTTTCTCAATACGTGCTCAATTGAGAGTGTTCTTTAATCCAAATGGTTAATGTTTCATGACAATTTCTGGAGTCATTTCAAAAATCTAAAAAAATTAATTTAAATAAGTAAACGAGTTACTCGTCGTGTACAATTTTATTAAAACAACATTGTAAGTACTAGTTATAGTTTTTTTGACTGAAGAAATTTTAAAGTCTTATATCGTAAGTCGAGTTGTAGTATTTATAAAGAAAAAATAATTTCTTTTATACTATTGTTACTCTACATATCGCAGTATTGCAATACAATTTTAAAAATATTTTTTTTTGTAGTCTACAGTAAATCATAAAAGATCACGATAATTAGATTTCGGAGTAGGAGCCCATTTTAGAATATGAACCAGATCTAAAAACCATTACAAACAACTTTAAGCTATAATGAAATACAAACTTGTAATTTTTAAAGATTTTTATTTATTTTCCAAATCGTTAGTAATAATAATAATTATTCACATTAATTAAAAAGAAAGAGGTTAATATCTAAGTTTTAAGATATTGTGTGACTATGAGGTAAATTTTCAAAAAATTGATGGTAAACTCCAGGAATGTAATTATTTTTACATAAGAACATTAAGTCCTGATACTTTTGATCAGAAATCGGTTTCGGTTGATTATATAACTGATCAACAGTGTCACGATCAGCGGCTTTTCTTTTCCTTCCCCGGCGTTGTATTGTGGACGTTTCATCTAAATATAAAACAACTTCTTGAAAGTTTTCCCCAAATTCATATTTATAAAATAACATATTGGGCTTATCTTTTGATATGTAAACTTCCCTCAATTTGCTCGTCCAAAATTGTTCATTTTTCGTGTTTTTAGCAAAAAAATAAGAATCTGATATCATATTGAAATTTAAAATATCCTTCGGTTCTAGTTCATGAACAATATACGATGATCCACTTACTTTTGAGTTTCGTATGAGGCTATAATATTGTGCGGGAATATATATTGTTTTGTGTTTGCGATACTTCTCTATTCTTGAATGCATCGAATCTCCTTCATTCTGAGTGTGTCCCTTTTCAAGATATTTATGATGAATGTCAACATTCAGTTTTCTAGATACCCATGAGTAAAACGAATAAAGTACCTTATTCTTATTTTGCCCGGGACAATTATCCGACCAAAATATAAATTTGTTTACATTATTGGTGTTTTTTTCCTCTAAAATGAATTGGTATAAACAACTGGCTACCTCAGACGCTCCTTGCTCGGCAATAGTTTCATCCCATAAATAACAATCACCCTGATGATTAGCCAAATTGTATATTGTAAAATTATGAAGGTTTAATTTCCTTTTATAAAAGAAGATACTTGTTTCACCGAATGGGCCCTGTAAAATTTTTTGAAAATCGATACACGCAGTTACTATATTTTCATATACAGTAGCAGCAGCTTTATCTATATTTTTAATTCGCCGAGATTCGTTTTTCATTTCAATATGTTTTTGAAAGTTTAATTTATGTTTTTGTTTATCGGGTGAGGACAGATTGGTGTAACTGGTACAATCATTGCATTGGTCTTTTTTGGGTTTAAAGAAATCTAAATTATAATTATAATTAAAGATATCCCTGTACTGTCGCTCTGTAACAATGATGGACCCAATCTGTTTTTCTTCTATCCATTTCATATCACAGAGAGAAAAGTGTAGTAAAATTCAACAAAAATTGCAATGAAATTGACGACAAATGCAATGAAATTTCAACCCATTACAAGTGTAATAACATTTACTGTATAATGTAGCAAAACCTGATAGTAGTAGATTTAATCACAAGCGAATTAAAATTCATTACAATGTAATGAAATGGTTTTTTATATCTGTAGTAAAATTTACTGCAAGCCTAATAAAATTGATTAGCTTCTTAGTAATATCTTGTAGTGAAACTTATTACCACCGATGTCAAACATATTACAATGTAAAGAAATTGCTTTCTATATTTGTTGTAAAAGTTATTGCAACTGTAATAAGATATACTTCCAAATTGTAGTTTATTACGTGTAACTGCAATCGTAATAAAACTGGGATCAAATAAAATAATCCGCTGTAAAAATTTAAACTGAAAGACACGATTAATTTTTAACTTTTATTCATAACAAAAAAAATTCATTATTTAACCTAATTTTATAAATTAAATTATTTTAAATCTAAGGGCCAGTCTACCATCAGACAAATTTTGAGGTAAACTAAGATAGTACTGAAATACACATATATTATTCAAACTTAAGGTTTCTGAGTTATATTTTAGAATAAACGCATTCAAATTCATATCATAGTCATAGAACATTTGTGTAAAGCGAAAGATGGTATGGCGATGGTGGTGCAGAAAGGGCCGATTGCTCATCAGAAACCAGAAAACTACGGCTTTTTGGACGGCGTTCAACTAGTCCTTTTCTCCTTAAAGTTTTTAATGTGTTATTATACGTGCGTTATAGAATTGACCTCGGGCTCGGCCACCGTTGCCACTTTCAACAAAATAACAGTTCTGAAATATATAATATTCATACAGTTAATACATAATTTAAACGTTTTGGAAAACATTTTGAAAATAGGAAAGACACTTACCTTTATTTCAAATGGAAACAATTTTACTATGTCATTAGCGATGATGTTACATTCTTTTGCGCCCATTAGTATATCATTGAAAATTGCATATTCTACGATTATTCCTGTAAGTTTCATTCTCTCACTGGAGTTAAAAGGAACCGTTTTCTGGAAAAAAGGCTGCCCTGGGAATTCGATTTTAATATATGCTCAATGTTAAGTAAAAAAAGGAATGAAACAGATTAAGAATACAATTTCTCCTTAACAAACAGCTTATGATACTAACCAATGAATGAATTTGTTTGTGAGGCATTTGTCGTTGATGAAACCTAATCCATAATCGACAAAGATCCGATCGAAACTGTATCCGCCAATGATCTTGCGGGAAAATTCTACAGAAACAAATAATTAGTTGGGAAGACTACAAGGAGCTGAAAAATAATACCTTCGAAATTCTTCAGTCAACAAGTCCACTCGGTGATCTCGTTAACCCTCTCATCAATGCCATCAACACCCCACTTACGTCGTTGAGTTCCATTTAAAATTTTGTGGCTACAGCAAAGTATTTAAAAATTTCAAATATTTGCTTATTTATATATAATAATTTAAGTGTAGTTTCTTAATTACATTAAAATTATACGATTTTTTTCATAATATTTGTCGCTGTTATTTATCATCCGAATCGTCGTATGATCGCTACAATTCCAGTGTAATCACGTTTCAATACACTCGTAATAACTATTACTACATATTTTCGTATTTTTACAACAAATGAACTAAATTTTATTACATGGGTAGTATATCGTGGTAAATTTGTGAGGACATACAGAAACTTGCGCCAAATTGGTCAATATATTCAAAGAAAAATATATGAAGTTCATCCATCACACACATTAAATAAAAGTCCTAAAAACAGTAAATTATAAAAATTACATATTTTTCTAAATTATCATATATCTATGTGGAGTAAAATTTAAAGTTACGGATGTTTAAAGAACGTAGGATTATTGACAGATGATAACTAACAAGTTGAAATATCGACAAGCCTCACGAAAAAATTCTTTATAGTATATAAAAGCAAAACTATACTCTTTAATATTTGTTTTAATGTTATTAATCTACAAATAATTAATGTTCTTTTACAACTAATGGTTTTTTCCTAAATCATTTCTCGGTTTTGTAAATTTTATTGCAAATATTTTTCTCTGTGTATATAGACGATACATTTTGGATACCGAAAGATCGCTATCTAGGAAACATTTCTCAGTATGTGCACGTGAGTAGTGCGATTCGACTACGGGAAAAGCAGATATATGCTCCAATACTAAATTTTTTGAAAATTGCTTAACTTCATTCACCGGCCTTACATATTTACCTATTAATAGTTTAAAATTTAATAAATTGAGCTGTTCCATTACAATTACTAATATCTTACCGCGTTCATCAATTCCACCACTTCCAGATTTGGAAAGCGCAGTATCGACTACCTGATTAGATATCGAGAGAGTATCGAGGAACATTTTTAGACATACTCTTATCGATTCTTGCCTATCTTTTGAACGATAGTTAAGGTAATAAATCCTTGATGATTTTCGTCGGCTATCTCCTGATGCAATTTTTGTGACTTTTTTGTCAACCACTTTAACTCCTTTAGCTACAAAGTCCCACTGACGTTCTTTTACAGCGAGTTTGTAATAATGGCTGAAAATGTTAAGTCTGATATCATGACTCAAATTCTCTTGGCATTTTAGGCGACATTTTGACGAACAGCCTGGTTTCATTTGTTTTGGAGGAATTAACCGTCCGACTGCGTTTTTATATTGATTTCCTATATTTTTTTCGCGTTTAGACTCTACTCTGTGCCAGCTATTCAGGTTTCTTTTCCTTTTTCTCGTTTTTGCTTTATTTTGTTGTGAAGGTGCGAGTTCAAAAGAACCAGAGGAGTTTAAATCTGAAGGTTCATACTCAGAACCTGTACCGTAGCACGCAAATGGATCTGGGAGTGCAAAATAAATTTTGTTAGCTTTTATATCAAATATAACAAATAAAACTTGAGTTGAAGATACAATTGCGAACGTGATGAACCACTGGCAAATTTGAGGAAATGAAACTCTGATTATAAAACACAGTACAAAGGTGCTGATAATGTAACTAATTTAAAAATACATACCAGAGTCATTTTCTTTTAAATCAATAGCCGCAATCGAACATGTCTCTTCGTCGGACATGGTATATTTTATATAAACGTTGGGTTTATTTGTTTATAATTTTCCGGATATAGCTTCACCTTTATTTTGCAAGAAATCTTAATTTAAGATTTTGTGAAAAAAAAACAATAGTTTTACACGATTTCAAACAATAAAAGTGTAACAAGACATACAATGCCTACTTATAAATATTTCCCAGCTGAAATATATTGTAAATAGTACTTATAGTTATCAAAACGTAAAATTATTTGCAACATAAACTGCGATAAATTACACTTACAGTTGCAGTAAAAAACTATATGCCTGCTAAGAAAACGATAATGGGAAATACGATATTGAGAGCGCGATTTGTTACAACCAAGAAAACTATAAGTCAAGTTAGAGTATTGTTAACGGGAACAAAACACAAAAATTGACTTATCGTATTATTTGAAAGTGATACAGCATCTGCAGGAGGACCTGATTTAAAAAATCGCTTGAACTGGAATACACTACATCTTTTGAACTATATGAAAATGCAATCATGCAATAACGCGATAAGTAGTACTAATCGTTATCTTGCACGCAGTGAGCGAATTATATATTTATATTTACTGAATTCGAATTTAAATTTGTTCAAATTGCAATTCAAATTGAGTTATATATAAATCACAGTCAAAATTTTGTTTTTGTCATATATTGTTGTTGTTGTCAAAATAAACTTGGCCGATAATATAACTTTAAATACTTATGAGGACTAGATATCTATTTATAATTAAGGAGGTGGAATTTAAACTTGTTCAAATTAGGACTCAATTGGACTATATTTAAATCACAGTCAAAATTTATTTTTTTCAAATATTGTTGTTGTTGTCAAAATAAACATGGCCGATAATATCACATTAAATACTTATGAGGACTAGATATCTATTTACAATTAAGGAGTTCGAATTTAAACTTGTTCAAATTAGGACTAAATAGGACTATATTTAAATCACAGTCAAAATTTTGTTTTTGTCAAACTTTGTTGTTGTTGTCAAAATAAACATGGCCGATAATATCACAATAAATACTTATGAGGACTAGATATCTATTTACATATAAGGAATTCGTATTTAAATGTGTGTAATTTGGGAATGAAATTGAATAATATTTAAATCATAATGAAAATATTGTTTTTTGTCAAATATTTTTGTTGTTGTCAAAATAAACATGGCCGATAATATAACATTAAATACTTATGAGGACTAGATATCTATTTATAATTAAGGAATTCGAATTTAAACTTGTTCAAATTAGGACTAAATTGGACTATATTTAAATCACAGTCAAAATTTTGTTTTTTTTCAAATATTGTTGTTGTTGTCAAAATAAACATGGCCGATAATATAACATTAAATAATTATGAGGATTAAATATCTATTTATAATTAAGGAGTTCAAATTAATATTTGTCCAAATGTGGATTAAAATTGAATAATATTTAAATCACAGTCAAAATTTTGTTTTTGTCAAAAATCGTTGTTGTTGTCAAAATAAACATGGCCGATAATATCACATTAAATACATATGAGGACTATAGATATATATTTATATTTACTGAATTCGAATTTAAATTTGCTCAAATTGCAATTCAAATTGAGTTATATTTAAATCACAGTCAAAATTTTGTTTTTGTCAAATATTGTTGTTGTTGTCAAAATAAACATGGCCGATAATATCCTATTAAATACTTGTGAGGACTAGATATCTATTTATAATTAAGGTATTCGGATTTAAATGTGTGTAAATTGGGATTAAAATTGGATTATATTTAAATCATAATGAAAATATTGTTTTTGTCAAACATTGTTGTCGTTGTCAAAATAAACATGGCCGATAATATCACATTAAATACTTATGAGGACTACATATCTATTTATAATTACGGAGTTCGGATTAATGTTTGTCCAAATGTGGATTAAAATTGAATAATATTTAAATCATAGTCAAAAATTCTCGTATGGTAAACATTGTTGTTGTTGTCAAAATAAACATGGCCGATAATATCACATTAAATACATGTGAGGACTAGATATCTATTTACAATTAAGGAATTGGGATTTAAATGTGTGTAAATTGGGATTAAATTTGAATTATATTTAAATCATAATGAAAATATTGTTTTTGTCAAACATTGTTGTGTCAAAATAAACTTGGCCGATAATATAACTTTAAATACTTATGACGACTAGATATCTATTTATAATTAAGGAGTTCGAATTTAAACTTGTTCAAATTAGGACTAAATTGGACTATATTTAAATCACAGTCAAAAATTTGTTTATTTCAAATATTATTGTTGTTGTCAAAATAAACATGGCCGATAATATAACATTAAATACTTATGAAGACTAGATATCTATTTATATTTACTGAATTCGGATTTAAATTTGTTCAAATTGGGATTAAAAATGAATTATATTTAAATCACAGTCAAACAATTTTAAATCACAGCTATTTAAATATAAATCACAGCTTCTGGTCAAACACAATCACAAGCGAGGAATTTCTGCGGCAAACCATGCATATCAAAATACTGGCAGGAATACCAGCTGTTATCTGGTAAAGAACGGTGTTAATCGAAGCAAGACAACTTGGTGAAATATGGGCAGACCTGAAAGCAATAGACCTGAATGGAGTAAGATGGTCCAGTCTAGTATTTCTATGATTTTTAATCGGAGATAAAAAAAAATATACGTACGAGTATGTGGGTGATTTATAGAAATCCTGTGTGTTATTAATCAAATCTGTGTGGTAACGAGTCTTTAAACAAGCGGAAAAATTATATTTTTAAAACTCTTAGTTTACACAAATTCTTTAGAATAATATTTTCAACCATGCAAAATAATAATTTGTTTATGATTTATCATATTTGCAGAGCTTTTAAAAATATTTGTAGAAACGAAATAGCTTCTCTGGAAACTGCCGATTTCGATTAATAAATGTTGTGCTTAAAACACAGAGAACTTATGAAAAAAGTTAAAGCTGAATTTGGAGATCAGTCTGTGCTGCAGCAGACAACAACATTTTTTATGCTTGGAAGTACAAACACAAAAAAATTTTCACTTAAGGATCATTAGATTAAAAAACAGTTTAAAAAATTTTTAGTGAAAAATTTGCTGTTTCTGACATTATCAATCAACCTCAACAATTTTGGTACATTGATCTTCACCGTTTAGAAATTGCCTTCGTACAACCGAGTTAAATTCTGACGGAAAGCAAAATGGGAACACGGACAATTTCGTACAATTAACCTAAATAAAATATGTGCTCGGGTGTTCAAACTAATCTTTGGAATATCTTTTTTGATACTTACTCGTACATCAAAAAACACACACATTATTTGAGAAAGATTGGCCCAAATTTTTCTCTCTCAACAAGTAATAGAAATAGTTGTTATTGAGTGGTTTAATAATAAGTGATCGTGAAGTACTAGAGGTCCAATGTTATACTTAAAAATATTTCTTGTAAAATGGAATTAAAATCCATTTAGTAAAATAACCAGTAAGGAATCAGATTATCTTTTTAAAAATGATGTCGCATTTAATTTAATTTAAGGTATTATAAAATCATATCCTTACTGACAGTTTATATCTTTTTAGTTTACGGTCTCAATACAATCGTTGTGTGCCGTAATTTTTACATTTTTTTGCTAATATGAAAATGCATAATAAAAATGTTATGGATAATAACCCATTACTACATTCTAACATCTTTATATACCAAAGTAACGTAGACAATAAACAAACAAACCTCTAACAATTTTCATGATAGCATAAAATTAAATCTTACATATCTACAAAAAAAAATTACGTGTCCTCGTGGTCTAACATCTATAAAAAAAACACCAGAATTACCAACTTTACGAGTTTATCAAGAACGAGCGAACACAAAAAAATCCAATTTTCAAACAACACATATCAGACGACACCAAAATGTATTACATGCCAAAGTGCTACAAAAAAAAAATTTTTTAGATAGTACAGTGAGAACGCTGTACGTACACACAATAAAATGTGATGCTCTCCCTAAATGGTTTACCGGAAATGTTTAAAATATAGTTAATTGTGTAGCCATCCCAACTGGGAAAACTTTTCTTATTGATTTTATATTTTTTTTAGTTGTTACTGTTTTTTCTATACAGTGTGACAGACATACATAGATAAGCGCACTAAAAAATGTGCCACACACAACAAAGCACAAAAAAAACTTAACTCATCAATTACATGTTCAGAGCTTTTTTACTGATACCATGCTGAAAACATATAATCACACGCATATAAGCAAAAACTTTGAAACATCGTTTACAACAAAAAAAAAACCATATTCTAAATGGCTGACTTAATGATGGCAGCTGTACACTGGTATTAACGGAGAATTACAATACTTATGACTAAAAACACGTAATAAACGTGGTGAAATTGAGGTTGAAATTTTTTAAATTGAAATACAAAAAAAAATGTGATTTGAAAATTAGATTTTCATTCTTAGTTTATACATTAATGAAAAAAGTTTTTCGTTCTTATTTATCGACGAGCACCCCCTCACATTTCAAAATACTTTGTTCGGTGATGTTGTTGCTTTAGTCACAGGTAACCGGAAAATAACAAAGTGAGGCACGTAAAATTTAGATTTTAAACGCAAAAAATAAAAATTAAAATCTTTGAGTAATAAAATATTCAAATTTAATTTATTTTTTACGGTGATCTAATATTTCACTACAAGATTTACGTTTAAATGGATTTTTTTTGTTGCTTGTCTAGTAGATTTTGCCTATGAAACGCACACGGAAGAAGAGAAACAAACAACTGAACATTTCTTTGATATCAGAATTCAATTAACGGGTATCAAAAGACATTGGTAATAAATATGTTTTACGACACTCGTCTAGAGCATATAATGGCGAGAAGGAAACCGAAAATATTGGAAGGACGTGCGATTCGTTGGTTGGAAAATTTTCGTTGCTCTTTAATCAAAATGTCATTAAGTACCCTCGCTTTATTTAATAGAAATATCTTAAATAATAATTTATAATTGATGAACTTTTATTTATTAAGATTTTTAATGGTATGCAACCAACCTATTAATAAACGTCTGATGAGCAACATTATGTTATGAATGCCGATATACTTTATTAACCAATGCTAATTGTTTATGAAAAAAAAAACAGTTACAGCTATACAGCACTTTGATCGAGTACAGAATTCAAATCAATTGTACTCTTTTGGTAAAATTGCGCTTAGATACTTAGCTGAATTGAAAATCATTGATATCCATACAATTTTAAATTATTCAAACCAACCATCATATTTGTGATCACAACCAACAACTGCTTAAGTCGAGTTTAGTTTCCAAAGCATTTTAGCAAATAAGCCACTGTAAAATAATAAATTAATGTACAGGAATTGTTTGAAGCAAAAGTACAGTCGCGTTTTAGAACAATATAAAAATAGCCATACGGAATTCAAGCAAATATCCAAAAATTGAAGAATTTAATTTGAAAACAAAATAATTAACTGAAGTCGACTTTAGTAGTTATTGCTTGAGACCACAGATATACGCTCTGTAAGATAGCAAGAATTGCCAGCAAGAAATGGCGCTACTCGCCATAAGTGGCAGCACTATCTCAAAAGGAGATTTTTTTGTTGTTATAATTACAAGTTGAAATGTTGTTCATTTTGTTTTTCTCAAACAAAAATTCCTAGCGGAATAAAATATAAAAAGTGATCCTTAGAATGATCCTTAGAATATCTGGATTTTCGAAGTAAAGGACTCGGAATTTGAAATGGAAATTTTACAACCAAACTTTGTAAAATTTGGTGTCAAAATTGTAATTGATTGAAATATGAATTTTAGATGAAAATAATATCTTTGCATACTACAAGATTAAAATTGAATTTCAGCTTGAAAGAACTCGGTTATTTCTTAATTAATAATTGTAAAATTGAGATGCATACATGGATAGTTCGAGAAAAAAAAATATCGATTAGAATTTTCACTATAATTTTTTGAATTTCTGTGGCAATATAAGTTTTGCCTAGTCTTCGGCCAATACCTCAATAACTCCCACAAGTTATCCATACTTTCAGTTGGTTTTGTAATAACTAACATCAGTGGCCCTATTCTGGCTTTCCCTGGGAATAGGGAATTGGGAAAAATATTTTCATAGCATTTTTGTCCAAATTGTATTTTTCTGGCTTACTGTGGGAACATGATTGGTTTTGAAACAAAGTTAAATGGGAAAATATTTTTCCCTACAAAAATTTTGTGGAACAAGTTTCTTAAATCACTTTGTTTTGAAAATTTTGCACCAAAATTGTTTCCTTAGTAGGCTAGAAAAATATAATTTGGACAAAAATGCTATGAAAATATTTTTCCCAATTGCGTATTCCCAGGGAAAGCCAGAATAGTGCCACAGGAACCATATGGACTTTCCATATGGAGACCATATGGAAAATTTAGGGTTAATTTATAAGTTAGAATTTTCACTTAAAGTTTTTGAGTTCAACGGTCATAAAGTTCTTTTCTTTTTTTGGCGAATTTCCGAAAAGCTCTCACTAGTAACCAAAATTATCGGTTGTTTTTTTAGAAGCTAAAGATGAGCTGAGACTACACTGAAAATTTAAGGGTATTTTTTAGCATATAATTTTCACGATATTTTTTGATTTAATGCGGTCTTTTCTGATAGGTTAGGTCGTACTTAGCAAAAAACCTAAAATTTTGGTTACACCAGTAGCAGTTTTTGAGATATTGGTTGGAAACTGAAAAAAATTATCGATCATTTGCTGCAACAGTGACAAAACTCAAAATTCACTCAACAATAGATTTCAAGAATATGCGCCCAGTATTTATTTTTTATTTTCTTTTTCACTTTTTCAACAATTTCACGTTGAAACTCAATTAGATTGGCTGTTGTGGATTTAACTTTGAATAACCGGTGCTGAGATGTTGAAATGCAATTCTTTATGATAAAAAAATTTATCTTCTCAATATGGATGCCCTCAAAGAGCTTAAGGATTGATGATGAGATAGAGATACCTGTGTAATTGGATATATGTATTATATTTATCTTGGACTCACTGTTCTACGATATTCAAATATGTATTTCTGTTATATTTGTAATGATTTATTTCGAGACTTTCATAAACTAATTTTACATCTAAAGTATAAGGAATTCGTTAAAAAAGGCACATGTTAAAATTAAATGCATGAAAGATAAAAATTGTATTACCACTTTCCAAACATTTTACGCTCTCAAAACTCATTGTAAAAAATTTCACATTGATGAAATTCAAACACATAATAAAGAAGTAATCTTAATAGAGGGCCACTAACACAACCAAATTTATAGTGAAACATGACCCTAATTTAACAAAAAGTAATGACTTGGCCATAAAATTAGAAAAAAATGTCATTCCTGCTGTACAAGATTTGGATGAGGCCACGAAGTATTAGAACGATCACATGCTTTATCGATTTATTGAAATTATTTTCAATCCGAATCAATAAAAATCAATAAATTTCAATATTTTCAGATTCAAACACATATGGAACATCATATTGAACGGGACATTTAAAATTTAAGTTAGATTTAAAGTAAGAACAACCATCAAATTTGTATACACTTTGAAAAATTTTCAAAAATAATCTTCAATTTCATTTAAATCAGAACTACTTTTTTGATCAAAATACATACACGCAGTTGTAAGCACCTCAAATGTCTTAAATTTCCAATTAACAAATCTCCAAAAACATTTAGGATCGTAATTTATTTAAGATTCAATAACCCATAAATATGCATTATAGGCCTTTTTGTTTTTGTTGATGAACTGTTTATGTGATTCCCATTTCGGATTACTCTTAAATTTCGTACGAAATCTATTTTTATAGTTGCACAATTTAATCAATTTGTTAGTGAAATGGGTTGATGATCAATTTGTTAGTGAAATGCTAGCCAACAAAATTTTATAAAACTTATCAATATCATCATCACCAAAAAGTAACCATCAATCAATGTTAGATAAGGATTCACTTAACCCGGAAATATTACCATTCCTAAAGTCATAATATATAATTTTTTCAGAAATAGGAATATCAGAAGTATAATAATTTCTAATTGAGATGAAATCGTTAGCTTTATGATCAAAACAATTAAACAATGGAAAATAATTATGATGAGCATTTGAAAAAACTAAATCTAAATAGCGATCTCTATAATTTTTTATACAATTACTTTGATTTAAACCACACATAGATACAGTAAATCTCCAAAATTATGCTCAATAGCTGATGTTACGTTAGTTGGTAATAAAAAATCATGTTCATCATCAGGAACGCCTATAATATTTGGTTTGTTTAAATCTCTGGTTACGATTAAATTTGTGCTCATCTTATCAAATTTACACATACGATTGTACACAAATGCAGTAAATATTGAATAAGTTTCCAAACTAGCTCGCGGTAGTATGTAGATGGTAAAAGTTGTTTGAGAGAATATATTAAGTTGAACAGCAACACATTCTAATGAAGGTGGAGTATCAAATGATTGACTAGAACTGTTTTTATCAACTGGAATTAAAACACCTCCTCCTGGTCCTGATGTTTTTGAACTATCATAAGAAGACCGGCAACAACGGTACGCCACAAAATTTGAGGGGGAAAACTCAACCCAATTAATCTGAAACTCTGTATCCATAATTGTATAAGTATCATATTCAGTACTAATAACATAGTTATAAAAACTCGGTTTTGACAAAATATAGATAGATTTTTAACATCAGGTACTGAATTTGATTTGGCATTTCAGGTTACCCTAGAAATTGAGCTCGATTTTGATGACGAAAATGTCCACGACGAGCCTGGTACTCTTGAATGAGAATATTTTGTAACCAGGATGACGGTGAGAGTAAATTCTTCAATTCAGTTACATAAACGGCGATTTTGTACGAAATGTAACCTCTGAAAAAATGATCATTAGGCGTTGGTTCAATTCTATGATAGTTGGAATTTTATATTTGAAATTTTCGGTTAATAAACTATTTCAACTGATCATCAGTAGAAGACGTTGGTATTTTAGATAAAAATAACCATTGCTTCGTAATTATATCGGATATAATTTCCCTAGAATCGGAACGAACAAATAAGAGAAGATTATTTGTAATGCCATTCGAATGTACGGTCTTGTGAGAAGAATTATGTGCAAAACTTACGCTACACTTGTTCCTGCCATCGCAGCTGGCCATCAGTCCCACAAGAAAGGGTCAATACGCGCGAAATTACAACAAATAGCAAAAGAATTCCAAAATCGGTGACATCGTGATCGTGACATTTTTGATTTTTGTACTTATAACGCTGTCCGATATCTTCGACCAGTATTATGATAAAAATTAAGCGCGATTTAGATGATGAAAAAATTATGACCCAGTAAAATATTTGCTGTATGTTTAGAGCTACATACAACATAAATTTTTCGCATAAGTTGAATAGAGAAAGAAATGTAAACTGCCAAAAAATATACACGGGTCGATTATATTTTATGGCAGTATTTTTATTTTATGGCAGCATTTGCTCAAAAAAAGACAAAAACGCACAGCAATATTTTTGCAAGATGGTATTCTTTTCTTGTCATACACACGAAAATTTTAATATACCAAACTCTTCTTTTTTTGCTGTCCTAAAATTGGTTTCGTTCGGTGTTTCTGAAATGGATATGTACATAAATAATTTTAAACACTTTGACAAAAACGTGTTTAAAGTATATAGTCAATTAGTCTAACTAATTTCCACTATGGACGTCGTGTATTCAATCAATATTTAATGCTAAAATACGCGAATTTTGTTGAGAAAGCAAAACACTAATTATTTTTATGAGATCACAATGCCAAAGCAATTACCCACATGGCGGCAACACTACGTTATTAAATACCAGACGGCATAAATAATCGTTTGAACCAACTTGAACAAAAATATTAATACAATAACTAAAACAAATAAATGTTTCATTTTTAAAAATATTTTTTTTTTCCTATTCCTGCATTGGATGTGCTTCTTCCTCATCATCTGAAAATTCTAAAAAAAAGTTATCCACAAATTATCCATGTAGGCTCAGTACCTCATAACCTATTACAGAAACGACCGAAAGTATTGCTTACTAAGTGGTTCTTGAGATGTTGGCCGCAAGCTGAAAAAACTTGGCCGCAGAAAATAAAAAACTATATAGTAAAAATCCTAACTAAAAAATTGTCCCCAAATTTTAAAAGTAGTCTCAGTATGACCAAACTTATTAGAAAAACTGCGAAAAGTATTGGCATGGTAATAAATAGTATAGCGATTTCAAACTCGATGACAAAAAAAATGGTTATTGCAATTTATCAGAAAGTTTAACGTATTGTGATTGGACTTCGGTGTTCTCTACTGATGATCCAAATTTAGCCTATTCGATTTTTATTAGTAATCTTACCTTATATGAATTGAATAATCATAAATTGATCACAAAACTCCAAGGCATGATTTAAAAATCAAACTTTGGATGACAAATTCATTACTGAATGTGACTAATTATTAAAACATACCAAGCTAAATACCAAACTAAAATACTTAATTCCAGAAACCAAAGAACGATTTTTTAAAACTAAGTTTTGCTCCTTTGTAGACATAAAATCTAAATGGAAGATAGATATACCAGGCAAGAGGGGTTTTTCCACAAAAACTTAAAATTGGAGTCGTAAAACCACTATTTACAAAGGGTCCCCACTTAGATACAAATACAAATAACTGTCAACCAATTACTCTGTTAAGTACGTTTTCAAAAATTTTTGAGTAAATAATTAAGAATAGATTATCGGGATATCTGGAAAAAATTAGTTATCTTCATAGACGACAGTATGGTATTATAAAGAAGTTTTCTACTGAAAAAGCCTTAGTCTCATTCTTGTCGCCTCTGTATCAATTTTTGAATGATAATATTTGAATATTTCTAAAGCATTCGATACTGTTAATCACAAAATATTATTATCAAAATTATATAATTATCAAAATTATAAAAACCTCTAACCTCTCACACCGAAGTATTGCTTTGCTAAAGAAAATGGTTTTACGTGTACAATATGATACAGAGCTGCAACTCCAAAAAAATGAAGTTGTACATAGGTGGTACAATTCACGATCCCTCTTGAAATTTCATTTATCATGCATTATCTTATACTTGAAATATTTGCGATTCCCATTGCGTTACAATCGAAACCGTGAACTCATATAAATATTTTGGGCGACACTAATAATAATAAGTATAAGTATAAGTATAATTTAAAGTGTAAGTTGAGGATGACATTAAAGTAATTTTACTATTTGTGAAATATTTGTTGTTCTGAATTTAAGTGCCTGTATACTAACTATGCTCTAGTTCAGTGGTTCTTAAACTTTTTTTATTAAAGGCCCACCAAATAATTCATAATTTTTTGTGACCCCCATTTTTTAATAATGATTTACATTTCTTAAATTATCTAAGATATCAGGTGTG